>OY764962.1:71013178-71578178 GCA_963668005.1 Melieria crassipennis | reverse complement strand
TAACTTTGGAAAAGAAGGAAAAAATAATAATACTATAAATGCCTGCGAATGGATACAAGCGAGTTATGTTTACAAATAATTTAAATTTTTAATTCGCAATAGAATGAAATTATATTTTACAAAATTATAGTGGTAGAAACTTTAAAAGTTTTAAGACTTCTTAAAATTAAATATGAATTCATTGAGGAATTAAAGTTATGATTTATGGTAGATTATTAAAAGCTTTAATATTACTTATAATTATTAGAAACTTTAAAAATTTTAAGACTTCTTAAAATTAAATATGAATTCATTGAGGAATTGAAGTTATGATTCATGGTAGATTATTAAAAGCTTTAATATTACTTATGATAACTTTAACAAATTCTGAAAATGATGTTGCAAGCGTGGCATGGTTTGCGATGGCCTTGACGTCGAATGGTGATGCTTCATACTGCTCGCAGAATGTTTTGTGCCGCTCTCTTGCACGATCGTGCCGTGGACAGCCATGAAGAAGGTGTTTTATAGTTTGCGACGTCCGTTGATCGCATGGACAGGAGTCTTCGTCAATGATTTTGAAGCGCTTTAGGTATGATTTATTGTAGCCGTGGCCGGTTAAAACCTGAGTCATCTCAAACGAAATTCCAAAGTTTTCTCTATACAGTTTGGCATCGTCAACTGTTGGAAAGAACATCTTTGTACCACTGCCGGTTGTGTCCTCAAGATACTCTTCTTGCCACGCTTTGAGTGCTTCAGAATGTACTTGCCGCTTGGTGTAACTTAAAGGGAACTCGGTGTATGCCAAGTCAACACCATTGCGTGCAGCGTCTTTTGCATGCTGATCGGCGGACTCATTCCCTTCGATGCCAATGTGAGATTTAACCCAAAAGAATTGTATTATATGTTGTTTTTGGCGAAGCCTGTGTAGATGTCGATGTATGGAAGCAATGAGTGGCGTGGAATTGCTCCGATCCTGCATGGCTTCAAGGCACGACCGGCTATCGCTGAATATGCAGAGCTTCCTAGTTTTTAGCTCGTTTTGAGCCCATGCCAACGCTGAGTCGATGGCGAAAGCTTCGGCCTGGTAGACAGTACAGGTACGATGTAAGCTGAACTTGTGCGGCTCCCAACTACCATCTGATAGGATAGGATAGGATAGGATAGGATAGGATAGGATAGGATAGGATAGGATAGGATAGGATAGGATAGGATAGGATAGGATAGGATAGGATAGGATAGGATAGGATAGGATAGGATAGGATAGGATAGGATAGGATAGGATAGGATAGGATAGGATAGGATAGGATAGGATAGGATAGGATAGGATAGGATAGGATACGATACGATACGATACGATACGATACGATACGATACGATACGATACGATACGATACGATGCGATACGATAAGATGGGATAGGATACAATACGATACGATGCGATACGATACGATACGATACGATACGATAGGATCGGATACGATAGGATGGGATAGGATACGATACGATACGATGCGATACGATAAGATGGGATAGGATACAATACGATACGATACGATACGATGGGATAGATACGATACGAATCGATACGATACGATACGATAGGATAGGATGGGATAGGATACGATACGATACGATACGATACGATGGGATAAAATACGATACGATACGATACGAATCGATACGATACGATACGATACGATACGATACGATACGATACGATACGATACGATACGATACGATACGATAAGATACGATAGGAAAGGATAGGACAGGTCAAAATTTAAATAACTTGTAAGGGAGATGCTTAAAGTGACGGAGGAACAGTTAAACGGATCAACGGTTCGGACAGTGGGCGATCCGAAATAAGTAGTCAATAATTTTTAGTCCCCATCGGTTTTGCTACTATGACAGTTTTGTGTTGAGGCAAATGAACGCAAGAAGAAGTCAGTAAATTGGATTGAACATGAAACAATGACGACACAAGACTGAAAGACCGACAAATGTGCAGGCAATGCAAACAAACAACGTCAGAGCCAAAGCAGAAATGCAATTTTCAGTCAATACACACACAGTGTGATTGGTAAATGATGCGAAAAACTGCTAAACAGCAGACCAGGTGTGTCGGTGCACTTTCCAACAGTCGACTGCGACTGCGCTCGACTCGGTTCTGGGTTCTGCAGTGCGTGCCGCGACGCAACTCAGACGACTTGGCAGCCCGAATGTTACAAATAAATCTGCACAAAAGTCAAAAAGTCGCATGTCCCATTGTAGTTGTTGTGCTCGCTTACCTGCTGACTTTGCAAAAAGAGAATCAACAACAAACACAGCAGAGTTTTAGCATCCGAGAGGCGGTGAAAGGCCGCTTACTGGATTTGTGAGTGTGTGTGTGTGTGTGTGGGTCACTGCGGTTTAGTGCGGATTAGCATTTTGGGTGATTTACAACTCATGCGAAAATATGATTAATTTGCATTAATTGTTTTATTGTTCAGATTTGCATTTGTTGACATTAATCCCGAACGATTGGACAGCAACAGGATTTGGGTGTGGCGCAAAATTGTTGTAGACAAATTGTAATGGAAATTTTGGATTATTTTTTTTGTGAAACGGAAGTGTGCATCTTTTTGAAGAAAATCTGCTATGAACAAAAAAAAAATGGAAAAATTTCAGACTGTTTGTTAGGTTAGGAAAGTGTGAGATGTTATTGAGTCAAGTTGAAAGAAATGAAATCCTAAAATCTTGGGAATCATTTGTAATCTGTGATGTCTACAGAACTTCTGGGAAGTTAGGGAATAATTTTTTTTGTCACATATGAATTTTTTTTCAACACAGTAGAAATGTGACCTTGAAAACTGATCTAAAACAGCAAAAGTTTCATTCTGTGCATGTAAAACGCATCGATTGAATGTAGTTCGAGTGAATGTAGTTTTTGTTTTAAAAACTTCTTCTTCCAACCTTAACGCCCACACACACGCACACATTTATACTCATAATAGACTATTTCATTCTTCAAAAGTCGGCGCATGTTGGACGCACTTCGTCTGCAATTACCACCAACTCGCTAATGGCATTTAAGATTTTCGTTGTTGTTGTTAGATTTTTGAATTTCCATTAATTCCGCAACGCGCAGACACACACACGCGCACACATTAAACCCCAAACAAACAATGAAAACAACGATTCCGGTAAGCAATGAGCAATGAACGACTGTGACTGCCGAACGGTGGCTGTGGTGGCCACAGCTGACGTGGTGCAATCCCTGCGCCCCACTTTGGGTCTTTAATTACTTTTCGCTGCGCTTTGGGTCATTGTTCGCACACCCGCGCTTCGAGCTCGGAGCTGCTTTCTTCTCACTTGTAGAGCGCGTTAAAGCATGATTAATGTCCAATAGCAGACAACAGGTAGGCAACAACAACAACAACAAGAATCAGTTGAGCGGCAGCTATATTCATTAGCCGCACAAACAGCGGCCGCCAATCATTGCACACATTTTCCAAAAATACTGTAATTGTTGTATAGTTGTTGCTGTTAATGCGGCCACAAACAACCAACCAGTGTTGCCACACTACCAGCAGCAGCTTTACCCACTGTTTTGTTTACCTGCTTGCAACCATTTCTCGTTTGCCGCAAGTTCAATTGTCCCGCTTTGACAGACAGCCGCAACGGTCGTTGTGCGCTTTAATAATTCGTTGATTATGTTTATTATTATTACTTATTATTGCTGTCTTTCTTGTTGTTGTTGTTGTTGCTGTAGTTGCAGACTTATTAAAATTACACACCTTCGCTGTTTCGTCGTCTCTTCCCCTCAATTCAATTCATTCATTGCTCGCCGTTCACTCACTTTCCATTCAAACCGACATTCATTCATTCATTGCATTGCACTGCACACCAACTTTGATTGACAGTCAATCAATCATCGTTTGTTTGCATTTCAACTCGACGCGCATGTCCGTTCTTTCTGCTTTTGTGGCAAATCCTTCCTCGGCTGCACTTTCTTTACACTTCTTTACAATCGACGGCATTTCTTGGCCATTTACTTCACACCTTGCAGTCTTTGTTGTTGTTTGCGTTGTTGTCTTCCTTGGGCCGGTTTTTGTTCTGTCTTTGTTCTATTATTTTGTTGCATTATGTTAGTTTGGTTTTAATCCTTCTGACTTTTCCTAAGACAGATTTCCGGTTTGCACTTTCATGTAATTGTTTAGAAATTAAGTGTCGTATATGCCGTGTAATACAACGGAACATGGGACATTCGTTGCCTGAGGAGACAATGTGTGGTTGTATTAGTCAGTTCTGAGGAGTTTTCCTACAAACAATAATTACAATTTTAAGCAGCTATCTCTTCTAGGTTAGGATCATTAGGCAGTTGAACTATTATGAACAACAGTTAAAGATGTATATAGTTGAATTATTTAAAGTTAACTTTAAACAATGATTTTCTCAGCTTTTCGTTGAGATAGTAATTGGACCCCTTTTTGAAAAGCTGAAGAGTTCTACTAAAAAAAAATAGGAGAGCAGGCAGCTATCCCTTCTGTTTTAGGAGCTAGAGACAGTTGAACCATTTTGAATTACATTCATAACTGAAGGCAGTCGAATTTTTAAAAGTAACTTTTCAACAATGATTTCTCAGTTTCCCGTCGAGATGGCAACTGGATCGATCCCTTTTTGAAAAGCTGGAGACTTCTACTACAAAAAATTACACAACCTTCAGGTAGCTATCCCTTCTGGTTTAGGAACTAGAGGCAGTTGAACCATTTTGACTTACAGTCATAGCTGAAGGCAGTCGAATTATTTAAAGTCACCTTTCAACAATGATTTTCTCAGCTTTCTGTGGAAATAGCAACCAGATTGACCTCTTTTTAAAAAGCTGTAGAGATCTACTAGAAAAAATAGTCAAAATTTCAGGCAGCTATCCCTTCTGTTTTAGGAGCTAGAGGCAGTTGAACCATTTTGAATTACATTCATAACTGAAGGCAGTCGAATTTTTCAAAGTCACCTTTCAACAATGATTTCTCAGTTTTCCGTCGAGATAGTAACTGGATCGTCCCCTTTTTGAAAAGCTGGAGACTTCTACTACAAAACATTATGCAACCTTCAGGTAGCTATCCCTTCTGGTTTAGGAACTAGAGGCAGTTGAACCATTTTGACTTACAGTCATAGCTGAAGGCAGTCGAATTATTTAAAGTCACCTTTCAACAATGATTTTCTCAGCTTTCTGTGGAAATAGCAACCAGATTGACCTCTTTTTAAAAAGCTGTAGAGATCTACTAGAAAAAATAGTCAAAATTTCAGGCAGCTATCCCTTCTGTTTTAGGAGCTAGAGGCAGTTGAACCATTTTGAATTACATTCATAACTGAAGGCAGTCGAATTTTTCAAAGTCACCTTTCAACAATGATTTCTCAGTTTTCCGTCGAGATAGTAACTGGATCGTCCCCTTTTTGAAAAGCTGGAGACTTCTACTACAAAACATTATGCAACCTTCAGGTAGCTATCCCCTCTGGTTTAGGAACTAGAGGCAGTTGAACCATTTTGACTTACAGTCATAGCTAAATACAGTCGAATTCAAAAATCAAAGTCACCTTTCAACAATGATTTTCTCAGCTTTCCGTGGATATAGCAACCAGATTGACCCCTTTTTAGAAAGCTGTAGAGTTCTACTAGAAAAACTAGTTAACATTTTAGGCAGTTATCTTTTCTAGTTTAAGAGCTACATGCTGTTGAAAGATTTTGAGTCAGGGACATAGTTGTAGATAGTTGAATTTTTCAAAGTCACTCTTCAACTACTATTTTCTCAGCTTTTTGTTGGCATAGCGAACTGATTGAAACATTTTTGGAAAGCTGGATAGTTCTACTATAAAACAAAATCGCAACTGAAGAGAGATATTTCTTGTAGTTCAGAAGCAACACTCGAAAGTAAAGCTTACGCATATAATATCAACCATTTTGATGTAAAGTTGGATTTCATTTTCTGAGTTTTTCATTTTTCGAACTGATTGACACATTTTTGAAAAGCTAAAGACTTCTACTATAAAAACAGTTTTTACTTAAGGCAGTCTTGAATATTACTGAAGTGGATAACTCTGTGCTTCGTGCGATATTTGCTCTGTTTATGAATAGGACAGGTTGACCGACTGCGGCCTATTGGGCACTATGGCCCTGGCTTTTCTTGATTAAAACATTGAAAACATGGATTTTTGGGTCCATGCTCAGTAATTGCCTTAACTCGTCCAGGTAGACAAATTTTCTCTGCCACTGGGATCAAGACTTCTGACGTTCCTGACAAGCGCGAAAGTCAAAATCTATGGTCTGCTCTCCTTCACTACGATATCCTCCTTCACTAAGAGAGATGTGGTTTGCCCCGCATGGAGACTGTTGGCGAGTTCCACAGGATAACAAGAAGAGATTCACAATGAGCCTCTTTGGCCTCTGTTTCGACTCCGTTTCTGTTCCAACTCCGTAGCCTAGGGTCAAGATTCCTGACAGACCCGACTAGCATCGAAATCTCGGATCTGCTCTCCTTCACTAAGAGGTCGAATTGGTTTGTCCCGCATGGGGATTATTGGTGAGCTTCTGAGGATAACAGGAAGGGATTCACAATGGGCAATTTTTGGCTCTGAGTGCGGTTTGTTTCGACTCCGTTCCTGTGGCAAGTCCGTAGCCTTGGGTCAAGATTCCTGACAGACCTGTCTAGCGTCGAAATCTCAGATCGGCTCTCCTTCATTGAGGGGTCGAAGTGCTTTACCCTGGATTGAGCCTGTTGGTTAGTTCCAGAGGAAAACAAAAAGGGATTCACAATAGGCCATTTTTGGCTCTGAGTGCGGTCTGTTTCGACTCCGTTCCTGTGCCAACTCCGTAGCCTAGGCTCAAGATTCCTGACAGACCTGGCTAGCATCAAAATCTCAGATCTGCTCTCCTTCACTAAGAAGTCGAATTGGTTTGTCCCGCATGGAGACTATTGGTGAGCTTCTGAGGACAACAGGAAGGGATTCACAATGAACCATTTTGGGCTGTGAGTGCGGTCTGTTTCGACGCCGTTCCAGTGCCAACTCCGTAGCCTTGGGTCAACGTTCCTGACAGACCTGGCTAGCGTCGAAATCTCAGATCGGCTCTCCTTTATTGAGATTATTCGTGAGCTCCTGAAGACAACAGGAAGAGACTCACAATGGGCCATTTTTGGCTCTGAGTGCGGTCTGTTTCGACGCCGTTCCTGTACCAACTCCGTAGCCTTGGGTCAAGATTCCTGACGGACCTGACAAGCGCGAAGAAAGTCAAAATCTAAGATCTGTTCTCCTTGGAAACTCGCCAAATAATAAAATTGATGGTGCAAAATATGGTTTCAAATGGAACCGAGCTTAAAAGTTGTAGGCGAACCCCCTAAATAAAATCCTGTGTGCGCCACTGGATAGCCAGATGTGCCGATATAATCAGTTCTATACTAATTTTTCTGTACACATTTTTTAAATTCAAAATCATAACGCAAAATCGACTAATTTTTGTTTAGTTTGAACCTGAGCTCTACTAACCACAAACTCCTCTATGAAAATTTAATTAAAATTCCTCTAATCAAACCATTGAAAGATTTCTCTGCTAACCACAAACTTTCCTATAAAACTTTGATTAAAATTCTTCTAATCAAATTCTTCTAATTAAAAGATTTGCATTACTTTGAAATTGCAATCATTTTGCCTTTTATTATTTAGTATAATTATTACTGCTTATCAATCAATTGAAATAATCGAAATTACAACTGTCATTCGTTAAGCATTCAATTGCATTAAATACATTAA
Source organism: Melieria crassipennis (assembly GCA_963668005.1). NCBI lineage: Eukaryota > Metazoa > Arthropoda > Insecta > Diptera > Ulidiidae > Melieria > Melieria crassipennis. The sequence continues at coordinate 71,570,416 of OY764962.1, read as the reverse complement.
TCATTAATTAATTAATTTTTTTAATATTTATACTTAAAGTGTTCACGTGTTGTATGCATTATACTTTTTTATGCTAATCATAAACTTACAAGCTAGAAACGAACTTAGGGAATGCGCTCAAGTATTGGCATAAGTGTGCTTAAAGTATGAGATGGAATCGAATGGAATCTTAAGTACAAATACAACATGACGAATTACTTACAATGCAATTAATTACTTTTCAACTTAAAGTCCAATAACGACAAAAAATTTCTAAAAAGTGCCTTGAATGCAGTAGAAAAGAAAATTTCAATGTGACAATTTCAAAAACTTTTGGCATGACTACATGGGTTTTCTTCTATAATATTTTTATTTGCATTCTGTAAGCAATAAGCGGCACTGTTGTTGGAAATTTGCTGCTCACTTTTGTGTCAATGCTTGATTTATTTTATATAAATTGGAATTATTCAAGTCAAGTGTCAATTAAGTACAGTTTTTATATGCAGTCAGCTTTACAAGTGAACTCAAGCTGAGCTTAAACGAATTTTCATATTTACAAATATTCAATGCTTTACAAAGTTTTTCATAAGAATTAATTATAATTAAATAAAAAATTAAAGCAAAAATAGAAAAATGTTGAAATGAATTGCAAACATTTTCAAAATTGAGTTTTCAAAAGTGCCGCGCAGGCTGTGAGCAACATGGTTGCATTAATTTGCTATAATTTTTTTGTAGACTTTTGGAAATAATTTGCAACTTTTTGCCACACATTTGCATTTGCCAAATTTGATTTTGAAATGTTATGTAAAAAATGTTGCTGTGTGGCAAAATTTCTCTGACTGGGCTGACATGATGACTGGCGACTTTGTGTAGCGCGACAGTAAATTCGTTCAGTGCCGATAGTTGTCGTCCATGCGGCAACGTTTTCGGGGCGTGGGATTCTCGCCCATGTCGAGGCTCTCGTTGTCGCTGTCCATGGTTTCGCTGCAGTCGCCATCGTTGTCGCCGCCCATGTCGTCCTGTTTTCGCTTGGCGGTGGCCATTTCGGCGGCATGTCGCTTGCGCCATTTGGTGCGGCGATTCTGAAACCAAACCTGCAACAAGAAAAAAAGGTCGTATGTGAGAATTTAATTTCGACTTAATTACTACACATGCGAAATATAGAAATGGGTAGAGAGAGAATTAGAGAATCAAAGTGAGGGAGAGAAGTAGTAATTCTTTAGTGGGGGGTGGCTGAAATTAAACTTTTAAGTGAGCGCAATTAAAAACGGCCAAGTCGACAATTGTCAATGCGGAAAAACGACCTTTTTTCCCGCCACTGTCTTTGAGCCACTTGTACAATTTGGCGCTGGCAACATGTGTCAAGTCATTAAGTCGCTGTTGAGATGCACACAGAGAGACTCACACCAACACCAACCCACACACAGAGGCACAGGCAACGGCACAGCTGCTGTTCGGTGTGGCATTACGATTTGCTCTGGGCGTGAGTGACGTTTGCGAAACAAACACAAACACACACACACTCACACACATACACAAAAAGTGCCACTCACCACCCCATAAGCGGCATCATCAACGCCGGTTAACCCTCAATTAAGACAAAATAAAGCACCAACAGGCGCTCCATGCTTGCAGCATTATAAGCCATGCAACAACAACAAATACAACAACATTAAGCAGAGACACAAATACAGCAAAAAAGTATGCACAGTAGCACAAAACCTAACCATGACTAACGTCTTTGGTTGCGCTCTGGCACCGGCGGCATGCAACATATGCCGCCAACAATGCGCCACAGCCTTCAATCTGCGCTCTGCCATAAGTGCGTCAGTGTCTGTGTGTTTGTATTTGTGTGTGTGCAAGGCACGTTTTTAAGCACATCCAGCAACAAGCAACAAACAACAACGCATACGCACAAGTGGCGCATCATTTGCTGGCCGTGCACAACAACAACAACAAATTGTTAACGTCCCTGGCTTGTTCGCTCTGCCAAATTCTTTCGGGTTGTTCATTGTCCGTTTGGCATTGCTGCAGCATTTTTGGCATAGTCGCTGCGGTCATTAACACACTTTTCCACACCGCAAACACCCGCCCACAATGACCCGTTCGACGGCGGCGGCTCGCTTTAATTTGTAGCCTCTTCATTGGGTTCGTTGTTGGCGCTGTGAGAATCTTTCGGCGCACATGTGTGAGTAAAGATGGCTCTGTGTTGTTTGGGCGGCTAATGCAAATTTTTTTCTTTAACTTAAGGAAGTGTTCCCGGGTAGAATGCTACAAGGCAACATGCAATATTCTGGTTTTTTGCTTGTTGTTCCTTATTATTAGGAGAATAGAAACTCATATTTGTGTCAAACAATTTTATTTTCTAAGTACAAATTTTCAGTGGTCAATGTGACCTTGTTTTCACTGCTGGCCGATAAGAAATTTCGGGAACCAGTAATCTGAAACAGAAATGGGTATGCAATTATGAATCTGCAATAAATTCCGCGGATGCTAAACCACAGTTTTAGTCAAAATGTTGATTAGAAACAAAATGGCGGCCATATGAAAAAAAATTGTCCAGTTTTGCCACCTTTTTTTACCTTTAGAGTGCTTGAAAATATATTTAACAATAATTTTTTTTATGAAAACTTTGGTTTAGCATCCAATGAAAACTATCTAGAACATTTTCCCAAAATTTCAAGTCGATACCTCTCATAGTTGCTGAGAAAAATTATCGGCCAGTACAAAAAATGTGGTTTCGAGAAAACGCGTTTAAAGTATCATGCGCAATGTATCAGCGGAGCAAAAAGAGCTGAGATTACTTCAATTAACATGCAAAAAAGTGGGTACTGAGTATGCGGATTGAAAAACGACTTTGGGGGGGTGATAGTATATAGTATAAGGTACAATAAAACGCCAACAAAAAAAATCGATTTTTTCAAACTTCTACCCAGGAACACTCCCTTAAGGTTACTAAACTTTTTTTACTTGAACGTTGTCTAATCATGAAAATAATATTAATTTTTTTAAAATCGCTCTTCAGAGTCAAAATTGAACTGCACTGAACTTAAAAACCGATTGAGATTACTTTATCAAGACAGGTTGCCCTAAATAAAAGTTAAAGGGTCTTATTAAATAAGAAAACCTGAATTAGGAAGCCCCAGTTGCAGCAGAAATCCTTAAAGAGAAGTTTGAGTCCTTAGGTAAGTCTGAGACCTGAGACTGTCGTAGATTCGATTGAGATTCCTTTATCAAGACAGGATGCTCTAAAGAATTCAAGTGTCTTATTTAATGAGAAAACCCTCCTAATTCCAGAAACCTCAGTTTCAGCAAAAATCCTTAAAGATAAGTTTGAGTTCTTAGGTAAGTCTGAGACCTGAGAGTGTCGTTGATTCTATTGAGATTCCTTTATCAAGACAGGATGTTCTAAAGAATTCAAGTGTCTTATTTAACCATTTCAGTCACAATGTCCAATATATTGGACTACAGCCCATACAATTCATACAGAACGGGTTTATTTTCATGTCGGAAAGGGTTAATGAGAAAACTCTCCTAATTCAAGAAACCCCAGTTACAGCAAAAATCCTTAAAGATAAGTTTGAGTCCTTAGGTAAGTCTGAGACCTGAGATTGTCGTTAATTCGATTGAGATTCCTTTATCAAGGAAAGGATGCTCTAAAGAATTCAAGTTTGTTATTAAATGAGAAAACTCTCCTTATTCAAGAAGCCCCAGTTACAGTAGAAATTCTTAAAGGGAAGTTTGAACTGGGACTGTGGTACATTCCTCAACGACACAGTAAATGTACACAAAGAACTTGATGACCGTCTAACTTTTGGATAAGATTTAAATAGCTCGAAAAAAGTCTAACTATAGACAGTCCACATAGACAACTAGGGCAGCCTTGAGATCCTTATGAGTAGTGAAGCCTGAAGGGTTCTGAATTTAGCTTCGAGATGGCTGACTTCATTGAAAGATGGCTCACAGTGACTTTAGGAGACATGCAGCACTGTTCAACCTTGTTAAGGTAGTTACTTGTAAACCCCACTTCGAAGAAGATAAGACAGACAGCTCACATTGTATGCGGGTCTTCGACTCTGGCTTTTTTGTAAAAAGAAGATAGATCGAATCATTTTGGTAGAAAAGAGGCCATTACTTTCCCTGAGAAGAAATTGCAGATGCTTGAGAAGATGCCATAGCTGAAGATACCACAGCTGGGTCTTTATTCACGTACGGACTAACAACCTTCTTATGAAAGCTTAAATATTTATAAACCAAACATAAATTATGCAATTTTTCTGATTAGATTTTCAGTAAGATTCATTAAGATTAGAAAGCTCAGTAAGGATAGTAAGAAACAGCGAGCTCAGAATTGTCTCCCCTTTTCTTTAGGGTTTAGAGTGAAGTGGTTATGGACTCTTGCCTTGAGCCCATCAAGATCATAGGTGCTGGGAAAAATATCTGCAGGGAGACCAATAGAAACTCTCTCTCTCTGTCATGCGTAGTGCTTTGGAACATCGTTTCAATGTGGAAACCCGGAGGAATACTCGGAGTGATGGCATCAGACCTCATCTTCTCTGTTTCTCTCCTCAATTACCGAAAAATAACCTGTAGAATAAGGCCCCACATGCCACTTTTCAACGATGTTCCAAGGAGTCAGGAATAATGTGTAAAACAATATCTCCAGTATCTCCTTCTTTAAAACGAAAAATACAACAGACATCGTTTCATGAGACATGGCTTTAGAGAAATGTGAAGACTGGGTTGAGATTGAAACATCAGATGAAAGCAGATAAGACTTTTTTGCTGAGAAACTCTTCGTAAAAGTGTGGAAGCTCGATTCAGATTGAAGCCAAAGTTGATTACAGATAAGATCCCAGCTGGCTTTTTCATTGACAGAAGCAGAAGCTTTGCTAAAGTCTAAAGGGTACAGTAAAATCTCAAAACCCAGTCAGATCGAAGCCCATCGTTTAGTGAGGCTTTGCAAAAGTCTAGATAGCGAGTTGAGAATGAAACCCCAGATGAACGCTGGTGAGACCCCAATCTACTCTTTCTTTGAATAAGGTTGATGAGATTCCAGCCGGCTCATTCTTAAACTCAGGCATTGCAAAAGTCTAGAAGGCGGATTAAGATGTCGAAACCCAGCCAGGCCACAGTCCAAACTTTCGCTAAGTGAGGCTTTGCAAAGATCCCAGCCTACTCTTTTGTTTGTAATACTTCGTAGAGGTGTGGAAGCTGGATTCAGATTGAAACCAGAGTTGATTGCTCATGAAATTTCAGCCGGCTCTTTCGTTAACTAAGGCTTTGCAAAAGTCTAGAAGGCGAATTCAAATGTCAAAACCCAGCCAGATTGCAGCCAAATCTTTCGATAAGTAAGACTTCCAAAAATCTAGAAACCGGGCCTAGATTGAAACCCCAAATGAATGAATTTCATTAAAAAATGCTTCACGGAAGTGGAGAAGCTGGATAGAGATTGAAACCAGATTTCATCGATTTTGAGATTACAGCCTTTTCTTTCGTTTCGTTAACTAAGGCTTAGAATTCTGGGAGGATGAGAATAAGATATCAAGTTGGATTCAGATTGAAATCAGATAGCAAATAAGATTCAGGCTGCATTAACTGAGGCTTAATAGAAATTTTAAAGGGGGAAAAAATATTAAAATGAAGCCAAGTTAGTAGAAAAATTACTACCAATTTGGGCATTGGCCTCAAGATTGACTGAAATATGGCCCATATTGTCTCCATTTTCCCAACTCAGGCACACACCGATTCACAGCAATGAGGTACTCGAAGGTACTTTCTTGTTACAACAATCCAGACGCCGCATTCGTAATTTATAACTTCATTTACACATGTCGGTAATTATTATTTGCGGCATTATGCGAAATAAAAATGCAATTAATGCTTGTTTATGTAATAATAACAAACCGAAAAGCAACAAAATAAAACAAAAACAAAAAAACTTTAGTCAAGTAAATCGTGTCAGCTGGGAGAAATATGCGCCAACGGAAGCGGCTGCAAAATGTTGGCAAGCACCGGCAACAAACCGCAGCAAGGCGCCGCATGTTACAGTGCAAAAAACGCCAACAAAATATTAAAGCAAAAACAAAAACAACAACACAACAGTAGCAACACAAAGTCCAACTCATCAGCGACGCACAGAATGCCAGGCACACCATTAGACGGCATCATTAAGGATGCTTTTCATGGTCATTATTTTAAGGCAACAGCTGTGGCCAAAAAATCTACGCACCCACAGCACTACATACAACAACAACAGCAAAAATAAGTTACGTAAATATATCAGTGTAAGGCTTTCGCCTTCCGCCACCCTCGGCGCCACTTGCAGTGCGCTGCTTGAGCGGCTCGGAAGACAGTCTGAAAGCGTCGACTGAGCACAGTTTTGTCGAGCATTTTCTGCTTTCTTGTATGTGTGTGTGTGGCGTGTACGTGTGGGCGGCACCTTGTACTAGGAAATTATATGGGAAACTGGGAAATTTGTAGTGTAGTGTAGTGTAGGCACAAAGCTCGCTCTGTGTGGTCGTTGGTGTGTGTTGCTTTCGTCTGTCTGACATTTTCACTGCTTCATTCTTTGGACGATTCTGTGGCGCGTTTCTAATCTCTAACAGCTTTGCTTCGGACACATATGAAGTGTATGAAGATTGCATCGATTTGGTTGGGTGTTGACCACTGTTGACTAGAATATTCACCTGTCAGCTTTCAACAAGGTTACAGTCGACTTTTTTGCCTAGTTTTATGGGATCCAAAGTTGAACAAAAGAAAATGGAAGAGTGAAAGGAGCCATGACCACTTTGAAGTTGACAAACTTTACAGATACAGAAACAGATTTAATGTTATTCGAAGAGAAGTGAATCTTCAATACAATCAGTCAAAGCTAACTAAAGTTTAACTGGAATTTTATGAGTCAGGACGGTGACGCAGGCGTATCCTGGTGTGACTTGTAGTTAAGAGTAATCAAAATTTAATCGGAAATTGTTAAAACGAATGTAATAACCACACAACGAGTGAAGTTATTTAACAATTTTGAATTTTTGTATACTTTTTTTAAAGCTCTCAGTTATCGAAACATCACTCAGACGTAGTAAAAATCTCAAATCAAACCACACAACGAGTGAAAACTTTTCAGCATCGATATTGAAATTCTGGGATTAGATATGTAATATTTTTGTTTTTTTGTGTATTTTTTTTTAATCTGTCAGTTATGAAAACATCACTCAGACGTTGTATAAGACGTAGTTTTAAGAAAATTATTAACATTTACATTGGTTATAAACAATTCAAACCGATTTCAGGTCGGAAATTACAAATAAAACAAACTTGAATTCATAGATTCTGAACAAACGCATCTCAAATAAGCCAATGGTAACCAAAGTTTAACCGGAAATTGTTAAAACCGAAAATTATACAAGGAGTAAAAAATAGTCAGCATTAAAATTTAAATTCTGGGATTATGTAATACGAGTATTTTTTTAAATCTTCTCATCGAAACATTACTTAGACGTAGTAAAAATTTCACTTTTAAAAAAATATTAACAGTAACATTTTTGATAAACAATTCAAACCGATTTCAGGTCGGAAATGACAAATAAAACAAACTTGAATTCATAGATTCTGAACAAACGCATCTCAAATAAGTCAATGGTAACCAAAGTTTAACCGGAAATTGTTAAAACCGAAAATTATACAAGGAGTAAAAAATAGTCAGCATTAAAATTTAAATTCTGGGATTATGTAATACGAGTATTTTTTTAAATCTTCTCATCGAAACATTACTTAGACGTAGTAAAAATTTCACTTTTAAAAAAATATTAACAGTAACATTTTTGATAAACAATTCAAACCGATTTTAGGTCGGAAATTATAAATAAACGAACTTGAATTCATAGATTCTAAACAAACGCATCTCAAATAAGTCAATGGCAACCAAAGTTTAATCGGAAATTTATAAAACCCCAAACTACACAACGAGAGAAAACTTATCGGCATCGAAATTGAAATTCTGGAATTATGTAATATTTTTGTATTTTTTTGGGGTCTTTTTTTTATCTGTCAGTTATAAGTACATCACGCAGATTTCGTAAAATTCTTATTTCTAAGAAAGTTATTTACTTTAAAATTTTTGATAAATAATTTAAACCGAAAATTAGACATAAAATTAACTTAAAGTCATAAAACCTCAAACTATACACTAAGTAAAAACTTATCAGCATTGAAATATTGAAATTAAAATTCTGGGATTATGTAATATTTTCGTATTTTTTGAATAATTTTTTTTAAACATCTAAGTTATAAAAACATCATTCATATTTAGTAAAAATCTCACTTCAATGAAAATTATTATGATACAAATTTGTATAAACCACTGCTTACAAAACAATCTTACTTAAATAAGTGAGTCAAGGGTAACCAAAGTTTAACCGTTTGGTATAAAAATTCACAAATCGAATTCTGAGATGATTTAATAATTTTGTATTTTTTTAAATATTTTTTTTAATCTTGCACTCATAAAAACATAACTCAGCCTTAAATTCTCATGTCTAAGAAAATTGTTAGCAATAACATTTTTGATAAACAATTTGAACTAGAATTTGAATTAGATTCCTTATAAACAAATCTCCAATAAGTCAATAGTAACCAAAGTTTAACCGATAATTGTTAAAACTAATCGATTAACTGCACAACCAGTCAGCATAAGTATCGAAATTCTGGATTTATCTAACATTTTTGTATTTTTTGTATATATATTTTTTAAAACTCTCGGTTATAAAAACTTAGTAAAAATCTCACTTCTAAGGAAATCATTACGATACAAGTTTTTATAAACCACTCCCTAAAAAACAATCTTACTTAAGTAAGTCAAGGGTAACCAAAGTTTAACCGTTTGGTACAAAAATTCGAAATTCGAAAATCGAGTTCTGAGTTTACATAATAATTTTGCATTTTTTTTAAATATTTTTTTTAATCTCTCCGTTATAAAAACATTATTCTAAGATAATTATTACCAATAACATTTTTTATAAACAGCTTTACAGTCAAAAAAATATAAAAATTTGAAATTCGAAAATCGACTTCTGAGTTTACATAACAATTTGGTATTTTGAAAATATTTTTTTTGATCTTTCCGTTATAAAAACATTACTCTAAAACTAATTAATAGCAATAACATTTTTTATAAACAGCTTTACAGTCATAAAAATATTAAAATATAAAAAAATCGAAATTCGAAAAACGAGTTCTGAGTTTACATAACAATTTTGTATTTTGTTTTTAATATTTTTTTTAATCTCTCAGTTATAAAAGAATTACGCCGACTCAGTAAGATTCTCATTTCTAAGAAAATTATTAGCAATAAAGTTTTTTTAAAACAATTCAAACCGTTTTACAGTCAGAAATTGCTCACAAAACAAACTTAAACTCTCATATTCCATATAAAAAAAATCTAAAAAAAAATCATCAACTTTCAATAAAACGACAAAGGTTAATGCTGTACCGGTGGAGGAGGAGAAAAAAGTCGCCGACGTTGGCGATTCTCACAAATGGGCGACACTTTTATGACCACACAGTGCGCGCTCAAAGAGATAAGTGCAACAAAACAGTCGGCACAACAACAATAAAAGAAAAAAGAAATAGCAGACATTGGCTGACGGTGTGGGGCGACATTCTGGCACTCGTAAAGATTAAAATCGTTACGAAATAGAAAGAAAATGTGAAACGAAATCGATTGTGGCAGAAGGCAGGAATTTATGACAGCAACATGTCAAAGTCAATCAAACATTGTCTACGGCGGCGGCAATCAATTTGCTGCGCTGCTGGACGAATCGGAACCGAGCTGAGCTGAGCTGATCAGAGCTGAGGTGAGTTGAACCTCAACTGGCGAACGGATTGCATTGGATTTATGGCAGCAACCGGGCCATGAACAAACATTGTGTATGCAAGCATGCGCGTTGTACCTTGGCGATGCGATACAACACTGTGCAACAAAAAAAAAAGTACTTTTGAGCGTTGATATAAAATAAGTATGCGAGAGAGAGGAGCTGAGTTCATATTTCGGGAATTAAAAAAATTAATAGATGTTCTTAGTGCAATACAAAGAAAATTGAGTCAGAAAAAGAGCTTGGAATACATTCTTTGTTTCTGTTTGACTACTTATCTGAAGACTGCGCTTTACTCACTTAGGGCTCAAGTTCGTCCCTGAACTAAAATGACTCACATTTGCTAGAAACACCCACTTTCTCACCAATCATTCGGCTGCAGACACTCTAACTTGACCGTTAGGGACCCAACAAAGGATCTATGTGTAGCCGACCTAACCTAACCTCAATTCGGCATACAAATTCTTGCTATATCCACCACAGTCCTTCGTAGATAATTGCTTATGCAACTACTGTCCTTCAGATTTTTTTTTCTTTGGTCAGACTCCACCAGTTTTGCAACACTTTTTGACTTCCACAAGTCTAATTTATAAATCGCAAAAATCCTGTTGCACAGTGTAGTCTGAATATTGTGTATGGAAAATTGAAAAAAAGGTCAAATCGAAAACAGTGCTGCGCAGGAAATAAAGTCAAATTTTGTTTGCATTTTTTCTTTCCCAGTTGATAGTTTTTTGGTTTTCTGCATAAAAACGGCACAAAGAATAAAAACCGAAATAGCGGCGAAATAATGGCCGACATGTCAGGTGGTGTGGCAGATAAAAGAACACAACATATGCAAATGTAATGGCGTGACAGAAAGAGATAGAGAGAGAGATGAAGCGAATTCGCTGCGCCACATGACAGCAAAAATGTGAACTGCCAAAATTGGCTGCCACTGAGTGGGGAAAAAAGTTGCGCTGCCCGATAAAGCAGCAAATAAAACGAAAATAAAATTCTGAAAACCTTTGGCCACAACGCAAATTTATTATTGTTTACCCTACAGTCGGTTTGAAATTCGGCAAAGAAAAATACAAAAACAAAAAACGTTGCAGCAAAAGATCTGAGAAGGATGTGTGGCATAAAATCGGCTGGGAGACAGATTTTTATGATTTAAAAGTCATGAAAATTTACAACACCAACGTCCAGGTTGCAGGTATTTGTTGTATTTGTATTTTGGCCATGTGTATCAAAGCCAACTGGCTGTCCTGTCCCACTGTGCGAAGCCGTTGGTTGGTTGGTTGTTGGCTGGTTTGTTTGTTTGTTGAAAACTGTTGTAGCTGATGTTACTGTTGTTGTTGTTATTTTCAGTTTAATAACGGCTATAAATTTTATTTGCTGTACAGCGTGCAATGTGTCCGCTTGACTGACTGATTTATGGGGTCTTAGAGTTATAAACTTTGAAAAAATTGTATTTGACTAATTGTTAAATGGAAATTTAACTAACTCGTAGATTAATTTCGCCTTGCATAACATTTGAAAAGAATGCATGAATTTACATAAATTTAAAGAATTTTGCCAGGCAAAGAAAATTTTTGTTTAATTTAATTGTAGTTTTTTTTCAATTAGGAAAGTTTGGAAAATATGTAAAGCAAACAAAAACTTCAGAAATGGGAGTCAAAATATGTTTAATAGATATTAACCTTAAAAACAGTTCTGGCTTTAGATTGCGCTTAAAAAAAATGTCCTCATTTATCCTGTGAGTGGTTGGCCAGAGTCAACTTTTCATCTGGCAACCGTAGTTAAGGCTAACTTCAACATTTTGAGAGCATCTCTGCCTATCAGTGGGTAAGGAACCGTTTGTGGGAGATAATTCGAAAACTAATTTGAGTTTGCCGCCCATCTTTTGCTTTACAAAAGCGACGGACTGGCTAAAATAGATCCCGAGTCTCTGAGAAACTTGATGTCAAAGGCGGCCGTTCGCTTTACAAAAGTGACGGCTCGCCTAAAAAAGATTTCAAGTCCCTGGGAAACGGTGGGGTTGACAGATCTACTTCAAGTCGTTGTGAGCCTGGGCAGTTACTATGGGAAAAGTGACGGACTAAAAGAGATTCAGAGTCTTTAGGAAACTTGTTGTCAGGGGCTGCTAGTTGGCCGATCGCTTCACAAGAGTAAGGAACCGGCTAAAAGAGATCCCGAGTCTCTGGGAAACGTTGGGGTTGGCCAGATCTGCTTCAAGTAGTTGCAAGCCCGGGCAGTTGCTAGCCTAAGTAAGCAATAGCTGGACTGCATCTATGGACAGCAATGTCTGCGTGGCTCTGCCCAGGGACACTATCAACAATATATAATAACAATAATGAGTTTGGCCCTCCAAATGACTGGATCCCCTTAAAAGATGATAAATACATAGGCCTGATAGCTTTCCCCTTCTTTGATATAGGACTGTTTCTGGGTAGAGATCAGTTTTGTATTTTCTAGGGTATCTTTTAATCTTGAGAAGAACTCAACCTGCCTTTACCCATAGGAGTCACTAGTCAGCTATAACAGATCTGGCCAAAACAGGACACGAAATGTCTGCTCAGCTTAAATAGAGGCAAGGACACTGTATCCTCAGAGCTCATGCCAAAAGATTAGGGGTAGGACACCTTAGACTTATGTAGAAACTGTAGGATCGAGAAAGAAGAAGAGACAATCCTTCACATTCTTTGTGTCTCTCCAGCTTTTTGCCAGAAATGCAAAAAAACATATAGATACCTTCTAAGTAGGTATTCAGCAAACGTCTTCAACATCTCCAGTGTCAAGATAAATGTCTTCATACGCCTAATAATTGATTCCAGATAGTTTGATTTTTCAGTAGGACTTAATCCTGAAATATCACAACGGATCAAACTAGTTTATTTTAGTCTCTTGTCGTTTACGGCTGGGCGCTGCCTCTTCTACCTATCTGCATACCTACTATTCAGCTATCCAACGAATGAGGTATCTCAATGATATCTGAAGGTAATGATCTCAGCTATCCGATGAACTGAAGGCATCTATCTGAAAGCCTTTGTCTTTGCCTGCTCTTTGGCAAAGCAAAGATGCCTTTGAGAAAACTAGGGATCTTGCTGCTACAGGGATTCTTTGGATTCAAGCTGCTCTGGTACTTAGATCCCGAACAAGATTGTAAAGATTGCAATGTTCTGTACAGATTTACCGCATTGGAACTTGTATGCTAGTACTTAGTCTTGACTTTCTATCTATGCTTTGTGTTAGCCCTAACTCAATAGATGGCTTAGCAACTTGGGCTCAGGAACTCAACAGCAACTGCCCAGCCTCTGAGTATAAAACTATCTATGAAAGTTCTCCCATTTTGTCATTTGGAATCGGCATAACAAAGCAGGTCTCTTATATTTGAGTACGAATTCACACGTACGTGTATAACACGAATGGTTGTTGAAAACAAAGCTTTCGTTTCGTTGTTGTGCTAGTTATGTATCTATCCTAACAATTGATGAGATCAGATTCTTAGAATAGTTAGAATACATAAGGTTATGTTACTCGCGAGGTCCAGAATGGTTAACATCTTCAAATTCTTTCAGTAAACTGGTCGAATCCTTCGAGTTCTCTCTAGAAAAAATTACAAGAACTGTTTTGGCATTTTCAAAGAAGGTTCTAAGACCATAGAGGATCAGAATTGTGGTCTGATGTCTTAGTGGAATTGAATAGTTACTTTGTTTACTTTACTTTACTCGATGGCTTATTTGACTATCGATTTGAGGTCTTCGTCTTCAGGCAGTAATTTGTGGTATCACAATGGGTCATATAGACCTAAGTGGGTCGTAACCCAACCTATGTAGATAAGTTGTGGTGGCTGCCTCTGTATGATAACGATACAAGTAGATGAGTGTTTTACCAGCCCGAGCAGGGATTCGAACCTAGAGCCTCTACTGTGAGAAGCCATTGTGCTATACTAAACCTAACCTATAAAAGCAGGTGCAGAGGTGTCTATGGCAATAGTAGAGTTGAGTTAAGTGGCCTTGGTCAACCTTTTAGCCACTTCTTGCATAGTAAATCCAAGCTAAACTATGTCAGATGTTAGCTGTTGTATGATGTTTATTTAGGTCTCATTGAGACATGTAAGAAAAAGACCAATTTTATTGGGTCACTCTACCACTGTTGATGTACAGTTATCATATGTATCTACTATATTTAGACAACAGATGCTATAAAAGTCTGATGTTTATTTGGGTCCCAGAATATGTATGAAAGGTGGGGAAAGAGGCCTCTTTAGCTGGACTGTGCTTTAACGCCGATTTTATTGGGTCCCTCTACCACTTACAACTGCAGTCATCACCTCTACTACATTTGAAGAAGCCATCATACATTTTATTATAACATTATAAACATTATAATGTCATAATTTGTCATTTCAATGCACATAATTTGTTCATAAAAAATCCTCGTGTCCTAAGTTGCCGTCATATCAACATAAGTTTTTTTCAAGCCTGTTAATTAAAATTACCCTCAAGCATCTTAACTTCAGCTGCCTGATTGCGTCTAAATTAGTTAAAGCTTTTTACCATAAAGTTCACTAACCGACTGGATCTTAAATATTCATTTCTTTACAATCCAGTTTCCTTTCCATAAAATTCAAATCAATGTCTTTTTTTAATTTATTATTTCGAATACATAAATAGATATTTGTTAACGTTAATAAATGCTCAAAGCAGCTGTCATAAAAAAGTGACATCTGGCGTCAACACAAAACATTTTACACTCACGTTAAGTGCCCGAATCAAACAATTTCGTTTCTAATTCAATCATATTCAATTTTCTAAAGGTTTGGCCTTTTCAATTTAAATTGAACTTTTATGTTTTGTATTCGATGCCATTGTAAAAGTACCATAATTAACAATAATACAACAACAGCAATAGCGGCATTGTTGTTCACATCAATTGTAACAGTTTGCTGTAATGTAGAAAATATGTCAATAATGAATGAATGCCATTATGAATAATTTTCTAAAAGCTGCTCGAAATTGCTTTTGGCTGTAAAATTTATGATTGCTTCGAAACCATTAACAGCGCAAATTATTGTTTCTTCTGAAAAAGTTATTAATGCCAGTTTGTTGTTGTTGTTTATGGTCGCTGTGTGTCTGTGTGTTGTTTGTGCGTACAAATGAAATAAAACAAAATGACCACAATTAAAAAGTGACTTGAAATGAAAAGTTTGAAGCGTTTAAAGGCATTCGAGGCAATGGATATCGGGAGTTACATTTCTGATGGAATTTCTGACATATTTTGACAATGGTGCAATAAGTGTTTGTTTGAAACTATGCAATGAAAGTTGTCTAAAATCATTATTTCTATTTTTTATTTTGAAATGTTAAGGCATTTGCTATTTTGGGGCCAAATGGAATGATGCAGGTTTGTGGAAGCCTGATGGTCTGAACACATTGAAGACAGCAGCGATAGGGCCACATGACCACAAAATGGTCTCAGCTTCAACCGTTACCATATAGTTAACTACTTGATTATAATTATTTATTTGATTTTGTCATCTACTAAATAGAAATAGTTCTAAGTTATGGCCCGAACACATTGAAGACAGCAGCGACAGGGCCAAAGAACTTCCAGATGGCGTTGGCTTCAAATATCCCCGTGTAACTAACTACTTGATCATAATAATTGATTTTATTTTGTCATCTACTAAGTACAAACAGTTCTTAGATATAGCCCGAACAAATTGAAGACAGCAGCGACAGGGCTTCATTTATTTTTATTTATTTATTTTATTTATTTTATTTTAGAAACAATTCTAAGTTGTGGACCGAACACATTGAAGACAACTTCAAAATGGTGCTGGCTTTAATTCTTGTCGTGCAGTCAACTACTTGATTATAATGAAATCGACAGCAACAGCACCACAAACATGCTGATTGTACGCCTAATCAGAAATTGAAGGGATCTTGCGCACTTCCTCTATTAAGCTTTCGTCTATATCCATTTTATTCTTCAACAATCAATTTTAAACAAAGGGCAATGTGTAATAACTCTGTGGTCGCTTAAGCCCATAAGTATTATTTTGAAGAATATACTTTACATCTTAGAACCCTTAGTTCAATGAACACTTAAGTCGATTAAAGCGTTTATCATTCTTAGTCACAGAATTCATAAAACCAATAACTTTTAACTGAAATACTAACAAATTTGTAATTATTGTTCCAAGCACCCAAAAAAAGTAAGAGGAACGCCAAGTTCTAAGTAAGGCGACAGCGATAACTGTAGTCGGTGGTCATGCAGTTGTCAAAATAATCCTTTCCATAGCAACGTTCTGATTCTATATTTTGACAGATGTGGTTGTATCGTTGTAGTCGTCAATTTTTTCGGGGCATAATCGTTTAAAGTTTGGCGATAGCAACAACTGTGATTGGTGGGCGAATAGTTGTCAAAATAATCGCCTCCATAACCTTCTGATTCTAAATTTTGAAAGATGTGGTTGTGTGGGTATAAATCACAATAAATAAATGTGTTCGGGGCATAAATCGTTACAAGTTTGGCAATAGCAACAACTGTGGTTGGTGGTCATGCAGTTTTCAAAATAATCGTCTCCATAGGGACGTTCTGATTCTATATTTTGACAGATGTAGTTGAGTGGCTGTCGTCGTCAATGTGTTCGGGGCATAAGTAATCTATGAAATTAGGAATGAAAAGTGTTTCTTGGTCTTTTAAATAGTTTATAGTCTTAGAAGAAACGGTCACTGAACATCCAGGGTCTTCTTTGCTAACTAACTTTACTGTTTTTTCTACTCTAAACGTCAGAAAAGTGTCAAGGTTTACATCGAAATTTTCGTGATTCCTAAAATGGGTCTTTTTTTAGTTCTCTCTCAGACCAAACATCGTTTTAAGTTGGGCGACAATTGTGATTGGTGGTCATGCAGTTGTCAAAATAATCGTCTCCATAGGGACGTTCTGATTCTATATTTTGGCAGATGTGGTTGTGTGGCTGTCGTCGTCAATGTGTTCGGGGCATAAGTCATCTATGAAATTTGGAATGAAAAGTGCTTCTTGGTCTTTCAAATAGTTGATAGTCTTAGAAGAAACGGTCACTGAACATCCTGGGCTCTTCTTTGCTAACTAACTTTACTGTTTTTTCTACTCTAAACGTCAGAAAAGTGTCCAGGTTTACATCGGAGTTTTTGTGATTCCCAAAATGCGTCTTTTTTTTGTTCTCTCTCAGACCATAAATCGTTTTAAGTTGGGCGACAATTGTGGTCGGTGGTCGTGCAGTTTTCAAATAAATCGTTTCCATTGCAACGCTCTGATTCTATATTTTGACAGATGTAGTTGAGTGGCTGTCGTCGTCAATGTGTTCGGGGCATAAGTAATCTATGGATTTTGGATTGAAATGTGTTTCTTGGTCTTCTGAATAGTTTCAAATCTTAGAAAAAACGGTCTTGTACAAGTCAAGTGTAATTTTTAAATTTTTTTTGCTTACTAACCTTACTTACAATTAAGAATTAAGAAAGTAAATTACAACAACAATTAAGAATTTAATCATAGAAAGTAAGCACAACAAAAATCTGTTAGATGTACCAAGATTCATGATGAAATAATGAAAGCCAAAGCACCATCAAAATTTCAGACAATGTTCAAAAATTGAATTTTGCACAAATGACAAGTGACGAGAGAAACGGCAGACGCTGCGACGGCTGGCCAAAATACAATGTTGACAAAAAAGAGGATGTGTAGAAAAAGGGGAATTTCCCAGTCTGACACACACACACACACACATTTCGATTATGATGAGGAAATGATTAATTACCGAAGAATGAGCAGGATGGATGTTTATGATTTTGTGTGGATGGACAGATGGATGAAAGAATGAGCTGCACGCAAGGATATTACACAAAAATCATGGCGCAGTACGAAGAGATGAGAAGGCAGGAGGGGGCAAGTGTAGTGCGACAACTGCAACGACAAATGCGTCCAATGGCTATCATGTAAATTAAAAGCATTGCATGCGTGTTGTTGTAGTTGTAATTATAGCTGTTGTTGCATGTATGTATGTGTGTGTATTTGTGTTTGTATGCAACAGCTCATACATATTCAATTAGTGTGCGACGAGCAATGAGAAATTTGCTGCGTGGGCGATGCTGCAATGAAGCGTCAGCTGACAGACAAACAGTCAGACAGACATACAGACAACTGACAGACAAAAGGACAGACGAGCGCATGCGATAGTATGCAAATTGACATAAAAACAATAAGAACAACAACAATGGACATGCACAAAAACACTCTACAGGAGTAGACATAACAACAACAACAACGGTGACATTCTGCGTCGTGGCTATGGCAGCCAAAATGACAGACGACAAAATGCAAATTAGTTAATATGGCAACACCAATGCGCACAGCATAAAGTGTGCAGCTACGCACACACACACACACACACAACCAACGCACTTGCAAGTGGAAGGAGGGAGCATTGTTGTTGTTGCAGGCATTCAGCATGCGACATGAAATTGCGAAATGGTTTTTCATAATATGAGAAATGATCTCGACAAGAATAATTGCATGTTATCATAATTAAAACCATTTGTAAGCACAATTTGGCTGCAAAACAACAGCAAATACTAAAACAACAACAACAACGGTAATGCATTGCAAATGGTTGCCGCAATTTTGTGTACGGTTTTGTTTTCAGCGGAGTGCAGAGAGCCGCTCATAGTGCAGATTGCGCGCATAGTCGTGATTATTAATGACTAGTGGGACCAACGGCATCGCTTACGGTACCCAATTCCCCGGCACGTTGCGATTCAGCAGCGCCGCTTCCAAGTTTTGTGCTCATTTTGCGCCTTTCCCCAATGGAAATGTTGACGTAATGCTGACACTTTGGCACAATGTCAGACGCATCATTGCAATTGTTGTGATTTGTTCAGAGTTTATTGCAAAATTAAATCAGATTTACAACAATAACTATGAGAAAGACGCTTTGTGATGATTTGTCAGTTGTGTTTGTTGTAGATAATTTTGATAAATTACTTGAATGTGATTTTGTTTATGAAATTAATGATTAGTTGAAAGGGATTTATTATTGCTGTGGTAACTAAACATACATAAAATACATAAGAAGTATGAAAAATAATAAGAGATGGAAGTCAGTATTGAAAAAAGAGATGGAAGTCAGTGCTAAAAATAAAAATCTTGTTATTTCCCTAACATTTAGAATAGAAACGTCAGTAAGGTTAGTAAGCAACAGAGAGCCCTGTATTTTCAGTGTTTTCTCGGCCATAAATGAACCTTGACACATGATGTATCATTTAGGCATTGGGATACTTTCATTTACGGCGTTAGGATACACAATGATTTCAATATAAACATCCGTATCTTACTAACTTTTAAAGTAGAAACTACAGTAAGGTTAGTAAGCACAGAAAGCCCTGGATTTTCAGTGTTCTCTCGGCCAGAAATTCACCTTGACACTTAATATATCGTTTTAAAAATTTAGATATCCTCATTTACGGCACTTATGTAAATACACAAGGTTTCCGATAAAAAACATTATATTTCCCTGACATTTAGAGTAGAAACGTCGGTAAGGTTAGTAAGCAACAGAAAGCTCAGGATTATCAGTGTTTTCTTGGTCAGAAATAAACATTGACACATGATGTATAATCATTATTGGGATACCATCATTTACGGACCTAGGATCAAACCAAAATTACGATGAAAACTTTGCAACCTTCCTGATATCTAAAGTAAAAAGATCAGGTAAGGTTAGTAGGCAACTGAAATCTACGGATTTTCATTGTTTTCTCGGCCAGGAATGCAAAATTAAACTTGATGTATAAGACCGTTTCATATATTGTGATACCTTCATTTACGGCGGTAGGATTCATAAGGATTCCAATGTAAGCCTTGCCATCTCCCTGATGGGTAGAGTAGAAAGGTTAGTAAGCAACAGAGAACCCTGAATTTGCAGTGTCTTTCCGGCCAGGAATGAACGACGACACTTGATGAATGGTACCATTTCTTCTTCAGAACGAATCTAATCCTAGAGTCCTTAAATAATGTAATGATGGTGTCCCAGCCTAATTCCGACTGCTTAGATCGTCTTCTGTATAGTATTGAACCGGTTTGTCTGGCGATAGTGCAGGTTTGTTCGTCCCTCCCCAGAGTTATCGACCGTTCATGTCGCCTCTTATTTGCCTTTTGTGTCCTTTGTTACTTGTTTATTAACCTCAACGAATAAACGTTCACTTTTCCCGAAATCCAAACTGCATTTTATTCTCCGCTTCATTAACGATACGCAACAATTATTTTGAGAATTATCAGATCAAAACAAGAATCAAAATCTCCAGTCAATCTCTATGTCAAATATTCATGGAAAGCTACAGAACAGAATATGGTATCGGCTCTGGCGTCGAATCAATTGGGGCTCGAAGGTTCTTTGTTCCGTATTTCAGGCAGAGGAGCATTCAATACTTGAGTCGTTGAATTTTATAGTGAATAGCAGGGGGAGAGTTAGAAGGATCTTAGTATCTGTGTCTGTAGCGACGGTCCTGGATACGCCTTCAACCACCTCCTCAGTACTCAAGTCCAGCAAAGGCTGACTTTGGTCCCGGGATACGTAGAAATTGCGGGCAACCAGACCTCAGGCCCAGTTAGAATGTTCTGACTCAGCTAGAATGTTCTGCCTCTTCCATCCGCGGCCATCAAAACTGAGAGCGGCTTCCCGTCATCTCTGACAAATGTTCACAGTTTCTTCTGTCGCTATGCAGAAGGAGGCACTTGGTTGGCTTGATGACGGACCATTCTCTCTGAGCAAATCACATAGATAAGGTGGGCATATCTGACAATGCGCTAAGTCGCTCCTGTGAGGAGTTCGATGAGACGTTCGATCCGCATTTACTTAAGTGTTCTTAATTTTAAGTTTTCCTGAAACAGATATCCATCTTTTGGATTTGTTATGCTTTCAAGCCAACTTTTCATCAAGTAAACTTAGTTAGACATCCATTTGGCAACAATCCGGGGATCATTGTTCAACTTCCATCAACTTTTCCTTACTTAAATATTGATTTTAAAATGATCCAAAGACATGAATTTCTTGCCTAAGTTGTCTAATGATTCCGCGCATTTCTTCGGTAGCTACTTCAACATGTTTGAGTCTACTAAATGTCTGAGTCTACAAAGACAATGCAAGTAGTAGAAAAAATCAATATGGAATCAGAAAGTTGCTGAAAGTTCTATAGAAATGAAATCGACTTGATAACGATCCGAGAATCAATATTGTATTTTGTCAGAACTTCTGCTTTCTACTTCTCAGCTAACTTTTCATTTGATAACCTTAAAAAATTATTTAAAAATTAACCAAAGACAAATGTTCAAATTTTTCGACTCTTTTTGTATGAATTTCTTGGCTAAATTGTCCAGTGATTCCGCCCATTTCTTCAGTAGTTCTATCAACATGTCTGAGTCTTGTAAGTCCAGAAAAACGGCAAAATCAGTTGGAATCAGAAAGTAATCAGTTTCGAATCAGAAAGCAACTATTTTAGAAATGAATCAGAAATCCAATCAAGCGTCTCTAGTCCAGTGATGACCACTTCTCTACTCGTACAACGCTGACACACGTAGATGAAATAATGAAATAATAGCCGATTGGCCATCACTGCTCTAGTCACAGTTGTCTATTTATGTATAGTGAACTCGATTGTTGTCAAGCAATCAGACTCTGACTCTGAATCCAACACTGATTGGTATCGCGTTGATTGGTTGATGTGTGGGCGATGGAATGTGTCATGCAATTTGTTACTATTGCACCATGCAACACCCACGTAAGTAAATGACAGTTGCAGGTGCAATTTGTGCTTTAATAAAATTGATTATATTATTCGGCACTTGTAGAATTACGGTTAATTCAAATAAGTCTGATTCGATAAGGTGCCATGAGTACTTTTCGAATTGAAGTGGTAGAGGTGAGCTGATTGTCACAAAGAGTTTGCAGAGACTTGCGCATAATTTTTTATATTTTTTTCATATTTCTTTGCGTTCAAGTTTTTGGCCATAAACATAAAGTGTTTCTAAATTTTGGGCCCAAAATAGTTTTCAATTGGAATCAATTAAGGAATCGCTTTATATAAAGAAGTATTTGAACTTTCATTCAAGTCTTTTGGAAACTATATATTTCTAAATTATGTTCTCAAAATAGTTTCGATGTGACCTTTTAAGCCGCAGACAATGCAAACTGTTGTAATTACAGCGAAGCGTGCAAGCAATTAAGTTTTCAGAAAACCTCATTTCCCCAACTCGAACACTGTTCCGCGCCCGCCTCGCTCGTTCCTCGTTCTGCAGCCCAACGTGAATGACAGCAATTAAATGCATGAGATTAGAACTAATTTAAATTACAACAACACTGCTTAATGACAATGACAGCGAACGCATGTGAACGGGCGGCCTAATGTTAATGTTGGACGAGCGATGCGCCAAAAACATTCGCTCTGGCAACACTAATTGTGCGCAGCGCCAATGACAACGCACGTGTGCGGCAGCATGTCAACCGAACAACAACAACAACAACAACAAACAACATTAGCAACGGCAATCATGACAGACACAATAAAATACAATGTTGCCAAACAAATTTGACGACAAACGGATTTATGTTGATAGCGCGTTTAAAAACAACAACAAATTTTAAACTGAACGCAACTTTAGCGCGACGGCGACGCCATGTCGCGAGGGTGAGTGAGTGAGTATGGCAAAGCTAAAAAAGGCATTTAAACCCTCCGCGTCCCGGCAGACATGCGACGCGTATTATGTGGCATTATGTGGCGGTGTACCCGCATAATCCGCCACAGCGCTCAACAGAACCAAAAAAAAAACAACAAAACAAAAAAAATAACGAGAACAGAGTAAAAATAAGAAAAGGTAAACGAAAATTGTAAATTGTATGAAAAGAGGAAACAAGCATTGGACGCCATTTTGAAAGAGTCCTCTTTGCCAGGCGGTTGTGTTTTATTTTTACACAAATCCAGTGGATTTGCGTTTCAATAAAAATGCAAATTTTTCGTCGCCGTCGAGAACGACACAAACGAAAAAAAAACATTTAACGGAAAGTCGAAAAAAAGATTTGGCCAAACTCGGGTCGCTTTTATCAGACGATTTGAATGGCAGTGATCTTTGTACACTAACGCACAAAAAGGGGGTTTCAAACCGTCACAAAATAGCAGTTTGTGAGTAGCAAATATGATTTCAAGTTGTGTCCAAATTTCTGTACAGAATACCCCGCAAAATGAAATTCTTGTGCGCCACTGTGCTGGTATATTTTGTTTAAAGAATCTGTAGAACATTTTGAATTCAAATTTTATGATGATATCTGATGATGTCTGTAAAAAGCTGTCAGTTCATGAACAAACTGAAGAATAGACGAACGGAGAGAAGGATCGATGGAGAGCTAATGGGATTTGATAGAGAAACAAATTGTTCAGTTCAACAATGAGCATTTTTTTATGTTTCCATGAACTTTAAGCTAAGAGAAGTTGAACATATAGAACACCGAATCAATGTAGAATTGACATAGAAATCAATGAAAGAAATCGATAACTTTTCACTGAGTCAGAGTGATAGACAGTTAGATAAGTCTAGACTAGCAACTTCCCCGGCTTGCAACTACTTGAAGTAGATCTGGTCAACTCGACCGTTGAATGAGCTGTGGCATTCAATTGGGAGCATTTGGCATCAAGTTTCCCAAAGACTCGGGATCTCTTTTTGACGATCGAAAAATGGTTGTAAGGCAAGTTCCAGTAGCTCATCTCCCAGAGTCATCTTACCGCACCATATGTGCCTGGAATGTCCCATAGCTGGGCTGTATTCTCATCGTGCTCTAGACACATGTCCCATATGGCCGAGGTTCGTTTCCCAATTCACTGACAACTTCAAGAATTAAATGTTTGGTTCTGCTGGGTTAAAGCGAATAAATAAACATCTCTAACTTTCTAGACTCCTGTACTTCGTACCTGATGACAGCACTAAATGAATACAAGAAATCATAGAATTAGGATTCAAACCGATAGACAGTTCTCTTCAAATCGTTATTGGAAAATAATTGTATATGAAATAGATGAAAAGAATGTATGAACCCACGTATAGAAAATCATTGAGTCAGAGCAAAGGTTAAGAATAGGCATTACAATAGAATAGATGCCGATTCAAGTTATCATAAAAGTAAATAAAGACAAAGATTTAGAATATCTGGAGTCGAATCAGAACTATTAGGAGTAAAAGAACAAGACCCATGGACAAAAAGGAACAAATTTATGAATGAATGCAAAGTAGGCCCTCGTAAATAAATGTAATTTGAAGATAAACTAGATTTCTCCATTTGGATTTACTCCTTCGGGTTTTAAAGATTTATAGAGTAAAATTTCGCCTTTCTATAGGCAAACTGGATATGCAGTTTGACATATCAGAATACCAATTTTTCTGTATATTAGACACCCTGTAATATTTGGTAACCCTCAGAGGCCATACAACAACTGCGGATCACCAAATGGTTCAAAACTTTGCTCTCGGGTTTATAGGATTAATGGCTATAGTTGTCTATGGTGCAATAAACATTGTTCCAATTTTTCTAGTAGTATTTTTAAAGGTTTTCATTTCATTATTTTTATTGTTTATTTTTCAATTTTTTATGCAAAGGATCGACCATTTTTTGATTCCTTCAGTTTGTTTTTTTGTTCCAAAAATTGCTACAATTGTTCTTTACATCTTAATCGTTCTCTCCTTTTTCATTTCATTATTTCTATTGTTTATTTTTCAATTTTTATTTTTTATGCAAGGGATCAAAAGTTTCTGAATATTTAAATTTTGTTCCGAAAAATTTTGGAAATTGACTTAATAGTTTTTTTTCTTTTTCCATGTTAAAAAACTTTGGAACTGTATTTCAAATTAGCTTACCTTCACTTGTGATTCTGTCATTCCTAAGGCATACGCAAGTTTCGCTCGTTCTGGTCCAGCCAGATATTTGGTTTGTTCGAAGGTTTTTTCTAACGCAAAAATTTGCTGACCACTAAATGTTGGGCGGGTGTGCTTCTTTTTGCCATCTTTATCGTTCGATTGATGATGTTGATGTGATTGAGAGAGATTCGCAGACACTGAAATGAATGAAGAGATACGAAAATTCTTGAGTAATAGAAAACTAAAGAGAAAACTTTATAAGTTTATGAAACGAAAACTGATTAATTCAATTCAAAGTTGGTTAGATTTGGTCAAAGTCGTATTGCTTTTATCGAGCGATTTGGCTGACTGTGGTCTATGGATATTTGATGTTTAAAAATAAAATTAAAATTTAAAAAATTTTAAATTTTTGGTAACTGAATTAAACGTGGCTATACCAGCTTCGGAGATAATGAACGATTGGACCGTCCGAAAACTTCCACCACTGAGGATAACATCGATCAAGTTTACGAAATTGTGCTAGACAAGCATCAAATTTACGTGAGAGATATAGCAGAGGCTATGAATAACAATAAATAATCACTAAATTATTTGTGCCAGTCTTTATACCTTGTCACACTTGTGTCACAAATGCAATAACATCGGCCCAGTTCACCTAATGCTAGACAAATTAAAAAGAGAGATGTAGCACAGAATAACAGACAAAAATCACTCATTTAATTGTGACAGTATTTATACCTTGTCACACTTTGTCACAAATGCAATAACTAACGATAACATCGGCCGAGTTCACCAAATGGTGCTAGACAGGCGTAAAATTGAAGTGAGAGAGAGAGAGATTATTTGTGCCAATATTTATATCTTGTTACACTCTTGTCACAAATGCATTAACTCACGATAACATCGGCTCAGTTCATAAAATGGTGCTAGAAGAACTTTAAATTTAAGTGGCGGAGATAGCTGGAGCCATGGGTAACAAAAAAAATCACTAACTTAATTGTGCCAGTATTTATACCTGTCACAGTTTTGTCACAAATGCAAAAACTAACGATAACATCGACCAAGTTTACAAAATGGTGCTAGACAGGCGTCAAATAGAAGTGATAGAGATGGCAGATACATGAATAACTGTAAAAAATCACTCAATTATTTGTGCCAATATTTATACCTTGTCACACTTTGTCACAAATGCAATAACCAACGCTAACACCGGCCCAGTTCACCAAATGGTGCTAGACAGGCGTCAAATAGAAGTGAGAGCGATGGCATATACATGAATAACTGTCCGCAATATCTCAATTATTTGTGCCAATATATATACCTTGTCACAGTCTTGTCACAAATGCAATAACTAACGATAATGGTGCTAGACAAGCATCAAATTGAAATGAGAGAGATAGCAGAGGCGTGTAAAAAATCACTCAATTACTTGTGCCAATATTTATGCCTTGTCACACTCTTGTCACAAATGCACTAACTAACGATAACATCGACCAAGTTCACCAAATGGTTGACAACTGTTGATATGAATAACAACAGTCAACAATCACTCAATTATTTGTATCAATATTTGTCACACTCTCGTCACAAACTTAATGGCTGTGACACTTCTACTCAAAAATCAAACTTTCCACCAGCCAATTTATGTGAAACACGTAAAACTTTTGTGAATGCCGCTTTTAAAAGCCATGTTTACAATGTACTTAAAAAAACTTTCCAAAAATTTATGCTGTCATTATTTCATTATAAAAGCCATTGTGAGACAATAAAGTTACGTAAACACTGCACACAATGACACAATGGTAATATAGAAACAACAACAACAAGTATAACTAAGAGAAGAACACACCAACAGCGCCGGCTGGCTGAGACAAAGTTGCGGGCTTTCGGCTTTCGGGCTCTTTGGCATTTATTAATTGTTTATAAATGCGACACGCAGATGCTAATTTTCGCGGGGGGGGAGGAAGGGGGATGAAGCAAAATGGGAGGTTGCTGTGTGCTGACAGCGTGGCTGGAAGTGTGTAAAGTAAGTTTTTGGGGACAGCAACAAAGATGAGACACGCCCGGCGTTGCGGGCCGTGGAAGTTTCAAGTTGGCTGCGAATGTTGAGGCAGAGAAGTTGGTGCGTTGACATTATGGTAATGATGTGCCAGCGGCCATTTTAAAACGATTAAAGTCACTTTGAAGAGCTTCTTAGAGATGCTTGTGTTATTGTTGTAATATTATGGAAATATTTAATAAAATTTAAATGACAATAAGGCAAAGAATGCAAATGTAAAAGGCAAACAAACTTCAGTGAAGTGTGAAAGAGACAGCATTAAGTGCTGCCATGAATAATCATGGCTCATAAAAAACTGTTTCCATTCACATTTCGAGCACAATTTCGGCATCCATTAGCGACGCTTCATACAAATACATTAACATTTATGACCTCAAATCAAAAAGAAAAAATATCGACAAATTTGCATGTCAAATTAGCGACAAGTTGAACGCAGACCACAGACCACAATTTGGCAAATGGCAAACGGGTCGCTCGTAAATTCAGCAAAAATCCCCATGTCTAATAATTACGCACTAATTGCACAGTCGGTGTAAAAAATTACACGCACTCAAATCGGTGCAGCGCTGCTGCGGAAATGTGGCCAACTACATATAACAACAGCATTGGTTGTAGCAACAACAACAACAATAACAATTTGCCGTTGAATTGCCGCCCAATGGCCATCAAATTAACAAAACGCAAATCGGCCGCAAATTAATTACGTGCGCCAATGTTCTCGTCCAACCGACGAGCCGACAACATGCCACAGCCACCTACGAGCCGCTAGGTGATGCCAAATAGAAATCAATTAGTCGCAATGGCCAAAGGAAATCCCCAGTGGAAGCTCGACGCATAACAGTTGTAACAGCAACAACCACAACAACAACAACAACAATGTCAACAGGATTGCAAGCCAACGGCAGCAGCCGGCAAGCAGCTTTTTCCACTTTTATAAGCCAATAAAACAAGTACAAACAGCACGCCCGCTTGCCGCCCTCGGCGCTACCTCACAAAATGCCATAAACTCGCCCCCTCCTCCCTCACCCTTAACCCCCTTCTTCATAACATTCTCCGCTCATTGTGCGTAAAGTGCTAAAAGCGACCCTGCACCAGTCGCAGCGCTCTTCGGAAGTCGGCTTGACGTGGTGGTTGTGCCAGTTTTGTTGTTGTTGCTCTTTTTATTGTTGTCGTTTGTTTTTGTTGTTGTTGCTGCTACTGTTGCCACGGTAGCGCTTAACCACCACCACCACCACGTTTGCCATAAAAACGGCTGCGTACGGTTTACATATTTGAGCCGCCGGGGGTTGGGCCGGCGCGGTTCGTTGCTGCCGAAAAGTGCCAGCGGATGTCCGGGGTACGGCCAATTAATGTCACCCCATTATTAAATGATCCCTAATTATGTGAAATGATTTCACTAAATGCCCAGCGTGCTAAATGCTCAACGGTCGCGCTGAGCCCTTGAGCTGTTTAGTTGAGTTGAGTTGAGGTTTCTTGCCGAATTGGAATGGGAATGCGCGTCCTTTCGATGGCTGTTTGTGTGCGTAGTGTGTCGACGGTTGACGAATGACGACTGACGTGCCATCAGGTTTTGTTGTCAACGTCATAAAGTCAAAAATGTGTTTACGCTTTAAATGGTGGCAGTTTAGAATAGGAGAGAAGCTAAGAAAAGAATGCGTGGAACTAACTTTAGGAAGGGTTATGGATTGAGAGAAGAAGTGGACTGACAAATTGTCATAGGACGAAAATAGAAAAGAGTAAATCAAAGAAAAGTAAAGAGCTATTTATGTTGAAGCTATTTTATGCTCAAGAATCGAATGGATGATTTGATGATTAGGTGAATGAGAAAATAAATGAACTGTATACGTACGTATAGGTACGTACGTCTTTTGGACTTGAGGTTCAAAATGCACATAAAACATAGAATGGAATATTCAAATGGATGAATGAGAAAGAAAAGCGCCTGATAAACGTACATCTTTTCGACCCAAAGAACAAAATTGGCATACAATATAGAAAATGGTGTTCATTAATGAACCCAAAGAAAAAAATTGGCATAAAATATAGAAAATGGTGTTCATTAATGAAGAATGGGTTAGATGAATGTTTGAATGGATGAATGAGAAACCCCATAGAAAGACCCCCTAAACGCACGTATTCGTTAACGAAGAATGTGTTGGATGGTGTTGGTTGGTTGGTTAGTTGGTTGGGTGATAAGATGAATAAGAAAGGAAAATGCCTCATAAACGCACTTCTTGTAGACCCAAAGTTTCAAATTTGCATAAAAGATGGACTCATTCACTCATCTATAAAGTCAAAAGGATATCATGAATTTTTGAGTAAAACTTGTTTCCAATTCTTCAGAGATTTATCCGGCTAAATAGTTATCAATTCATTCGTCTATAAGTGCCCAAAGCCGTCACTGGAAAAAGAGTTACATTGATTTGATCTGAACTAAATATTTCTCCTCTTAAAAGAGGAAAACGCTTAGTTCATTCTAAAATTGTCGGCTATTGATTTATTGACATAAGTATCTATCTACGTATCTCTATCTCTATTTCTATTCGTATTTCTATCTCTATCTCTATCTGTATCTCTATCTCTTTCTCTATACCTACCTATCTATCTATCTATCTATCTATCTATCTATCTATCTATCTATCTATCTATCTATCTATCTATCTATCTATCTATCTATCTATCTATCTATCTATCTATCTATCTATCTATCTATCTATCTATCTATCTATCTATCTATCTATCTATCTATCTATCTATCTATCTATCTATCTATCTATCTATCTATCTATCTATCTATCTATCTATCTATCTATCTATCTATCTATCTATCTATCTATCTATCTATCTATCTATCTATCTATCTATCTATCTATCTATCTATCTATCTATCTATCTATCTATCTATCTATCTATCTATCTATCTATCTATCTATCTATCTATCTATCTATCTATCTATCTATCTATCTATCTATCTATCTATCTATCTATCTATCTATCTATCTATCTATCTATCTATCTATCTATCTATCTATCTATCTATCTATCTATCTATCTATCTATCTATCTATCTATCTATCTATCTATCTATCTATCTATCTATCTATCTATCTATCTATCTATCTATCTATCTATCTATCTATCTATCTATCTATCTATCTATCTATCTATCTATCTATCTATCTATCTATCTATCTATCTATCTATCTATCTATCTATCTATCTATCTATCTATCTATCTATCTATCTATCTATCTATCTATCTATCTATCTATCTATCTATCTATCTATCTATCTATCTATCTATCTATCTATCTATCTATCTATCTATCTATCTATCTATCTATCTATCTATCTATCTATCTATCTATCTATCTATCTATCTATCTATCTATCTATCTATCTATCTATCTATCTATCTATCTATCTATCTATCTATCTATCTATCTATCTATCTATCTATCTATCTATCTATCTATCTATCTATCTATCTATCTATCTATCTATCTATCTATCTATCTATCTATCTATCTATCTATCTATCTATCTATCTATCTATCTATCTATCTATCGATCTATCTATCTATCTATCTATCTATCTATCTATCTATCTATCTTTCAACCTAAATTTAAAAGTGTTAAAGCTCGAGATGTCATTCCGTTAAATAAATAATTAAAAATTTCTTGTCATCTTTTGCAAAATGTTTCATGTGAATATTCATCTATTAGACACGCTCCACTTCATACACGCTCCACTTCATCCGATGGCTCAACTCTGCCGTTTCCTTTTTTCATTTAAAAAATATAAAACTTTTCAACTGTTTGTTGTTGTTGTTGCTGCTGTCGCTGCTGTTGCTAATTAAATAATTTACTTAAGTATGACAACAAGGCCATATTTAATTATGCTGCCCATGAAGGCGAATTGAAAATGAAATGTAACAACAAAAACAACAATTAATAAAAACGTGCACAAATGAGCAGCAAAAAATTGCAGCCATGAGAAATCCGACTAACCGCACTTACATTTGACACAATTCATTAAACTTAATGAAGACAATACAAAAGCAACAACAATGGTAATAAGCAGAACCTGGCCACCCTTCGTCATCACAAGCGGGCGCTCAACCACGCGATTAATTAAAATTCCGCAGGCATCCAACGGAATTCTGATGGTACTCTGTTACCCTCTCACTCTTCGGTAGTCCTTCTCATGCTTTCTTTGGCTATTGTGTGCTCTTTTTGGCACTTGTCTTGGGATGGAGGAGGAAGGATGAATGCGGCAGGTTGAAGCTGGAGAGGTGGAGATTGGAGATGGAGGCACTGAGGTGCGCTTAAGCACATAACTACCGGCTCCCCGGGGGGGGGGGGCGCAGCGGGAGGGGAAGAGGCGCAAAGGATGAACGCACCAGCGCACGCTTAATGAGCGCTGCCGAAGAGGCATTGTGGGCGCAGGCGATGTCGGTAGCGTGACAAGGTGCGGTTTTGTGTTTGCTTTTTGTGGCTATGGCAGATTTTCAACGGGTTGTCTACACATTCGAGCACACATGGCTTTGAGTGTGAGTGTGTGTGTGCGTGGAGAAAAAAACGGCAGCCAGCTGGCAACCGTTGCGCCGACATGTCAGGGCCTTAAAAATTAATTGCCAACAATAATAAGGCCATTTGGCAGGAAGCAACAATTTGTACCTCGAAAAAACACCGAAAAGGCCAAAATGATATATGAATGCAGCCAATAGGGATGAGAGAGAGGGACGAGGGTATTGGCTTGCACGTTCCATAATGGCCAAAAGCCAGTTGTTGCTAGCAGGTTATGAAAATCACGGACAGTGTAGCTGGTATCCATACAAGAGGGCACATATTATGGCTTTTTACACACATATCCATCTTCACAAACCCATCATCACATACACAAACCCCACGTTTTGCTGCCTCCTCAGGCATTTACATTTCATATGCTCGCTGGTAATAATTGAGCGGCATATGTGTGTGTCAGTGTTGCCATATTGGCCGCCATGTTGCATATTAAGTTAATGCTTAACACCAATTCGCCTACTTAAAGTATGTAGAACGTTTAATGTTGCTTACGCTACGTGTTGCACTTTAATTATAATATTCTCGCATTTTATTGCCGCACAACAGCAAACTTGATAAAAATCTGCTTTGCTGTTGCTTTCCATATTTGTTGTTGTTCTTATTTTTGTTGCTGTTGTCATAAACGTTTTAACGTTAATTGTTAAAATTTAAAGGCAAACACACAACAGACGCTCCACCGACATTTAATTGGGTCCTTTTTGTGCTGTGTTGCTGCTGTCTCACGGCATGTGTTGCCTCATTTAAGGGTTACCCTATGCGCATAAATTCATATGTGCGCTCATTTCGTGCTATTTAAGTGGAACAACCTTCACTTAAAGGGGTTGAACGACAGCCAAATGAGGTTAACATTTGATGTTACTTCTGGGAATTTAAAATTATTTCAATTAATTTAAGAGGGCAAAGTAATTTGTGAGCAGCTTTTGTTGAATGAAATAAAATTTTTATTTTATAAATGTGTGAAGAAATTGAATTTTCTAAGTTTTTGTGTAAATTTAGGATTAAAAATTTTATGGAGTGAAATTTTATATGTGAAGAAATTGAATTGAATTTTAATTTAATTTAATTTAATTTAATTTAATTTAATTTAATTTAATTTAATTTAATTTAATTTAATTTAATTTAATTTAATTTAATTTAATTTAATTTAATTTAATTTAATTTAATTTAGAATTTAGAATTTAGAATTTAGAATTTAGAATTTAGAATTTAGAATTTAGAATTTAGAATTTAGAATTTAGAATTTAGAATTTAGAATTTAGAATTTAGAATTTAGAATTTAGAATTTAGAATTTAGAATTTAGAATTTAGAATTTAGAATTTAGAATTTAGAATTTAGAATTTAGAATTTAGAATTTAGAATTTAGAATTTAGAATTTAGAATTTAGAATTTAGAATTTAGAATTTAGAATTTAGAATTTAGAATTTAGAATTTAGAATTTAGAATTTAGAATTTAAAATTTAGAATTTAGAATTTAGAATTTAGAATTTAGAATTTAGAATTTAGAATTTAGAATTTAGAATTTAGAATTTAGAATTTTGAATTTTGAATTTTGAATTTTGAATTTTAAATTTTGAATTTTGAATCTTGAATTTTGAATTTTGAATTTTGAATTTGAATTTTAAATTTTTAATTTTTAATTTTTAATTTTTAAGTTTTAATTTTTACTTTTTAATTTTTAATTTTTGGGTTTTAGTTTTTAGTTTTTAGATTTTGATTTTTTATTTTTAGTTTTTAATTTTTAATTTTAAATTTTTTTTAATTCTGAATTTTTAATTTATAATTTTTATTTTTTAATTTTTGATTTTTAATTTTTAATTAATTTTTTTAATTTTTCATTTTTAATTTGTAATTTTTGGTTTTTAATTTTAATTTTTAGTTTTTAATTTTAAATTTTAATTTTTTAATTTTAAATTTTAAATTTTTTTTTTAATTCTCAATTTTTAATTTATAATTTTTAATTATTAATTTTCAATTTTAAATTTTAAATTTTAAATTTTAAATTTTAAATTTTAAATTTTAAATTTTAATTTTTAATTTTTGATTTTTGATTTTTGATTTTTGATTTTTGATTTTTAATTTTTAATTTTTAATTTTTAATTTTTTTTTTAATTTTTAATTTTTAATTTTTGATTTTTAATTTTTAATTTTTAATTTTTAATTTTTTATTTTTCATTTTTCATTTTTAATTTTTAATTTTTAATTTTTAATTTTTAATTTTTAATTTTTAATTTTTAATTTTTAATTTTTAATTTTTAATTTTTAATTTTTAATTTTTAATTTTTAATTTTTAATTTTTAATTTTTAATTTTTAATTTTTGATTTTTAATTTTTAATTTTTAATTTTTGATTTTTAATTTTTAATTAATTTTTGTAATTTTTAATTTTTAATTTTTGGGTTTTAATTTTTAGGTTTTAATTTTTAGTTTTTGATTGTTTATTTTGAATTTTGGATTTTTTTAATTTGAAGTTTTAATTTTTAATTTTTTGTTTTAATTTTTAATTTTGAAGATTTAATTTTGAAGTTTTAATTTTTAAGTTTTTTATCTTTAATTTGCGACAAATGCTCTCAAATGTTGTCATTAAACTCTCACTAACAACAAACCCTAAATAAAACACGAGTCCCTGACAACAACTAACCATTGATGAACCTTCATTATTCCGCACGCCCTTCTCTGTTGCTGTATTACGGCTTTCAATACGACTTCAAGCAGCTCATAAAAAAGTGAAAATATGGAATTTATGTGAACCGAATTGCGCCCCCAGGATTTTCAAAAAAACAAAAAAAACCTTACCTTCATCTTCACATAAGAAAATAATAAAGAAAAAAATAAAACAAAAAATGCCAAATGGACGAAAAAAATTGCGCTGGCGTTAAGTCGCCAAAGACATTACGAGCGCGCTTCATCAATGGCACAAAATGCGCAAATTTTACGACAGCCAGGAGCGACCCAACCGACACGCGCTAACAAACCTAATCCGAGCGGAAAATGTGCGCAAGAAAAACTGCCAGCAACTCCATTGGTACAATTTTCCTGATTGTTTTTGTTGTATCATATTCTATTTTCAATTTTTTTTCATATCGTTGTGCGTCAGTGTTTTTTTTAGATGGAAAATGTTGTTAAGCGCTGCACAGCTGAGACCCGAACAATAACAACAACAAACTGTAACTGAAAGTTGACATTGGCCGTGCGCCACCACGTCCCAACTCTGCCATAAATTATGACAAATATGAAGCGTTTATTTGCCGGGCGCTTCTTGTGCGCGCAGCGAACGCAGCAAAGACGCGCAATGCCATTCATTCATTCATTCAGTCTGTCCTGCGGAGCGCGCATTCGTCGTTCATGTGCACAGTTGGCGCTCATAATCGCATAAGTCACCCTGTTGGCTGAGCGTTTGTTAATGTTGTTGTTGTTGCTATTTTTGTTACTGTTTTGGTTGTTATTGCTGCATTGCTGCCCTTCAATTGAACAATTCACAAAGTGTTCGTTTTTTTTTCGCTGCCTTCTTTTCAGCCAGCAAATTTTCCGGCCTTTATCTGCAAAGGCCGTCGGTACGTTTAATGGCTCTCGAACGTACGTGAATTATGCGAAATTGTTTTTGCCGCGGACGCCTATTAATAATGCGCGCAATTGACACTCGGACTGAGGTTAGGGGAGGTGGGCGGCTGGGTGGCGAATTAGCACCTTGTGTGCGCTTTATTGAAAATATTAAAAGCGCATTTGTTATGCATTGATGAAGCGATGCGCAGCTAATAACAGCGCGAGGGGGCGAAGACGGCGGAGAGGGTCGTGCAGTGTGCAAAAGATTAACTGCCGCTCAATGTGTTTGGTTTTTGAAAATAGTTGCAGATTATAGTAAATAATTGAGTGACGGTAACCCTGCAAGTGGAATCAATGCTCTGAGTTCTCCAAAGTAGCTGGAGTTGTTCTCATTGGTTTGTGGTCGAATTAATTTCATAGTTGTGCACAAAAATGTATCAGGTGTCTATCATTTCGTGCAAAAAATTTATTGGCTTTTCTTCCATCGAAATTCTATGTATATCACTGAAATATTCATAAATCTTTAACTAGACCTACTCTTCAGATGTGGCTGCCAAAGATGCAATGAAGAGTTATAATCCCAGCAAAAACTCTGAACTTGGCCCAATTGTTCGGCGATTTCTGATAGCAGCTACGCAGTTTCCTTACATCCTTGAAGCTCTTCAAAAATCCCCTTTCCTGTTGGTTTTGTGAAGACATTCAAAATTATAGTTTTTCACCATTTTCTTAATTTTTTTTTTTATATTTTCTTATTTATTTTTGATTATTGTTCTATATATTTCCCTTAGTTTTTTTTATACTTTTTAAATACTTTTATCTTAAAAGATCTTAAAAAAGATTCACTTTTTCTATTAGTTTTGTGAAGACATTCAAAATAATAGTTATTCCTATTTCTCTGAACTTTTTCTTAAATTTTCCTATTTATTTTTGATTATTTTTTATATTTTTTCGTTAGTTTTTCAATGAAGTTCCATTTGAAAGCAGCACTTTTCATATTATTTTTTAAATAAATATGTATATACTTTTTTTTTAATATTATTATCTTAAAAGATCTTAAAAAAGATTCACTTTTTCTATTAGTTTTGTGAAGACATTCAAAATAATAGTTATTCCTATTTCTCTAAACTTGTTCTTAAATTTTCCTATTTATTTTTGATTATTTTTTATATTTTTTCCTTAGTTTTTCAATGAAGTTCCATTTGAAAGCAGCACTTTTCATATTATTTTTTAACTATACTTTTTTTTAATATTATTATCTTAAAAGATCTTAAAAAAGATTCACTTTTTCTATTAGTTTTTTGAAGACATTCAAAATAATAGTTATTCCTATTTCTCTAAACTTTTTCTTAAATTTTCCTATTTATTTTTGATTATTTTTTTAATTTTTTCCTTAGTTTTTCAATGAAGTTCCATTTGAAATCAGCACTTTTCATATTATGTTTTAAATATATACTTTTTTTGAATATTTTTATCTTAAAAGATCTTAAAAAAGATTCACTTTTTCTATTGGTTTTGTGAAGTCATTCAAAATCGTATTTTTTCTTATTTTGGAATTTTTTTCTTATTATTTATTAT
This sequence comes from Melieria crassipennis, assembly GCA_963668005.1. Lineage (NCBI taxonomy): Eukaryota > Metazoa > Arthropoda > Insecta > Diptera > Ulidiidae > Melieria > Melieria crassipennis. Next base: position 71,533,884 of record OY764962.1, on the reverse strand, counting down.
TATTATTTTTTACATTTTTTCTTAGTTTTTAAAAAAAAAATTCTATTTGAAAATATCGTTTAAGAAGATTTAATATTTTTTAAAAAATATTTTTCAGTTTAATTGAAGGCAAACTGAATAACCTGCATACTTCTTAATCCAATTAATTATTTTCAACTAATTAATTACTTATATTATTTTCAATTCATTAATTTTAATATTTATTATTAAATAATTAATTATAATTTATTTATTATTAAATATTTGCAATTCACTTATTCACTTATTTATTTTAATTTTTTATGAAATGAATTGAATGAATTGCACTGCAATTCCATCTGCAATAAAGAATAAATTCTGAAGGCAGCTCTGCTGCTCAGTTTCTAGATCTTAAAAAAGTTTCCCTTTTTCTGTTTTCCATTCAAAATTCTATTTTTTCTTATCTTTCTTATTTTTCTAATTTATTTTTTATTTCTGGATTATTTTTTAATTATTTATTATTATTTACTTTTTCTTATTTTGTTTGTTATCTTTTAAATGAAAATCCATTTGAAAATCGCTTTCGAATAGTTTTCATATTTTTTTAAAATACATAAATTTTTTTTAGATATTTTTAGGATGATAATAAATTCTGAGCGCAGCTACGTAGTTTTCTTACATCTTAGGAAGTCTTAAAAAACTTGAAATTTTTCTTATTTAATTTAACTTTATTATTAATTTTTGGATTATTTTTAATAATTTCTGATTTTCAAGACTTAAAAGATCTTAAAAAGAATTTCTCTTTTTCTATTCTCCATTATATTTTTTTCGTATTTTTTTCTTATTATTTATTTTTGAATTATTTCTGTTTTCTTTTCTTGTTTTGTTTGTAATTTTCAACGAAATTCCATTTGAAATTCGCTTTCGCGCTTTCGAGTTTTAATTTTTTTTTAAATACATAAAATCTTTTTAATATTTTTAATACTAAATTTGCAATAAATAATATATCTTAAAAGATTTTAAAAAGGTCTATCTTCTTCTATTTTGCATTCAAAATCATATTTTTTCTTATTTCTTAATATTTTCTTATTATTTATTTTTAGATTATTTTTATTTAGTTTTGATATTTTTCTTATTTGGTTTTTTCAATGAAATTTAATTTTAAATTAGCTTTCGAGCAGCAAAAACATAATTTTTTTTTAATATTTTTAGTTTAAAATTTGCAATATATAATAAATCTTAAAAAGTTTCCCTTTTTCTATTTTTCATGCAAAATCATATTTTTGCTTATTTTTCTTTTTTATTTATTTTTGAATTATTTTTAAATATTTCTGGTTTTTTCTTATTTTGTTTGTTATTTTTGCAATGAAATTCCATTTGAATTATTATAATTTTGCTTATTTTTGTATTATTAAAAATTAAGTATTTATATGTATATTTTTTTTATTATTTTTGGGTTTAATTGAAGGTAAACTGAATTAACTGCATATTTCTCAATAATCACCGATATCCAATTAATTATTTGTAATTTTTTTCATTTCATTTTTTTATGATTTCAATGAAATTCCATTTGCAATAAATAAAAAATGATTTACCTGCACAATTAACCGCCATAAATCGCACTTATCACTGTGTAGCTGAACTTAAAAAAGTATTTAATGCAATTGCTTTCTACAGTTTTTTTTCGTAGTTTCTGCAATATTCATGAATTGCAATAATCAGTGGTGTACATAGAATACATTTTTGGGAGGGTTTTATACACAAATTTTGAGCCCAGTGCCATTTCAATCTTTAAATCTATTTGCCACGCACAATTTTTGTAACAAAATTTATCTGCGGGGGTTTGAACCCCCAAACCCCCTTGTGAACGCCACTGACAACAACAACTACAACAGTAATAATAATATTGATGATGTTGACGATATGGCAGCTGTCGATAATGCAATCCAAAACTCAGACTCGGCCCAATTGGGGCCGGAAAATGCGTGCAATGCATGGCAATAAAATTGATTTAATTAAAAAGCAATGCAATGCATTGTCTGTGTCTGTGTATGTATGTGTGATAACGTTATACGGTCTGTATAACCGTTATACAGTGCACTATATGGGCGACCACGCGTGGGCGATCGAAGTGGCACTTCATTTTTATTATAATGCAATTAATAGCTTAATGAGATTAAATATTTGCACGTGTCTGAGTGCAAATAAAAATGCATTCACTGCAGCTGGTTGAGTGGAAAAAGCCAAAACCCAGTTAGGCCGTTTGGAAAAAGTGCGAACACTGAAATGGGGGAAATAATAAACCGAGGCTTATGGTGCGATTCAATTGAATTGCATTATCGCGCATAATCAAAAAGTAAATATTGAACGACATTATAATAATCACAGCAGTAATTGTTGTGGAAAAATACAAAAATGCAAAAAGCACAAAATATATGCAATAATTTAGCGCTAAATAGAAGTGTGACACAGTGAACAGAAGTCGGAAATATTGAAATGGCAATGACACCATAAACAGAAAATACAAACAAAAAACAAAACACGGCTGCTTATCAAAACGAAATCAGGTTGTGGCTGCATGAAAATTGATGCGTAAAAATACAAAAAAACCAAAAGACTGTTAAAACAATAACAACAACAACAATTCTACAATGCTTATAAACAAAGAATAAATAAAGTTTGTCACACACGTACGCGTCGTCAGATCATTTACATATGGCAAGACTTGTTGTTGCCATATTTTTATGTATGTTTTTATGTGTTGGTGTAAAGTTACATATATAGTACACACACACACATATGTCACCGTTATGTATACGAAAATGTCTGTATTTGTGGCAGTTTTGTCTGCCTTTGGTTGAGTAGTTCGAAGCGACGAGTTTTCCACAGCAGCACACTTTGCATACAAATTGCTGATGTGGGCAGGAGGAGAGTGGAAATGTGAAAAACTCTGCTAGTAAAAAAATAAAACAATGAAACTTAACAAAATAAAAACAAAAATTGCTGTTGTTTTGTTGTAGCGAAAGCTTGCCGTTGCCATTGTTGAGAGCTTTTACGTTGCGCATAAAACAAACTTCAGGCCGTTGTCAGACTTTTCACACAAACACACATAAACATTTATGTATGTTTCTATGTTAAAACACACAAACAATAATTTTCTTCGAGTTGGTTGGTTCGCTGTTGATAACGTATGGTGAATGAAATCTGGACACGTGTTCCAGCGCAAAAATAAATTTACCGTTAAACTTGAAACAAAAATTTTTTCTGTAGAAGTGTAACGGGATCTATTATTATGCGTCTGACGCAAAGTCTATTCAGTGTGTGTTCATATGGTCGCGAAAATGTCTTTGAACGAGTTGCAGCGTCGGGAATTAATTTGCAAATTTTGTAAAGATAATCCAAACAAAAGCAAAAATGAAGTTTTTCACCATTTCAAAGACATGGGATTTAAAAAATCGACGATTTATAATTTAATTCAATTATTTGAAAATAAGAAAAGCATAAAAAGAAAAAAAGGTTCGGGTAAAAAATGTGCCCTGCAGGACAGCAAAGTTTGCTCCCAACTGAAGGCGGATACGGTGGGCCGAAAGGCGAAATCTTTCCGCCAGCTTGGAAGGAAATATGATGTGGACAAAAATACTATAAAAAAGTATTTGACATCAATGAATATTGAAATTAAAAAAAGAAAATTAAAACCAGCTACTACTGCCCAACAGGAAAAAGTCATTAAATCCAGGTTACGTGCACTTACGGAAAAATACTTTGCTACACGCTCAACATTCGTCTGTATAATGGACGATGAAAGTTACTTCACTGTAGAAGGCAACGAATGGCAGCCAAAACATTATTTTGAGTCTGCTAATCACAAAGCTCCAGACAAAGTGAAGTATATTCAGAAAACTAAGTTCCCGGGAAAAGTGTTATTATGGTTGGCAATCAGCGAGCGTGGTGTCAATGAACCGGTGTTTTTTAAAGGTGGTTTAGCTGTCTCTGCTGCAACTTATGCAGATAAATGTATACCTGCGCTGCAAAAGTTTATTAAAAACTATCATCAGCAAGATAAAATAATTTTTTGGCCAGATCTGGCATCATCGCATTACGCGAAATTAACTTTGCAATCACTGGAAGAGCGTGGTATTGCATGGGTACCTAAGAAGTTTAACCCACCAAACGTCCCGCAACTCCGACCAATCGATACTTTCTGTGCTAACTTGAAAAGAAACGTTTATAGCAAAGGCTACACAGCGAAAAATGTGGGTTGTTTGATAAATAAAATCAAGAAGGAGCTAAAAACAATCGATACAAATGGAATTCGAGAGGCAATGAATACACTGCCCCAAAAAATACGTAAAGCAAACCGCCACGGCACAAACGTTTTTTTTGTAAATTTAGCTTAAGACTTATAGTACTGAAATATAATACCAAACAGTTTAAAAAAAAAATGTCTAGTCATTTTTTTTGCTTAACATATTTGTCCAGATTTCATTCACCATACGTTATGTGTGCGTACGTGTAGATGTGATTATGAGCTGGTGTTGGTGCCGTGTTAACATGACAGCCAACATGCACATAAACAACAACGAGCTGCCTTAACCATAGAAACTGCAGTGGCAAGTAACAGTTTTTATGGCCCAAGGGCCCACGTGAGTGGAGCAAAGAAATGTGGAGCACTCGTTGCAAGCAACTCAGATCACATGCAATGTCTCATAGCGTCTTGTAAAGCAGCAAGGGACAATTTATATTGACTGGAGATATCGAAAAAGGGACCGTCATCTCTAATGTTTGAATGTAAACAACTAAATTCGAACCAATGATTCTCAGTGTTGTGATCTAAGCTTTCTTGTGGTCTTGTGTTGTGAATTTGTTACCTTTTCTTCATCGAAAACCGGTGTATGATACCAAAAGCCCTTCTAAACACCTCGCCATCGTATGATGATCGCAGTCAGGGAAGTGCCTGAGTCAGGAGTCGAACCATTGACTCGCAGTCTCATCACCCAAACCATGTTAGGGTCTTGTGCTATAAATGTGTTGCCTTTTCTTCATGGAAGGGAAGATGTGTAGGACCTAAAATCCTTTAAAGCACCTCGTCATCGTACAGTGGTTGTAGGCTGGGAAGTGTCTGGGTCTGGTTTCGAACCCTTGACTCTCAGTCTTTTCACCCGAACCATGTTGGGGTCTTGTGCTATGAATTTGTTGCCTTTTCTTTCATAAAAAATCAATGTGCAGGACTTCAAACTCTTCAAAACACCTCGCCACCGTATGACGACCTTAGAATTAGAATAGATACGGGAGCCGAGCATCAACTGCCCGAGACAATGCGTCCAAAGAGAACTATTGTTTCGTATCCCTTATTCTTTTGTGGAGTTCATCTCCCCCAATACTATCCAGGAACTCCTTGATTTTCCCCAGATTAGTTCAAGACAGCTCTTTTGTCTGAATTAGTTCCCTTCCCAGTATACGCTTCCTTGCGCGTAAGAGAGCGGGACACTCGGTTATAATGTGCATGGATGTTTCGTCATCTTCCATGCAGAACCTGCATAGTTCGCTGTCCATAGGGTCGTTTTGCCGCCCCTGACGGCCTTAGTCAGAGAAGTGTCTGAGTCGGATTTCGAACCCTTGACTCTCAGTCTCGTCACCCAAACCATGTTGGGGTTTTGTGCTTTGAATTTGTTGCCTTTTCTTCATCGAAAATCGATGTGTATTACCCAAAACCCTTCGCCATCGCACAGCCGTTTTAGTCAGGGAAGTGCCTAAGGCAGGTTTCGAACCCATGATTCTCAGTCTCTACATTAAAACCGTATTGTGGTCTTGGGCTATGAATTTGTTGCCTTTTCTTTCTGGTTAGATAAGTGTCATTCGGCATTGGGTTAAGAGGCTTCAGGAAAGAAGGAATTGTTATTCTAGTCTGGACAGATGGGAAATTTTATGAAGGTATCACTACTACATATATAATTTCTGGGACCTCTTTAAATGCCATTGAAAAACTCTCAATTACAAAATTTTATGTAGAGATCTACTAAGATTTAGTTGTTACAATTTATTTATTTATTAAGCCAATGAACAAATGTCCTTACTGACTGTAGGAAATATTAATAATTAAAAACTACAAGTTACTTAAACTATTTAACAACAATCCCTTCGGAAGTGACACATCAAAATCGGTAACATTGTTTAACTCCGAAAGAGCCCTAGATAGAGGTTCATTTCTAGCATAATTCGTCCTAGGGACATCTAAATAAAAGGTATCCACCCTCCGCAGACTCCGTTTAGGGACATTAAAGGCTATTCTTGCTAAAAGATCCGGGTAATCAATAGACCCACTTATTAGACTCACTACAAAGGAACATGCAAGAAGTGATCGCCTAGCATGTAGTGACTTTAAGTTCACTAGAATACAACGAGAACTGTAGGATGGCATTGGATCACTGAAGTTCAGCGAACGCAAGGCGAACCGAATGAAGACTTTCTGGATGCGTTCAATTCGGTTTATGAAAGAAGCGTGATATGGTCTCCATATTCGCGCGGAATATTCCAATCTAGACCTGACAAAGGTTGCGTAAAGTAATTTGATTGTATACGGATGCGAGAATGCAGTACCATTTGTTCAATAAGAAACTATTCTACAAAAATAGTTGAAGAAAAGTTGGAGCTATGACATTAGAAGCTAACTACTAGGATTTTTAAAGGAACCGTATTGGCTTGAGTAAGAATCTTTATATCACAATGGGCCTTCATGACCTAAGTGGGCTCCGCCTTGGAGCAACCACTACTATCTAGAAATCTCTTTAGAATTTGCTGAAAGTCCTTTTATCATATCATTTTGCAGTATCACAACCAGCCTATGTACTTTAATTATGAGATTTTGAAACCCAAGTTTAGGTTAGGGATGTTGCCTCTCTTTGAGACACATTTTGGCATCTATGGCCGGATACCACAATTTTATACGTTTGAAATGTGACATCCAAATATGAATGGAATACTGATTACTGTAGACTTGGACAACGTTCTGCCATAAGTAGTTGAGATCACAATTTGTAGTCTGAGTTAAAGAACAACTGAGTTGCATTGCTAATTGCAATGACAACCAAAGACATCAACCATAAGTATGAATATGAAATGATAACCCAAGACATCAACCCACACAACTAATGTTGCCTGTAAAAGTAAATTACATTTCCTTAAGGGTTGGAGCTAGCAATATTAGAATTAAAATTCTTTCGCTTCGTCGCTTTTTATAACTATTGCATGGAATCATTTGAGTTAGGCCAGCAAGTTGATACTATCTACACTGACTTTTCTAAAGCCTTCGATAAAGTGTCGCACAATATACTTATCGCGAAGCTTGAAAAAATCGGTTTCCATTCCGTCTTTCTCGTTTGGCTTAAGTCATACCTGAGGGACCGTACTTCAGTTGTAATGGTAGATAATGTTAAATCTTATCCTTTTGTAGCGACCTCTGGGGTACCGCAGGGTAGTATCCTCGGTCCCCTGCTTTTTCTCCTATTTATCAACGACATTTCATGTTGCTTTGAACATTCAATGTTTGTTCTGTACGCAGATGACTTAAAAGTCTTCCATCGTGTCAGTAACTCATCAGATGTCGGTAGTTTACAAGATGATCTTGATAGAGTATTTACCTGGTGTGATAAAAATCGTTTGTCACTGAATATTAAAAAGTGTTCTCATATGACATACTCTAAGCTACGGTGCCCATTCCGGTCTTCATATAGTCTTGGAAATTCCAATCTTTCAGTTTTGGATAAAATGCTTGATCTTGGAGTAGTTTTTGATTCACGTTTCACGTTTACTCGGCATCTGAATTACATGATACCTAAAGCTAATTCACTTCTGGCATTTGTCAGACGGAACTCTCAAAGTTTTACAGACCCCTATACGCTTAAACTGTTATATATAACATTTGTGAGATCTAGATTGGATTATGCCTCATTTATTTGGTCTCCCTTCTACATCACTCATATTAACCGTTTAGAACAAATTCAAAAAAAAATCATAAATTTTGCATTACGTTCGCTTCATTTTTCACTACCTCGGCCATCATACATTGCCCGTTGTTCACTCATTGATTTAAAATCTCTTGAGTCCAGAAGAACTGTCCAATCGTTGATCTTTATCCATGACATTGTTAGTGGCAGAATTGACTGCTGTGCACTTCTAGAACGAGTCAAATTTAATGTTCCTCTTAAGCAACTACGTCATAATGATCTCTTTTATATTGGTACCCATAGAACTAATTTTGCAACTAATGAGCCTATAATAAGATCTCTTTTAGTATTAAATAAAATGTTAAGTTGCTGTGAGTCGCTCGATATCACTCTTGATCGAATTTCATTTAAACATACTGTAAATAGTTATCTTAAATAATATCTAAGAAATCTACTGTATCTCCTAGTCTGTAAGAGATGTATTCCATTGACGAAATAAACTAAACTAAAATTGGGCCTCATCTTGTTGAAATGAGAAAATATTAGAAAAGATAGAAAACAGAAAGATAGAAAACATAGATTAAAAAAGATAGAAAATATAGGGACCCTGTTGTCTATCATGAAAACCCTGGGTTAGGAAAATCCCTTAACCCTCAAATGCATATTGATGCCTTTAGGCATACTAACATATTTGTGTATATTTTCAAATTAAACCCCGATATAATATTTTGAAACGACAAGCACATTCGAAATCTGTTAGCTTATATTTAGTAGTTTATTAATATTTAATTTACTTTTCAGTGGTTTTCTGTGTTAAAACGAAAAACCTATTTTTATTTAGCAAACGTGAAAATAATTCATGCATTTGAGGGTTAAGTAACCTAATAACGTGTTAATGTACAACTTTGACAAGTAGGAAGTTAGAAACTGACAAAAACTTGCATCAAATCAGCTGAAACTGCAAGGCGCAAAAGTCCACTTTCACTTCTATAAAATTCTCTTCAGTAGTGTACTAAAGACAGAATTTAGCAAAAAATTAGATTCCAACGATATGCAAAGCATTTGATTTTCTATAATTTTCAACATTGGCAATCGAACAAGGATTAAAGTAGTAAAGCTGCCTACACTTTTTTCAGCTGCAAGCCACAAACACTGAGAATAAATGTCTGTGACACACTCAAGCACACAAATTTTCCAACTTCAATATGGCACATACACACACAAAATTTTACATACACATCTTCAATACGTTGTGGGTAAATTTACACAGATACAATTGCGAATAATAATGTTCGACGGCGTTCTCTGCACTTCATCGGTTCGCCCATCCCCCTTTCGACCCTTTTCCACCCTCCAAAAACCGTCTGTAGCTATACGTTATTGTTGTATGGCTATTTGTTGTTGTCAACATTGGCAACTGTTGTTGGCTTTCGGTTTGCAACAGCCGCGCTCTCACTATGAAAAATGCGAAAAATACAAATAGCAACAACAATAAAAAAGGCAAACTTTTGTCAGCACACGGAAACACATGTACATATAAATATATGTATACACATAAATATGTAAATATATACAATGTAAAACATTCTTACACGTTCGGTGCGTTGTCTGCTGCTTTGTTTGCTGCGTCTTGTCTTCCTTTAGATTTTTTCCTGTGCTTATAATTTTTTTTGTTTAAATTGTAGACAACAGCAAAATCGTTATATGCGCAACATTGTTGCTATTCGGTTGCTCGAGACGCTTTCGAATCAAATCAAAAAACCCCCCAAAAACCCAGACATGACACAATATTTACATCGAGCAACATTTACATGGTGCAACATTTGTTGGCGCGCAGCTGACGCACCGCCGGCCGAATGTTTTCGCATATTTATATACCGCAATGTTTAGCTCAAATATGTGCTATACTCGTATATGTAGACATATAGAGTTCAGTATGTGCAAGCGCCGTTGTGAGATCGATTTACAAATGTTTATAGGTCGGGCTGCGTGTTGGCGACATGCAACAAAATAATGTGGAAACGATGGTGAAATATTTCGACAGCGTTTAAATAAATCGTATTTACAATGTATTACAAATATTTGAGAAAATACATATTTTTCAAATATTTGAATGAATGCGTTTTTGGTGTATGTAGTAAAAATCGATGGAGCCAACAAATATGATTAACTGACGCTTTTATTTGCGTTTAGATGTAAGGCAAAATAGGAGAAGGCCAGGTGATAGAGTAGAGGATGTGGTGAATATCTATGAATGTTTGGGCCACTGAATTGGAATTAGTCTCATTTGACCAAATGGATTCATTCCTTACACACTGATAAAGTTAAGTTAGGTTAGGTTATGGTGGCTGCCTATGTAAGAGACACACTCGGAGGCCTAAAAGGCCCATTGTGGTACCACATATTTCACTCGTTTTTTTGAAATGTGTATGCAACATGGTTTTTTCCAAACTGCAGTTGGTAGATTTTCTTTCACAATAGGATATTTTTGATGATGAGCGTTTCATTAGCCCGAGCTAGGATTCGAACCTAGGGCCTCGGTATGAGAAGCAAACGCGCTACCCACTGGACTATCGAGGCAGAAGTACTGAACACTTGACAAACAGAGATACGTCGATTGTGCTTCGACTTGTTGTTCCCTGTTAATTTGTTTTGTATCCACACGACCTCCCGAGCAATCTAAGTAGATCCTATTGTGCCAAGGAGCCAAGATAGTTGCTTCTCAACACATCAGTGCCAAATGTCTTCGGACATCTCATGGGACTTTTGAGGCACTTTAGTCGCAGTCTTTGTGTCTGTAAAGATTCCCGTAATACCTCTATAGACGTTGAGAGGCACCTTAAATATTTCTATCCCTCAGTGCTAGATAGATGAGCTTTGATATAAATTTGAGTATTTGTAAAAACTCCCATATATTCTCCAAGGATATGATTTGATATCAGGTGGTTCAAAGCATTGAGAAAGCACCTGAGAGACTTCTTTCCCACAAAAGTCGACGTATAGTAAGTCTGAATGTCTGTGAAAATTTCCATAACGCCTCTAGGAATATTACTTGCTTTATGGTACTAAAATCAAGGAGGATGGATTTTAATCTGAGAATCTGTAAAAAATCCCATTATTCCTTTAGGAATATTATTTGATTTGAGATCGTTGTGGAATCACCTAAGAGGTTTCTTTCCCATAGAAGTCGGTCTAAATCTGAGTGTCGGTGAAGATTTCTATGATGCTGCTAGGAATATTATTTGCTTTGTGCTGGAATAAATGGTCATAGATCTAAATCTGAGTGTCTGTGAAAAATCCCTTTAGGGATATTATTTGATTTGAGATCGAACATACCGTCGAGAAAACACCTAAGGGATTTCTTTCACACAGAAGTCGGCCTAAGTCTGAGTGTCGGTGAAGATTCCCATGATGCCTCTAGGGGGTATTTTTTTATTCAATGTCATTCAATGAGGAGGCAACTTAGAAATACGTTTCACACGGTGCTAAAATGGATGAGTTTTGACCTCCCTCCTCGCAAGGGTTAGCACATAGCTGTGAAGATCAAAAGGACAGAAGCAAAGATTTCTGTACATGCCAATTCGGTGTCTACTGAGTTTGGGACTGAGAGAGGATTGAAGCTGTGTCGGTATGCAGCTAAGACTTTTCTCCTCCACATTTTACTGTCTTTGTTCAAAATAGTTAAAGCGATAAGAAATTTATAGATGAAAGGTAAATGCCTCAAGATTATATGAAGTCACAGTGTCCTGGTATTAAAATTAGAAAAAATGTATAAGGAAAGTGCCATCTTGTTGAACCAAAACGACAGAGAAAGACTACATTTAAAGAGATCACTATCTCAGAGAATTAGTGTGATTTCCCTATAAACTTGAAAGACTCATACAGTATTTAACTAAGCAAAACTATTAACAAATTTTTAAAGATATTTTAAAAAGATCAGCCGAACTATAAGTTCATATAAACCATATGTATTTTGTTATTTATGTATAAAGTCAAATGAATAAAAGTCCATTGTTAAGCTGAGTATTACAGAAATGTTTTCCAATTAAATGAGTTAAAGTATATAAAACAAGTTCGCTACTTAACAACCAAAAATCAATACGGAAGTCCGGACACAAATTTAATAAACTGTACAGATTCACTGTGTGTACAGCAGTGGCGTCCCCAGGATTTCGGGAAGGGGGGGGATATGCCAAAAAATCCAGTTTAACGCAATTTTTATACTTTCATCTTTACGTATTATTTTTAATACATGTTGCATAAAATTGTACATATGTATGTACAGACATACATGTATATGTACACATATATATATATACCCAGCAAACCAAACGATATTGAAACGATATCGTTAAAGCGAGAATTTTTCTCGTTTTCGAGTCTTGCTAAAGTGTCTAAAATGATATCGAGAACGAGAAAAATTACACTATTGTAACGATATCGAGAATTTCGAAAATCTCGATATCGTTGCGTTACTGAAATTTTCTTATCCGAGATATCGTAACGATGTCGAGATTTTCGAAATTCTCGATATCGTTACGATAGTGTCATTTTTCTTGTTCTCAATAGCATTTTGGATACCATAACGAAAACTTATTTTCCTTCTGAAAATTGAAATAAAACGCATACTTGACAGTACTGTCACATGGCCAGTTCATTATTCAAATCAAATAACGATTATAAATACAACACAACAACTCTCAAACTCGGGTTTGAATGCGCGCACGTTCACGTAATGACAACTTTTCGTTTGACAAAAAAATATTTAATTTAATTTGAAAATTTTCAAATTCTTCAAAGCAAAAAATGCAAGCATTATCGAGATTATTTCGAGAAACTGTCGCTAAAAATTTATATCGAGAAATTGTTTGCAGGGTATGTATATGTATGTATATGTATACAATTGCTAACATAAAATTCTTAAAGCGAAAAATTCAAGGTACATGTATTTTTAAGTAATAGATCCCAACTAAAAAATTCAAGTTTGCTTTAAGTTAGAACATTTTGAAAACTCCTTCTAATAGAATTACGGAAAACTCAAAAGACTTATTTTAAAAAGCATAAAACATGTATCGGAATTTTTTTCAAATTTCAACAGCTGATGCAGGATTGGCATGAAGCCTGCGTTTGACTACTACTTTAAATAGTCGATACTTTTGGGAACACTGAAAATACAACTATTCTGCGAGAACAAATGCAATACTGATTTTTTTATTCATTTATTCTTAACCCTTCTGCGGGCATCCGATTCTGACCATACCATTTTGACCTTTGGATGCACTTTAGTAATTTTTGTGGTTAAGCTATCGAGATCATATTTCATGATGTCCTCAACTGATCCTTTCTAAGCACAAAAACCAAAACCATGGCCTGGCCACACCATGGTGTATTTTCATAGAAATTTGGCAGTTAACATTTTGTTTGTTATTTCCCACATAATTATTGTCGGAATGGCTTAAAAATATTTGTTCAGCCCTTTACGGAGCATAGGGCTTCAACTAGGCTTTTCCATTTGACTAGATTTGAAACACCTTTTTCGTGCCATCCCATGTAATGGTGACATAAGTAAGTTGGCGCAAAATTTACCTGGTTCAAGTGTTTTTTGATCGCCTTGGCTTTTATTTTCTTTTGGTTTAGCAAATTATAATTTTTGGTACAAAATAAAGTCGGAACATATTCAAATTTAATATTTATCCATTCATAGTTATGTTCGTGTTTTGGTGCCAATTCAGTTACATTCCTGAAGTGAAGATAGTATTTGTGGTCCTTTTGTGTCTGGTTTCTTATCAATTCGATTAGGTGTTTTCTGTGGCAGAGATGGAAAGAACACAATGCTATTTTAAGGATCAGGTGGACATAGTTTTTGAACTTCGACGCTGGAGTAAATCAGAGACGACAATTTCTCTGAAAAAATTGGTTATAATAACGGTGCTGACAATTTCAGGCTTTCATTTGGCGCTGAACAAAACGAAGCTTCTGCTACTGATAAAAAAAATTATCGTTTAGATAGTTCAATGTGAAGATAGCGACGTCAGTTCAGCATGAACAATAACATGTTCTGCATGTTTTTCTTTGGCAAAGCAGTTCAGAATTGTTAACAAGTAACAGTGCAAGGAATTGAGAGTCAGTCATGATATTGCATTCTATTGTTGCAATAATTGCATTGGTTAAGCAGTTGAAGCAAATCCATAAAAAAAGTATTTTACATTTATAAATTTTTTTATTCTTTTTTTGCTTTACTGTCGTATTTTTTGAATTTCAAAATTAATTCATTGAAGTTGAAGCTCGCTATTTACTTAATTATTCAAGTATATTTTTGCCGTTTTACGTAAATAAAATGTAGGCAAGCAAAAGAAATCATTGTGTTCACACTTTCTGTTTTTTTTATATCCTTAACTACAATCCTAGACTATCCTCTTGTTTACACCATGGTCCGGCCAGATCATGGGATGTTGAACCATTAGGTTTTAAGTGGGTACTCACAGAAAAGATAAAGCAAATAATAAAAATTGTTCACAATTCTATATTGTTACATCAAATTGTATAAATGAATTTATCCACCAAGGGGGGGGATCCATCCCCCTAATCCCCCCCCCTGGGGACGCCACTGGTGTACAGGGAACACAATGAAATTCAATTTATCATTGGGTATATTTTTATTAAATACTACGAATCTTCATTGTGATATTAAAAATTGTCAAGTCATGCTTGTAGACATGACGTGTTGAGCAATGAAGCTGAACACAAACACAACAACAATACAAGTGGAAGAATACAGTAATGAGTAGTGACAACATACAACAATACAACGAAATAAAAATTTAAAAATAATAATAGTACAAAAAGTTGATTTGTTGAGGTTATGTTGGGTTCCGAGTGGGATTCTGTATCTTAAGATGGAAGTTAATTGGTTGAGTTCAAATTTGTGGAAATTTTTTTCTATATTAAAAAAGTTGGATTTGGGGAATAATTCTATTGATCTATAGATTATATAGACAGATATAAATGATATATTTGTTACTCATAAAAGATTCGAATGAGCTTTCAATGATTGCTTCACCGAAGTTACTTAAAACATTTCAAAATCAATTTTACGTGCAGTAAAAGTTCAGTTCAGTTTAACTATGAAATTATTTTATATTTTTAATTTCTTTTGTATTTCATATACTTGAAACCTCTTTTCTTAGAATCTTCGTACCCGCTACACAATTTCAAAGAAAAATAACCGCTTGAAGCTAAATTAAACTGAACGCACAAAAAATAAATCTCAACGCGTAGCCAACCAACGAGACCAACGATTACTTAATGAGCTTAAATCACAGCCAACGCAACAACAACAACAACTCAAAATAGTTATAATAATAACAGCAACAATGTGTTAATAATAACAACCAATGAAAATAAGATCAACAACAACAGATGAAGTGCAAGAAAAATTAAAATAAATGTTGCTGATGCTGCATAGCGCAACAAATTAATGAAGTAACCATGAGCGGAGCGAAGCAGAATGAAGCAATCGGCAGCGCCCCGCGGCCCGACATGTGGCAAGGTTGAAAGTGAAAGACGAGCGAGCGAGTAGTAAATTAATTTTTCATATGTTCAATCAATGATTGAAGCGCATGAATGAAGGCGAGAGAAGAAGAGCAGAGTGACGGAGGGAGTCGTGACTGCTGCAACGTGTGCATTGTCGATCTTGCCACCGAAAAGCAAACAAAGCGCAACTGATGATGCGGCTGTTGTTGCTATTAGCATTGTTGTTGTTGTTTAAGTTGTTTTCGATTGCAGTTTGCGTTGCGTTTTAATGAGTTTGACAACGCGCGATCGCCAACGGCAGCAATGATGACAAGGCAATTGTTATAAATGCAGTGAAGCATGTTGTTGTTGCTGCTGCTGCATTGTGCTTCATGCAACTGACTTGATTTCGTTTCCTCGTTTTTTTTGCAGTTATTTTCGTAAATTAATGGAGCAACAATAAAAACGCCGCAACGGTCCACGGCACATCGATCGATCGAATGGCCGATCATTAGCAGCAACACCGATTGTCAACGAGCTGTGGTAATGCTTTGTTCAAATTGTTGACTGTTGCTGCTGCTGTTGTTGTTATTTTTGGTAGTTGTTGCTGTTCGCTTCCTCAATTGTATTGGCACAATTATTTCTTTGCAGAATGGCATCCACTTCGAATGTTGTTCGCTCAGTTGCTGCTTCTTTAAGCAGCAACTGATGTTGTTGTTGTCGAAGGTGTGTCATTATTACAAATCGTCAAATTGTCAATTGATTGCATATTGTTTGACCATTTTTTGCTGTTAATCGCCTTGAAATATTGACTCCAGTGTTAAAAAGAAACAAAAATGAGACACAAATGCATTAAAGAATTCGCTGAAAGACTGCAATGACTGTGAATGGGAACGAGTCGGTTTTTATGGGCGGCACTGTGGAGTGTGGATACTAGGGAACAAAGAAGGAGGTGTGTGATATAAGAAAGATATATTTCTGATCAACTTAAACAGGAGAATCGATTTCCCCAATAACTGTTAATACGTTGTGTCGATCAAATGTCTGTTAGTCAGAATATTTGGTTGACGTTGAGATATTCATAATTCACTTTAAAGTTTAAAAATCCGTCACAAGCTCTCTTTCGAATTATTTTTGTTTACTAATAAAATTGCTTTATTTTTTCCAATAAAAATTTTATCACAAACGTATGCCAAACCCACGTCTTACTAGCTTCGAATATTGTTTTTTTTCTAATTAAATATTTTTGTTTTTTCTAACACGTAAGTAATAACAAATTTGTCACAACCCAACCTCTTATTAACTTTGGATTTTGTTTTTTGAGAAGATAATTTTTTTTTTTAATAAAAAGTGTATCAAAAAACTATCACAACTCATTTTTTACTCACATCGGATTATGTTTTCAAATTAAATATAACTTAAATTAATTAACAATTTAATTTAAATAAAAAATGTGTCACAAACCATCCTTTTACTCACTTTTTTGCTATTATAATAAAAATTCTATCAAAAACCTTCCACAAACGCGTTTCTTACTCATTTCGGATTATGTTGTTTGACTAATTAAATATTATTAAATAATAATAATTAAAGATTTTGTTTTTTTTTCTAATATAAAATCTTATTAAAATTGTGTCACAAACCAACTATTTACTCACTTTGGATTTTGGTGTTTTGGGTAGTTAAATATTTTTATTTTTTCTAATAACAATTCGATCAAAAACCTTCCACAGACCCACTTCTTACTCACTTCGGATTATGGTTTTTGACTAATTAAATATTTTCGTATCTTATAAAAAAATGTGTCACAAACCCACTTCTCACTCACTTTTGATTTTCTATTTTTTGTGATATAAAATGAAATGCTAACAAATTCTTCACAAACTCACTTGTATTCGATAGGCGTTCGCGCCACGCCATCGGATTCGCCACCAGTCCTTGCAGTCCCGGCCAGTATAAATGCGTTCGATCCACTATGTGGCCAGCGTGTGTTTTGAGTGGAGCACCTTGACTTTGTGACAGGTATTGAGCCATACCAGCCGCAGCAGCGGCAATAGAGAAACGTGGTATACCACCTGAAAGCATATAGAATGTTAAATAATGACGAAATAAATAGGGTTTTGTCAAAAACTACATCACTATAGAAAAATATGGACACAAAGGCACATAAACTAGATAATTAGTACGCGTATAATAAGCGACACGTGTCAAATATGGTCCACAAAATAAGTTATACTGGACACAAAAGCTATGCTAGGATATATACATCACAAAAAAATCCCTTGCCAATGCCAGAAATTAAACGTTGTAACAGTGTTTCAATGGAAAATTGTGTTTGACTGAATGTTTTAACATTTTTAACATTTGTGACATAGTGTCACAAAATCCAAACTCTTAGAGTGACAGGACTCAAATTCAGTTGGCTATTGTAGACTGTCAAATGGCTTTAATTTTCAAGTTAGTTTTTGTAATAATGCTAATCTTTAGTGCTACTATTTTAAGTTTTATGGTTTTACTGATAAATATCTTAAATTGCATATTTGCGTCAATTTAAGCATTTGTGACAATATGTCATAAAATCTAAATGCTTGGAATTGCACGGCATACATTTAATTGGCTGCTATAAATCGCCAAATCGCTTTAATTTTCAAGTCACTTTTTTGTAAAAAAGCTTATATTTTACAATTTTCTTTAAGTTCTATAGTTTTTTTAGTAGAAATTTATGTCTTATTACAAATTATAGTAAAATTGAGCATTTACGTCAACTTTGAGATTTGTGACAAGTGTCACAAAATCGAAACGTTTGAAGCTGCATTGCTCAAATTTAGTTGGCTGCTATAATTGGCCAAGAAACTTTTATTTTCGAGTTATGTTTTCAAAATTTCATAATTTGATATGTATGAAGATGCAAAATTGAATGTCACTTAATAGTAAATTATCAAATAAAAATGCATTGAAAATGCATAAAGGCTTTCAATATTGAAGGTTATTAATTAATAAACCACAATTGGTAAATAAATACTTAAAATAATTGACTACAAGTAAAAAAATCAACCTTTAGTGACTAATTTTGTCACAATCACATATAAATAAATATATTACTGGGCAATCAGTTACATATTGTTGTTATATATTGATTGACAATAAAGTTAAATAATTTTGGTTTTATATGGTTTGATGCTTTTGATGTAATCGATTTAATTTCGACGCTATTTAATTTTTTGTACTTTACTGAAGAAACTCCAAACTAAAATTGTCAACACATTGTTATTTGTTGCTCACTGTCTGTGAGCAGCGTGTGACAATTAAAAAGTGTCAAACAGCTCGCCTCCAGTCAAATAGTTCAATTGAACAAAGTACAAATAGTAACATTAAAGTAGAGGAAAGGAAATCATTGACAATGAAAAAAATTATAAAACTCATTGAAAAAATAACAGAGTTTTAAAGTAAATCAAAATAATCTAAAAATAGCAAAACTACGAAACAAGTTGAAAACGAAAGAGCCAACAAAAATATAACCAACGAGTTGCATTAATGGATCGTTTAAAATTGAACAGATAATTAAGTTAAAGTTAACTCAAGTAAATTTTTTTTTCAACTCTATAATAATTTTTTTTTGGGCTTTATGTTGACAAAGTTTATTAACAAAATGTAAAATAAAAAATAAAAACCTACAAAATCAGTTGAACATGCGAATAGTTAAATATTTTCAAACTTAAGTGTGATGTGACACGGACAATTTTAATTGTTATCATAAAATTATGTAATTGAATTAGTGCATTGATTTGTTGTGACAATTTCATTATTGACTGAATACAAATTGATTAATGTTACTTTTATTTGAGTTCATTTCGGAAAATCAATTCGTTAGGTTACACTTGTAACTGGCTGTAAATGATTTTTTTAATTAGGTTTATGTCTTTAATTATTTCAATTAATTGCAATTATTTCATAGTATTTAGAAAGACCGCCGTGGCTCAGTTGGTTAGTGCGTTGGACCGTGAGTCGAAGGCAGCGACCCAGGTTCAAATACTGCCTGTACCTAATAACACCTAAACAAATAACGGAAAAACTCGTTTTCTCTTTCGGTGGCTGTCCTCTCAGCTGGCAAACCTCTGAGAGTAAAAATTGCTTATGAAAGAGCTCCCAACCTGCCGTTCGGAACCGGCATAAAAACTGTAGGTCCCTTCCACCCGCGTACAAATTCACACGCACAACACGGGTAGTTGCGGGAAGCTAGGCCTTAGTCTCGCGTAAGCGGGCTGTCGTGCCAGTCAATTAATTAATTAATTATTTAGAAAGACCAAAATTAATTATAATAAATAATTATAATTAATAATAAAAATTAAACAAAATTTTAATTGAAAAAAATTGCTTTTAGTGCTGATTTATCCTGTTTGGCCAGCAGCATTCTCAGGATTTGCAACCGCATTAGTGATTAGTAGCTTTGGATAAAAAGGCTCGACCCAAATATCCAGTTTGCCGAAGAGGTCACTGACATATTTTGAAGACGACATGAGACTCCAAGACTGAACAACGGATACAACTGGGGCCGATGGTTGTCAGAGCTCGCTGGCGAGTTTTTAACGAGTTTTCTTATTTATTTATCATTTCCAATTTGAATGACTGCCCATTTTGAATAAAATTAATTGGGTCAATGACACTTAAATTAAAAAGCATCTGAAGATTTATAGTTTCGAAGTAAGCAAATAAGTTAATATATCAGTTTTTATTGATATTAATTTTAATTGAATTTGAAATATCTTCAGTCACATATATTCTCAAAATCGATCTATTGATTGGCGATTGTGAAAATGTTAATTGGATTAACATAAATTAAAGTTGAGTTCAGAAGTTTCCAATGAAATATTAGAGCTTGGTTTAATTACTATTTAAATATAAATATGTGATTAATTAATGTTATATAGTCCACAGTTTGTCTTTTATAAGAACGATAGAAAAAGATAGACTTTCAGCAGCAAAAATTTGTTGTTTCGACTTTTTAAAGCCTTTATGATGAAGTAACAACCATAAAAAACGAACTCGTATTGGAAATTTTTCACATTGCAACAAAAGTCAGTAAGTGTGACATGAACTCAGATCATTCAAATCAAGATTTGGATAATCAGATACTTCTAAAGTACTTTAATTTTGGATATTTTTCACATTTGACTTTGATATGTGCAATATTTGCAATTGGTGTCTTAAGGATTAAAGCTGAGCGATTTATTTCATGTCACACTTTGTCACAAACAAACCTCAAAAATGAGCGAAATGAGCTAGTTGTAAGCCACATAAATTTTTACGTTATTGAACCCAAGATTTGGATTCCGTTTACTTCTCGGGTACTGGAATTCTGATTGTTTTAAAGATATAACTGGCTATTGTGATTGATTTCATTTAACATAATGTCACAATTTTGGTAAAAAAAGTAATAAACCTCAGAAATGAGTAACATTAAGTTAACCAAAAAAGTATCAGTATTGTAGTATCGGTATTGGACCCAGATTTGAACTTTGCTTTCTGTTCCAGAAGTTCAATTCTGGCTATTTTAGTGATTTAACACATCAGTCATAGTCATTTGACACATTCTCACAAATATAGTACAAAACCTATAAAACTCATAAAAAATTCAAACAATTCCAGACATTAAATTTACTAAAAAGTATCGGATGTAACCCACACAAATCTTTATGGTGTTTGATTTAAAATTTAAAAATAGATTTTAAAATTTATTGACTATGTGACACATTGTCACAAATATGAATATAAGTCGTAAGTCTCAGAAGTGAAACAATTCTGTCAAACAATTTGCGACATTAAATTAACCAACAAAAGTATCAGTTGTCAGTCACATAAATCTACATATACGGTTTTGGACCCAGTCTCTGTTTGGGACATCTATTGCTTGAGATTTTTATAGGCTTCGAAATGGCACTCATTCTGGAATCTTTCATAGAACCTTTTAGAATCAGCATTAAACAGCTCTTTTTTAAGCTTTGCATACACCAAAATAGACATTGGAACAATCAGCTTGTGTCACAGACTTTCTAAACATAAACTAGAAACTAACCTGCAGAAGTAACCCTAACCTATGATGCCTATAATGTAATTTATCGTTTGACAATTAACTCACTGCCAATTTTAAATAAAAATTGTTTTTGAAAAAAGGCTTTGGGACACCATAAATGACTTTCTAAACATTGAGTTTCTAAGCATCAAAACAATTTGTTCAACTTTTGAATTAAAATTGTTTTGACTGACCCCAAAAAAGACTTTGGGACAATCAGTTCATGTCACAGGCTTTCTAAACTTCATTTCAAGCAACTAAAAACTAACCTGCAAAAGTAACCCTGAGCTATGACGTCCATAATTTGATTTGTCTCTTGGCAATTTATTCAACCCTCAAATTAAAATTGTAATGACTAACCCCCAAAAAGCTTTGGGACAATTTTGAATTAAAAATTTTCTAAACTTAATTTTTTAACGTCTAAAAACTGACCAGCAGAAGCAACCTTGAGCCCATAACCTGATTTGTCATTTGACAACTTATTCACCTTAAACTTTCGATTTAAAATTGTTTTGACTGAGCCCCAAAAAGACTTTGGGAGAATCAGTTCGTGTCACAAACATAACTGGACTGCAGAAGTAACCCAAAATTTGATTTGTTTCTTGACAATTTGTTCAACTGTCGAATGGAGGTATTAACTAACCCTTTAAAAAAGCTTTGGGATAATGAGGTTGAGTCCAAAACTTTCTTAACTTAATTTTTTTAACTTCTAAACACTTGCCAGCAGAAGCGACCTGATTTGACATTTGACAACTTATTCACCTTAAACTTTCGATTTAAATTTTTTTTGACTGAACCCCAAAACGACTTTGGGCCAATCAGTTCGTATCACAAACATAACTGGACTGCAGAAGTAACCCAAAATTTGATTTGTTTCTTGACAATTTGTTCAACTGTCGAATGGGGTACTGACTAACCCCTAAAAAAGCGTTGGGACAATTAGACTGAGTCAAAACCTTTTTTTTTAACGTCTAAAAACTGGCCAGCCGAAAAAATAACCCTGAACCCATAACCTGATTTATCATTTGACAACTTATTCACCTTAAACTTTCGATTTAAAATTGTTTTCATTGAGCCCCAAAAGACTTTGGGACAATCAGTTCGTGTCACAGTCTCTCTTAGTTTTATTTCCGACCTTTGAGTACTGGCCTCTGAAAATAATTACGAACTATGGAACCCACAATCTGTGTTGCTGCTGCTTTCCGACTTGTTGACTGTAATCTTTACATTTTGAATAATTCAGACTTGTCACAAATAAGTCAATAAACACATTCATCACAATATTTGAAAATCTTGACACTTCTTAATATTTTCAGAATATTTAAGAAATAGTCTCTTGATCTTTCCCGACTCACCTCCCGTTAAAGCACTTAGACCCGCCGATGTCACCGGCGGCGGTTTCGACAGTATCGTATCGATGCCGTGCGGATTGGCGGCGCCTTGCGTGTGCGTTGTTGTTGTGGTTGAGGCAGGTCCCGAGATGCCGCCCATGCCCGCCACGCCGCCACCGCCTCGACTATCACTAATTAAATGCGTGTTTTGGCTGTTCGCATAGCCGCCGCCGTTCAACGTGCCGCCGCCCACGCCCGTGTTGCCACCTGTCTTCATTTCGGTCATGGAGTGCAGCGCCGCCAGCGGCGGCCCCAGAAAGCTCAGCGGCAATTTGTGATCCAGCATATTGTTGTTGTTATTGTTGTTGTGCACCGATAGGGGATTGCCAATGTGGTTATTGTTATTGTTGTTGTTGTTGTTGTGATTGAGGTGTGCATGATGCGCCTGCATGGCCGGATTGTACTTGCGGCTGGACAGGTTCTCGGGACTGTAGTCGGGCGGCGGCGGACTCGATTCGCTGTTGTTGCCCGCCTCCTCGCCGCTGCCGCTGCGCTGACTCACCGGATACGATTTCGAACTGTCGACGCCGGGACTGGAGTTTTCGTAGCGGCTGCGATTGTGCAGCGAGTTGTTGCAGTTGTCCGGCGACTCGGAGTGCAGGCGGGACGAGGCAATCGACGACTGATCGGCGGCGCGCAGTGCGTTCGCTTCGGCGCTGGCGGAGGACGACAACAGTGGCGGCGGCGTTGACGAGTCTTCGGCAGAGCGCGTAGACTTGTTCGAGCCGCCATTGTCCAGGCCGACCTGATGCTTGGGCGTCTTGAGCAGCATCAGTGGACTGGACAGATTGTTGTTGTTGGCGGCATAAGCAGCCGCCGCAGCAGCGCTGTGATAGTCGAGCAGATGTTCGCGACTGGCGGCGGCGGCCAAATGCTGATAGTCGGCCTGGTGCGCGACCGCAGCGGCCGCAGCCTCGGCAAAGCCGTTTGTCAGACCGGCGGCAGCGGCGGCATTGGGCAGATGATGATGATGCAGCGCGGCGGGCGGACTGCGATTGGCGGCCATTGTGGCCATGGCCGAGGGCGAGCTGCTTTGGCTGGCAAAGCTATGGTGGCGCATGTACGGGTTGATGAGATCCATGTGGTCGGGTTCGGCGCTGCCAAGCGGCACAGACGCGGGCGAGCCGTAGTCGGAGCTCTCGTCGGCGGAGCAACTGAAGCCGCTGTTGTTGAAGCGATAGAAGGCGTTGGCGACAGCGGCGGCGGCGGCGGGCGGCTGTGTGGCAGCAAAAGCGGGAAAACCAACAGCGGCGGCAGCGGCAGCAGCGGAAGCGTTCAGGCCGCCGTTGGGCGGACGAAAGGCCAAATTGAAAGCGGAGTTTTGCGAGAGCTGAAACGTTTTGTGTGCGTTGCTGAGCAGCGGCGAGTGGCAAAAGTCGTTGTAGTATTGCGGCTGCTGTAGTTGTTGTTGCTGCTGGTGCTGCTGTTGGGATTGTTGCAGGTGCGACAGTGCGGCGCTGGTGCCGTTCGGCGATTTGGGGCTTTCGGGGCCCGTAGGCGTGGCCGGCAAGTACGGGCTACCCAGCGTGATGGAGACGCGCGATAAAAGTGAGGTTAAACAAAGTGCGAAATGCGGTCAAAGACGCTTTGTTGATGGGCGTACAACTGTTTGAAGGCACCGGCTGCGCTTTGAAGAATTTGTAAAAAATATTTAAGCACACTTTGTAGTTGTAAAGTGAGGGAACAATTTTTGAAATTTATTTATTTTTTTCAATAAATTTGCAGAATTCCTTAGCACTGGCAATGCACTGCCATAGGTTTGTTGTTGCTTTTATTTAAATAAATATTTTTTATTAAATATTTTTGTGTAATATTTTAATAATTCCTGCGCATTTTTTTGAGGTTAGCGCACAATTTTGAGCACATTTTCTGCGTTCACTTTGCCATTTCTCTGGGTTCACTTTTACGCGACACGTCGAATGGCGTTCGACAGCGGCAAGAGATGGCAACGTACAAGAAGAAAACCCGTCTACGCAGTTGTGACACTTCCGTTCATGTTGCGTTTATGCCGTCCGCACGATTAGGCCTAAGACTACAGAATGATTTCGAAATTGACTGCTGTCCGTTGACGTTTTTCACGAAAATGAACCAACCGACGAAGGAGGCAGCCAAAGCGGCAAGCGAACCCATACAAATCCCAAACACAACAACTCCACCACGGCAACACTAAAGCAAAAGCAAAATGTAAACACACACACACACACAAACACACACACACACACGCAGAGTGATGTGAGGCGTTGCGTCGATTCCCGTTTTCAAGCGGCTATCCACTCAGGCTCAGGCACACACAGTGCGCGCTCAATTAAATTGAAGTTGGCTGCGTGCAAGCGAGCGAGCGAGAACGCAACAGCAGCACCAACAACAACAACACTAAGAGGTTTGCCATAGGGCTGTGGTGCGCTCCCGTTTGACTGCTGTGGCCATTGTTGTTGTGGTGGTTGGTGTTGTTGTTCTTGGCACTGGAGCACTGACGGCAGTAAGTAAATCAGTGAGAAATCAGTGTTTCAAAATCACTAACAACAACGGCAACAAACAATGGCGAAATCCCCCACAGCCGGTCGTGCATACGAACGCCACGAACGACGGCCGCTGTGGTGGAATGGGCGTCAGAGTGGGAGGAATTATTTGGAATTGGCACAAAACGAATGGGAATTTTATTATGTACGTCATTAAAATGCACTATTTCGGGATTGGAGGATTGGAGGAGCGTCTATATGCACTGCGGGGGGCAGTAGGGCAGAGCGCTACGATTGTGCGAGTGCAGCGCCGCTTAAGAGCAATGAAAGCAACAGAGGGGCCGAATAGCAGCCGAGAGAGGGGCGCCAGGGAACGGAAAGTTAAAAAGCGCTGCCATAAAAGAATATAAGCGACACATGAAGCAGAGCGCAGTGCAGCTGTGCGGCGGCATGAGTGGCCACTGAGGCGTGCAAAAAGCTGTTACACGAGGCGGCAATGGGTTAAGGCGGCTGTCGGGTTATGTGAAAGTGTATGAAGAGTTGGAGGCGGGTAGAAAGTATATTAACAGTGGTAGCTGCAATGGTAGACAGCACTTCATGGATGAGTGTTTGTGCGGAAAAGAGAGCGAATGTGTGAAGAGAGCGCAAGCTGCGTGTCGGCGCGAGTGTTTATTTGTTTAAAATGTAATAAATATTAAGTGTGTGTTGCTTTTTTTGCTCGCTTTTTAATGAAGCTTTATGCTGAGTGGAGAAAATGTTTTTGTAAAAAATAATGTGAATATGTTTTATTGAAAAATGCTTACGACAAATGAGGGGAATTTAAATACTGGGTAAATTTTTAATAAGAATTGAATTATACATTAAACTATTAAACTATTAAAATATGAAAATTCAGAAAAAATAGTAATAAATTTATATACAGTCGTGTCTGGGTATAGTGAACGCCTCGATATAGTGAACACCCAAATTTTGGCATGGAGCCTCTAAATATTGACCAAAATTTTGAAAGAAATTTCAAGCAAAAAGCAAAAAGTGTATTTTGAGCAAATAAAGCGAGTTTTTGAACAAAAATGTTAACCTTGATATAGTGAACAACCTCAATACTGTGAACAGGCCTTGCAATAATTAGTTCACTATATCCAGACACGACTGTATATTTTGTATTATTTTATAATTTAACTCAGCAGCTTTTTCTCTTTAAATACATATTTAAATTTAATGGTTCAGGTATGAAAATCCAGAAATATTCAAAAATATTGAAAATAATTTTAATATTATTTTAATATTTTTTATTTTTGTATTATTCAAAATTTTATTATTTTATAATTAGAATCAGCAGCTTTGTATCTTTAGTGGAATGTTTATATTCAATGATTAAAGTTCGATAATTAAAAAAAATAATACCTACTATTTATTTTTTATTATTAATATTAATTTGATTTTTAAATTTTTTAATTATTATGAACTTTATTATTAATTTTTTATTTTATAATTAGACTCAGCAACTTTTGTATATTTAAATTAATATTTATATTTAATAATCAATGTATAAAAATTCAGAAAAAATAATTATACAGTCGTGTCTGGGTATAGTGAACACCCCATATAGTGAACACCTCGATATAATGAGCACCAAAATTTTGACATCTTTTTGACATTTAATTTTATTTTTATAATTTTTATTTTTTAATTATTATTTTAAACTTTATTATTTATTTCTTATTTTATAATTAGACTCATCAACTTTTGTATATTTAAATGAATATTTATATTTAATAATCAAAGTATATAAATTCCAAGAAAATAATTATACTTTTAATTTTAATGTTATTTTTAATTATTTTTTATTTTTGAGTTATTATGAATTTTACTTTTTATTTGAATTATTATTATTATTTTTTTGCTTTAGTTATCACAAATTCTATTATTTAAAACAATAAGTTTTATAATAAAATAATTGAATTAATAATTGAATATTCAGGTTTAAGGATTAAAGAATTAAAATTTAGAAAAAAATAATAATAACTTTAGTTTTATTTTTATTATTATTTTTTTATTATTATAAACTTTATTATTTATTTATTATTTTATAATTAATTAATTTTAATTTTATGTACTTTTAGTAATTTTTATTTTTGAGATAGTGTAAATTTTACTTTTTATTTTAACTACTATTGTTATTTTTTTGCTTTAATTATTACAACTTTATTTATTTACTTATTGTTTTATAATTATTACAAATTGTATTATTTATTTATTATTATTATAAATTATTATAAATTGTATTATTTATTTATTACTCAGCGGCTTCTTCTCTTGAATTGAATATTGATTTTTAATAATTATTTCTTTTTTTAATAATTTTTAGTTTTGAATTTCTAGAAATTTTATTTTGTGTTTCTGTTTAGACTCGACAATTTTTTCTCTTTAACTGAATGTTTATTTTTAAAGACTTGTTTTTTAAGATTATTAACCCCGTCAATTTCGATTTATTAAAAAATTTAAACTTGTTTCTGATTTGCTATTGTAAATTTTAAAATTTCATAGTTAAGTGTTTCAAAAAGTTTTTTTGTGTGTTTTTTTTTAAGTTTATAGTCTATAAGCCCATTAAATCATGTTTCTCCCATTATAACTTCTAACCCTCTTTTGACCCTGTTTAAAACTCTTAACTCTTAATATTCTTCTCTCAGATAAAACTTTTCTATCTGAAGTACTTTGAATAAGTTTGAAGTCTTTTGGTCCCTTAGGCCTGTTCTCTATACAATTTTTTTAACTAATTGTTTTCTGAGTTCAATTTTGATTCTTAAAAAAGTACGTCTGAATTATTTTTAATTTTTCGCTCTATAAAAATCATGTTTTCTTCAAACTCTTAACCCATTTTTGGGGCCCGTAAAATGTTGATTTTTTATAAACTATAAAATATTTATCACTTCATTATTTATTCCATTCCTTTCGAGTCAATAAGACCACTCAATCATGTCTGCCTGTACCAACTCTGAATGCATTTATTGATTTTCAAAAACGTTTGAAATACTCGTGTGAAATACTTTTACCAAATTGGGAAAAAATTTACATATATAATAAATCCAAAACTATGATTTATTTGAAGTACATTTACGTAAAACACTCAGAAAGACCAGACAAACAATTTTTTTTTTAGTTTCTATTACATTTTATTTTATTTATTTTATTTTATTTTATTTTATTTTATTTTATTTTATTTTATTTTATTTTATTTTATTTATTTTATTTTATTTTATTTTATTTTATTTTATTTTATTTTATTTTATTTAATGTTATTTTTATTTATTTATTTAATTTTATATTATTATTTATTTATTGACCTTTTTTCTTCTTTTCTTACTTTACTTTATTTTGTTTTATTTTATTTTTTATTCTTTTCTTACTTTACTTTATTTTATTTTATTTCCTCTATGATTATTTATTTATTGTTTTTATTTTTATATTTTGTTATATCTTATATGAATTATAAATATTTTATTTTTCTTATTTTTTCTTATTCTATAATTTTCCACTCATTATAACTTTTTTATATTTTATTTTCATATTTTATAGTTGTTTTTTTTTTTAATTTTACCTTATCATGTCACAGTTTCTATGTTATTTTTAGTTTATTTTAAATAATTAAACCCAACAAACCCATACAAAATAAAAACACATTTTGTAAAATGCCCAACGCCATGAAAAAATTAAACAGTCACACACTCACTCACACAGCCACAGTGCGCTCGAGTTGTTTATGAGTCCATTATAACTATAATAATTATTACATTATTTTGGCCTCCTCACAAACAAACCGAAAAAAAAATGAGCAACAACAAAGCCAACTGTATGCGTAGGCAACATGGTGGCGCTCTCCATTTAATAATAAACTACTGCACAAATTTTAATTTACTCAACACCTCAGTGCAAGCAGCTGCGGCAAAAACAACATTTACACACTCGCGTTTCTTATTGGAGCGAACGCAAGTTGTCGGAACGCGTTGGGCAACGAAACACTGTGGCCACACCTTCGCGCGACGACATCTTGGACGCCATTGTTTTTCTCACGCAGCTGCAGCAACAACACAGAGTGAACTCGTTTGCTTGAAGAGAGAGAGTGAGTGAGTGAGAATAGCAAAGTACTCAACTATTTGCACTCAGGTGGCAACACTCATTTCGAGCATTGCTTAAGGGGGAAAATTGAGTTGGCAGTAATTCACCACACTTTTCGCGGCGCATTCTATGTCAGCGAGAAGTGATTGTGTTAAACTTTTAAGTCTGCATAAATTATTGTTGTATGTGTTGAGGACTTTGCTGACTCAAGTGACAGTTGTTTTGGATAGGTGAAACATTTGAAATGTTGCTAAAAGTGGTTGGTACATTTTTGCTTTTGCTGGTCAATAGTAAGATGGGAATTTTGCTGACTAGTCAATGAATAGTTTGAGCTGGAAAAAAATGCATCTTAACATGTTTAGGTGGAAAACAAATGCATTCATTCTTAGCATGTTCAAGTTTTTTAATGAAAAAAATTGCTCTATAAACTGAATTGTTCGAGTCATGCAATCAGCATTAATTTTGTTGCAATAACTTCACAAACATGAACAATGAGCTTGAAATTTTTATGTTTAATAATCGCATGATAGAAAGTTAATTTAGAAAAAAATTAATGCCAAGATAAATAAAAATATTTAATAATAAATAATGAAAGCGCTGTGTATGCAGGCAATTAAGTGTAGATTTAATTTTCTATGGTTTGTTGCGCCTGCGCACTGTGCTGGCAATAAATAAAACTCCAAATGCGCTAAAACTGTTGAAAACTATCTGAGCAATAAATGCAGTTGAGAGATATTGAAAGCCATGTGAGTGTGTGTGTGTGGCACTAAAACGACCTACAGTGAGCGTTTCGTATTACAAAAAGATAATTGAAGCGCAGAAACTAGTTAATACGAAATCTTACCTTTCTAACAGTATATAACTTTACACAATCACACTTACATATATAACGCGAGATACAGAATCCTACTGAAAAGAATTTATTGGAAAAATAATGGATTTTAATTTACAACTTTGAGGCGCGCTTAAACAAAACTGATTTAAACAATCATAAAACTGTCTGAGAAGTTTTTTTTGGTATGAAATCTTATCTTTCTAATGGAATATAGATTAATCCGATCGCACTTATACAAAGCGAGATACAGATTACTGAAGTCATCTATCAGAAAAGTAATGGATTTCTTTTTGTTACAAATTTTATGCGCGCTCAAAGAAAACTAAGTCAAGCAATCTCAAAACTGTCTGAAAAGTTTTTTTAGTATGAAGTCTTATCTTTTTAACGGCCTATAACTTAATCCAATCACACTTATACAACGCGAGATAGAGATTACTGAAGTCATCTATTAGAGAAATAATGGATTTCTTTGTACAACTTTGAAACGCGCTCAAACAAAACAGAGTCAAGCATTCACAAAACAGTCTGAATAGATTTTTTAGTACAACTTTTTTTGTTTTTAATGCCATTTAGAATAACCCGATTGCATTTATACAACGCGAGATACAGATCACTAAAGCCATCTATCAGAAAAGTAATGGATTTATTTTTGTTACAAATTTGATGCGCGCTCAAACAAAACTCAGTCAAGCAATTACAAAACTGTCTGACAAGTTTTTTTATTATGAATTCTTATCTTTCTAACGTCATCTTGCTTAATCAAATCACACTTATACAACGCGAGATAGAGATTACTGAAGTCATCTATAAGAGAAATAATGGATTTCTTTGTACAACTTTAAAACGCGCTCAAACAAAACAGAGTCAAGCCTTCACAAAACAGTCTGAATAGATTTTTTAGTACAACTTTTTTTGTTTTTAATGCCATTTAGAATAACCCGATTGCATTTATACAACGCGAGATACAGATCACTAAAGCCATCTATCAGAAAAGTAATGGATTTCTTTTGTTACCAATTTGATGCGCGCTCAAACAAAACTAAGTCAAGCAATCTCAAAACTGTCTGAAAAGTTTTTCTAGTATGAAGTCTTATCTGTTTAACGGCATATAACTTAATCCAATCACACCGATACAACACGAGATAGAGATTACTGAAGTCATCTATTAGAGAAATAATGGATTTCTTTGTACAACTTTGAAACGCGCTCAAACAAAACTGAGTCAAGCAATTACAAAACAGTCTGAATAGATTTTTTAGTACAACTTTTTTTTGTTTTTAATGCCATTTAGAATAACCCGATTGCATTTATACAACGCGAGATACAGATCACTAAAGCCATCTATCAGAAAAGTAATGGATTTCTTTTGTTACAAATTTGATGCGCGCTCAAACAAAACTCAGTCAAGCAATTACAAAACTGTCTGAACAGTTTTTTTAGTATGAATTCTTATCTTTCTAACGCCATCTTGCTTAATCAAATCACACTTATACAACGCGAGATAAAGATTACTGAAACCATCTATTAGAAATGCAATCGATTTCTTTTACTACACCCAATGTGTTCTTTAGGTATTGAAATGAAATCAAAATTAACTATTAATTTGAAATCTTTTTATACTTTATATATGTATGTAAGTCAACTTCTATAAACTCTTTATAGAGCAAAGATTTCCATCAAAAATAAATATACTATATTCATTCACCAATAAGCCTTCACCCCACAGTCTTTCACTGTGTATTTTTGTATGGTTTCAATCGCTTTTGACCACCTTAACCAATGGTTATTTATACGGTTAGCATCTGAATTGGTCCGTTAGCACATCTAACCGGTTAATTACTTTTGGCATAAAGCCCAAAACCCATTTACACTGAGGACTACAATAGTTAATGACAGTTCCCGACACCATTAGCTTGTTTTGTCTGGTTTCTCTTTGATAGTTTCGCTCTCTCTCTATGTTTTGGTTTTCTAGGCAAATTGTTTATTAATTGCAGTTTTATGATTTCAGTATATCAACTGACCATTGTTGTACAATAACTCAACACTAATACGCTTTCATGGGTTTCAGGTCTGCCAAATAAATTACTAGTAGACAATAAGTACGAGGCGGCCATAAATAGCTTTGATGCGCTCAATTTCTTAGTTGTTAGAAAATAGTTAAGACGAAAAAAAAGAAAAGAAGATGAAGAAAAAGTGTAACAAATAAGAAGAAGAAGTGTAAAAAAAGTTTCGTATTGTATGAAAAATTGCTATGCATTGTAAGGTAATTAAAGAGTAAATCAACTCTTATTACTACCAACCAGAAGTGTGGTCAAAACTTGGTCAAAGAAGCGAGAGGTGCTAGGAAAATATGTTTTTTAAGATTCAAGAATTCACAAACTTCTTATAGATCACTACTACAACTCATAAACGGATCACCATCTGGCATCCCTAAGGACCCAATAAGGGTCTAAGAGTCAGCCAGTTATACCTTCCTACCGAAGTTTCAAAACGAAAAGCTCCATCGGTTTTAAGCTGCTGAACTGCTTGCAATGAATCCCGACAGCATTTTTCTATCCTTCCTTAACTTCTCTTTCGATCTAGAACCAAAATATTATTCACTTATTTCTAGGATTCCTTGAGTGTTGTTTAAAGTAGCAGAAACAATTATTTACAGCCTCCATTATGGACTTCAAAAATCTAAAGAAGATGTCGAAAAATCGTGTGACTTGTGTCTGTTTTCTCTGGTTTTTTTAATTGTCTGGTCATATAAAACCATAAATCAACTTAATAAAACCATAAATCTGTGCATAGACAGATTAGCATCCCGTTGTAGGTTTCTCTGTGCACATTGTGGAGAGTTAAAAATTCTAGTCAGTGATAATTGAAATTGAAAAGGTTTATGGTTATGATTGAAATGATTGCTAATAAAAAAAAAAGTGTGGAATGAAGAGTTGTAAAAAATTCTAAAAATTCCAAACCAGTGTTCATTACTTTCTCTGCGCCTGTACGTATTTATCAAGAATTAGATGGAAAGCTAGCATTTCGAAATTTCGATGAGATAGCAAAGCACAACATGAACTCTCTACTTGTCTTAATAAACCTCCCGGACCGGATATAGAGGCCACATGATAAAACTATGATACCAAATACTATCTACCAGGAATAGCGGCATCAAAAGGACATTTAAACTAATTGAATGTCGAAACATTGCAACTGGAAAAAAACCAAACAACTGTGAGAAGTAATGCGAAAAACTAGAGAGTTCTAACTTCTATCGAGAGACCAGGAGTTACGAATGTATCATGTCTCCTGGGTCTTGTACTGACCTACGGAATCAAAGTTTGGACAATGAAAGCGAAAAACACAAACCAAATAGCAACATTTGAGCGCAAAATTCTAAACAAAATCTTTAGTCCTTTCAGGCTAGAAAATGGATAGCATTAGATAGAATTTCAAACTTGAAGAATTAATCAACAGTCAAGACGTAATAAGATTTATAAAAGCGCAAGAATAAGTTGGCTTGAATATGTAGAAAGGATAACTGAGCAAAGAGCAACAAGACAAGCATTCAAAACAAACCCAGTAGGCAAAAAAACAATCCACAACCAAAAAAAGCTGGTTAGATGCAGTTATCGAAGACCTAAAAGCCATGAAGGTACAAAACTAAAACTAGTCTGGCTAAAGAAGGAGAAATGTGGATTAGAGAAATTGAGGCAACACTGGTCCAACAAGACCAAGACAGAAGAAGAAGAGTTGCTCACTCTGTTGTGGAATAATTGTTTCGATACTCGAACGCTTTGCAATTTAGTTCAATCTTTTAAAAATTTTCTTAACAATGATCTGTTGAGGAAAAACTACCAAATTCCTGATTTTGTGAATTTTTTTTAAATTTCCAATAGTATCCCATACATTTCATCACAACGGGATAAATAAAGATCTGAGATTGTCCCATGCAGAGGCAGCCACAGAAACCTAACCTAAACTTGAATTATAGGGAACTATAGCTATAGGTTATATGAAAGTTCGCGTTTGAAAATAAATTTGATAAAGGGTAAGTTAAAAAGTTCAATGAAGACCACCTGGCATGAAGACCACCCCATTCATTTTAACTTTAAATCCTAGATTCGAATACCCACTTAACCCACAACTAAAAGAGACAACTTTACTTCAGACATTTTTATATGAAGATTCTTCTTTGACCAAAAAAAGTGGCTATGATCATCTGACACGTTTGACTTGATAATTAATGCATGGAATTTCAACTTGGAATCCAAGATTCGATTACCCACTTAACCCACAACTAATGGAGACAAATTTACTTAAGGCGTCTTTATAAAAAGATTCGTCTTTGACAGTAAAAGTGGGCATGGATGAGTTAAAAAGTTCACCAAAGACCATCTGACATCTTTGACTTGATGATTAATGCGTGGAATTGCAACTTGGGATCCTCAGAATTTCAGATCCTGCCATCTTTTCCATTAGAAATATCAAACCCTTGAAATACTTAAGTTGGGTTAGGTTATCTGGCTGGCGAAGTCGACCACGCATAGATCCTGTTGAGTCCCTAACGATACCAGTTAGAACTTCTTAGTGTTGTGGATCGACTTAGAAGTGATCATTGAGATCGATCAATGTTCCTGGCGAAGTTCAACTTGTGGGGACTTCCTCTAATCCAGTTGAAAGTGAAATAAGAAACCATAACAAACCACACAACAACAAATGTGCTAATGACCAATGAAAGCTTTAATGTTCTTCTTGTTTGGATTTCTAGTTGTTTAAACGCTTTGAATGCAGCCAAAAAGCCGCTAAAGAGAAACTCAGTTAAATTCATACAAACATTAATTTAGATAAAAGAAAAACCCAACAGAATTGTCCCTTCCCTTTTCTTCCTACTGTTTTACAACAACAAATATGTACTCGTATGCTAATTGTAAACCTTTAATGGATAATTCCACACAATAATGGCCGAAATCAACACTGAAATCATGTCTGAAACAACTCAAGAACAAAGTAAATTATTGCGCAGCGTTAAAAGGCTTCCTTCGTTCGTTTGGTAAACGTAGACAGGAAATTTAAATATTACAACCAAGGCCAGCAATGTAGCCGCAGAAACAGTAGCCCTTCGATTATGGCTCGAAATGCATTAGGGCCCAGTTAACACATCGAGTTGGCTTTGCTGTGCGCAAATACGTTAAATGAAAAGGAAACCAATGCATGTTTTAATTGATTTTACTTTGTTTGTTAGATACTTTTATAAGATGCGTTTTTTCAGCGTCATTAAAGTGATCAGTCGGAGTAATAAAATCAATTTTCATAAATTTTTAAAGCTGAGGATTTGTTCGGAGTTTTAAGAAATTTGTTTGCAAATATTTAGAAATGTAGGAATATTTTTAAAAATCTCAAATTAGCTCTTAGTTTATTTATTTTATTTGAGCTGGAAAATGGTTTATGGTGTAGTCAAACTTTTCAGTTAGCCACTAATGGATAGCAGTGTTGCCAGATCAGGAGATTTCCTCCTAGATTTAGGAGATTCTTGGCCTTTTAGGAGAATTTTTAGGAGGAAGAATTGTTTAGGAGAAAGTTTAGGAGATTTCTATTTTATGTTAGGGGATTTTTCGGATCTTTGGTTGATTTTTGAGAGATTTTTGGATATATTTTGGATTTGGATTTTGGATGTATTGGTAACACTGGCAACAAAACATATTCTGGCAACTATTTTAACAGTCAAAGCACCCTATTGTGTTAAAAATTTGTAAGCTTACAAAATGTAAGCTCGTTCTATCTTGTTCTCACTTAGTGCTGTCACAATGAAATCCCGCCAAAAATTCCACTTTTTGTTTAATTCATTTGTTATATGTTTTTATTTATTTATTTATTGATTAATTTCAGCCTACAAGTTGTTTCTTTTTCTTTTAGTTTTTGTTAAGTTTTTGTTGTTAAGCTGAAGATGAATAAAAAAAGGCTGCATTAAAAAAAATTATGTGTATATATTTTTATTTTTTTATGAGAAGTTTGATTCCTTTAAAATGGCTCATATTATAAAAAATTTTTAGACGATTTTTTTAACTTTTGGGAGGTAATTTCAGTATTTTTTTAAGATTTAAAAGAAAGTCATTTCACGTATCTGGCAACACTGATAGATTGAAAGTCGTCGATATCCTTTGGGAAATTCAAGAAATTCGATACTATTCGGTTGGCTTTGAACAAAAGTAGACATTTTAAAACTATGCAGTAGACTTTTTTAAACCATTCCAGTGTTTGTAACTCCTAAACCAGAAGGACCAGAGAACAATGTGGGTTGAAAACTTTTCAACTTTCTATGGGAAACCAGAAAAATCAATATAAAAGGAAGACTTTGAAAGAAAAGTAGACATTCTAAAACCATTCAAGTGCTTGTAACTCCTAAACTAGAAGCTCCAGAGACCTTAAGTATAACTAATCGTTCAGTAGAACTATGCTGTATGAATAAAATGGGTTGACAACTTCCTAATATTCCACCTAAATCCTGAAAAATGAAGGTAAACGGATGATTTTGAAAAAAGGGTAGAATTTTTAAAATCATTCAGTATACTTTTTAAAACATTTTAAGTGTTTGTTGCTCCTAAATCAGGAGAGCCAGAGACCTAAAGTATAGCTTATCGTTCAGTAGAACTGTGCTATATGAACAAAGTGGGTTGAAAACTTCCCAATATTCCATGGGAAACCAGAAAAATCAATGTAAAAGAATTTCAAAGTCATCAAGTAGAATTTTTCAAATCGTCTTTAATCGCCTTTAACTCTTAAACCACATGAACTAGCAACCTAACGTATAAATCTCCACCTATCACAAGTTTCTAATATTCTCTGCTATTATTATTTTTTTTCAATTTCCCCTTTGACCACAACAAAATGAAATGATTATGAATCACTGGGCTTTATTTCATTCAATGCTCCTTAAAATTATTTGAAATTCCACATTGTGTGGGCACATTGTGGCTTTTTATTGGATTTGTGTAACGCTTTATGCAACATTTCAACAAAAAACATTACAGCCGGTTGTCTACGACCTTAAGCCATGGCCAATTTCTATTTGATTTTCATTTTTGTGAGCATGCTATTGATTGTTTTACGATAAAAGATGGTCTCGGAAAGGACCTTTTCATATAATCAGAACATCATTTGTGAAAATACAACGTGCAAAGGGAGTGAAAACACCACGAAAGGGTTCGACTTAACCCGAGAAAAACCAAAAAAAAATACAAAAAACGGCAATAAGCAATTTGTAACGCACGTTTTGCACATTCGAAGCGACATAAATAGAGACGGCCGACCGAAACCACATTTAAAATTTAGCACTGACCGCATGAACGGCCGATCGGCGCTGCGTGAGCAACAACGTTGTCGTTTAACCCTTTAAATGCGATGAACTTGAATGCTGAAGGTGGGTGGCAGCTATTGTTGTTGTTGTTGTTGTTGTACACATTGATACCCTATTAGTGTGTTTTTTAACCCCTTTGCTGTGTTTGTTGTTGGCGTCTTACTTGCTCGTTTGCTGGCTATGCTGCGAGACAATTTTGAGGTTAGGGCAGCGGATTATGGGCGCGAACAGCAGCCAACGCGTTGGACTGGGCAAAGGGTTGAGTGAGGCAACAAAAACGGTGCCGTAGAGATTTGCCATGGACACTTTTGTTGATATTAAATTAAAACTTATGGCCCCTTGTGCCCCTCTGCCGGCGCACGGACAGAATGTGCACACGTCTGACAGCCGTACATCAGCGCACTGAAAGCGAGATGTGGGGGGAGGGGGGGAAATGCAAATTGAAAAGCCAATCGCCTTGGATTTTGCTGACCAAACAAGAAATAAGACGCTCTAAGCTTGGCGGCCGCTGTCACCGCTGCGCCATTTTGCCATTTTTACTTCAAGCAGCAACAAAGAAAGCAGCAACTGTCGGTGGGTCGAATGGTGACAGCAAAATTGTGGCACGCGCGTGACATGTGCGCTTACTTACACCTAAGTGTGACTGTGTGTGTGTGTGTGTGTTTGTACGACAAAGTCAACATGTCGCCACTTGCCAATTGTGACTGTCTGTCTGTGTGTCTGTCTGCAGCTCATATGCACGCGCCAAACAAATAAACAAACGTGTCAAAATAGGAAGCAACATTCCACTTAAATTTTTTTTGCATATCTCTCTTCTCTGTTGCAAGGGTTAAGCTGGCACACTCAGTGCTGCCAACTGTGGCCAATATTTTGCTGTTTTCCGTTTATTTTTGACTCGTTATAAATTGTTTGTTTATCCCTGTTTGAAGTGTTGGGATTGTTTTGCGTTTTGGCCATATGGAATTTTAATTTTTTTCCATTCTTCTTTGCCATCATTTTGCGTGCAATTTTTCGCTTTTCAAACGCTTCTACGCAGCTATAAAAATTTGTTTTATCGCCAACGCCAGCCGTCAGTCGTCAGCGTTGCGCTTTGCGCTGAGCTGTCATAAATGTTTGATTGTTGCTGCGTGTCCGGCATGAAAATTGTTGGCGGTCGCCGGTGTTGCGATGTCAGGGTTTGCTGCTCCGTGTGGTTCTTGTTGTTTTTGTTGCCTTTACCCCATATCATCGCTTTGATTAATTGATTGCGCGCTTAGAAATCAATTTGTCGATTTGACAGTTGGGGATTTCACGTTTTTTTCATTGCATATTTGACAAAAAAAAAACAGCGCAAGAAAGTAATGCATTCTGAGCGCTAGAACGGCGTATTAGAAATGGCATACATTCGAATTTATGATAACAATTTAAATTTTTAGAAAATCTTCCTATGAAATGATACATTTTTATTTTAACTTTTCATCCTAAATCTGACTTCAGTTATCTGTATCTGGTGGTGTAAAAGTTTGATCGTATTAAGCTATATACTGTTAGAAAGATACGATTTTATACTAAAAAAACTTTTCAGACAGTTTTGAGGTTGCTTCGCTCAGTTTTGTTTGAGAGCGCATACAATTTATAACAAAAATGAATTCATAACTTTTCTAATAGATGGCTTTAGTAATCTGTATCTCGATTTGTATAAGTGCAATCGAGTTATTTTAAATGGCATTAAAAAGACCGAATTTAGTACTAAAAAAACTATTCAGCCTGTTTTGGGATTGCTTCACTGAGTTTTGTTTGAGCGCGCATCAAATTTTTATAAAATAAATCCACTACGTCTCTAATAGATGACTTTAGTAATCCGTATCTCGGGTTGTGTAATTGCGATCAGATTATGCTATATGCCGTAAGTAAGATAAGATTTCATACTAAAGAAACTTCTCGGACAGTTTTGTAATTGCTTGATTGTTTGAGCGCTCATCAAATTTGTAACAAAAAGAAATCCATTACTTTTCTGATAGATGGCTTTAGTGATCTGTATCTCGCGTTGTATAAATGCAATCGGGTTATTCTAAATGGCATTAAAAAGATAAAATTTCGTACTAAAAAAACTTCTCAGACTAATTTGTGATTACTTGACTCTGCTTTGTTTGAGCGCGCTTCAAAGTTGTACAAAGAAATCCATTTATTTTCTAATAGATGGCTTCAGTAATCTGTATCTCGCTTTGTATAAGTTTGATCGGACTAAGCTATAAGTATGCTATTAAAATTATAAGATTTCATACTAAAAATACTTCTCAGACAGTTTTGAGATTGCTTGACTCAGTTTTGTTTGGGCCCGCTTCAAAGATGGACATCAGCACAAAATGAAACAGCAAAAGAAATCTGAAAACAATAACAAAATTCAGCATTTCACTGCAGTATTAATTGGCCAATGACAAATGCGACTAACACACAAATTACAAAAACAAAAAACCCATTGAAAAAACATCGAGTGGTGTCGCCAGCCGCTGCAGTGGTCGTAATTTATAAATTTCTAATTAATTTGCAGCAATTGACTGGAGCGCAGCAAATCGCCCCACTTGGCAGTGTTGAGGGAAAATATTTCTTTTTTGCACAAAGTCAAATGGAAAAGGAATTCATGAAAAATACTAAAAGAAAACGTGAAATCGTGAAGTTGGCAAAGATTTTTAATTTGGTTAATAACATCAAATACTACAGCAATGCAACATTTCAGTTGTGCCGCGGCCCACTGTTGGACTTATTTACAGCTTCATTGAAAAGTTTTTCGCTCGATTTGTTTGTGTCCAAACAAACGTTTAACGTCGAATGGCCAATCGTCAACGTGGGCTGCCGTCGTTTGGCTGCTCTTTTCCTCTGGCCTCCTTTGGCATCCTTGAACTGTGATGTAATTTCAATTACTTTACTTATTTCCTCTCTGTCGATTTTCAATTGAATTTCGTTTGGTTTCGATGGTTGTTCTGTCTTAAAGGTTGCCACCAGTTACTGCTGCTTCCTTCGCTCACCACATCGCTGGGTGAGTTGGATGGTTGGTTGGGTTTTCAATTAAAGAAAATTGCTGGCTTGTTCACCTCTTGTCGGCGTATTTATTCATTTTCTTTTGTACAATTGTTTTTGTTGCCTTGCCGTTCATTGATGTGCAATTTTTGCAGTTGCGTTTTTATTTAAACTTTTCGTGTTTATGGCGGCCATTGGCCGCTGCTGCTGCTGTTGTTGTTGGTATGTGTGGCAATGTTGCCACCGTTGATGATTCGGCTGCACAGTGGGGAAAAGATATGGAATTTAGTGAAGCATGAAAGCTCAGAAGGAGGGAAGGAAAGAGGAATAAGTGGGACTAAGACTAACAATAAGACTAAGACTAAGACTAAGACTAAGACTAAGACTACGACTAAGACTAAGACTAAGACTAAGACTAAGACTAAGACTAAGACTAAGACTAAGACAAAGACAAAGACTAAGGCTAAGACTAAGACTAAGACTAAGACTAAGACTAAGACTAAGACTAAGACTAAGACTAAGACTAAGACTAAGACTAAGACTAAGACTAAGACTAAGACTAAGACTAAGACTAAGACTAAGACTAAGACTAAGACTAAGACTAAGATTAAGACTAAGACTAAGACTAAGACTAAGACTAAAACTAAGACTAAGACTAAGACTAAGACCAAGACCAAGACCAAGACCAAGACCAAGACCAAGACTAAGACTAAGACTAAGACTAAGACTAAGACTAAGACTAAGACTAACACTTAGACTAAGACTAAGACTAAGACTATGAATAAGACTAAGACTAAGACTAAGACCAAGACTAAGACTAAGACTAAGACTAAGACTAGTCAATATTAGGGACTTGCTGGGTTTTATCCACAAAACAAATTGGCTCGTATAGGCACCTCACTTGCAGTAAGTCAGATCACTCACTCTTTGTGGTATCACAATGGGCCCTTTTCGTGGCCTAAGTGTGTCTTTCGGCAAGTCCCGTGCCTAGGCAGCCACTTTAACCTAACCTAACCTAAGACTAAGACTAAGACTAAGACTATGACTAAGACTGAGACTAAGACTAAGACTAAGACTAAGACTAAGACTAAGACTAAGACCAAGACCAAGACCAAGACCAAGACCAAGACCAAGACTAAGACTAAGACTAAGACTAAGACTAAGACTAAGACTAAGACTAAGACTAAGACTAAGACTAAGACTAAGACTAAGACTAAGACTAAGACTAAGACTAAGACTAAGACTAAGACTAAGACTAAGACTAAGACTAAGACTAAGACTAAGACTAAGACTAAGACTAAGACTAAGACTAAGACTAAGACTAAAACTAAGACTAAGACTAAGACTAAGACTAAGACTAAGACTAAGACTAAGACTAAGACTAAGACTAAGACTAAGACTAAGACTAAGACTAAGACTAAGACCAAGACCAAGACTATGACTATGACTATGATTATGACTAAGACTTAGACTGAGACTAAGACTAGGTCTCATCAGTCGATTAATCAATTTTAGTCGGTTTCAAGCTCCAGTCAAGTTCAATCTTTAGTTGTGAAATATGTTTTAAGAGCATTAATTAGTGAGCGACGCTGAGTGAGGGCTTTCTTGAATTTTTTTCAAAGCCCGCAGAATAACTGACTGGCTCTGAAGCCCTTATTTATTTTGCATTTGGCTTGTTTTTTTGCTCCACTGTGCAATGGCTGTCGCCTGCTGCCAATAATCGAACTCAATCGAATATAAAACCAATGGACCCTTGGACAAGGAAACACATCAAAAGCCATAATGGCAGCCAAAAGGTGTGAAGGAACAAGAAAATCAGCACCCAACCCTACTCAGACAAACCATTGCCTCAGCCACCTTAACTCTCTCCAACAAATACAATGCAACCCAGTCGCACTGCGAGCACCTAACCTCAAACTTTCGTCGATTCTCGGCTTCTTATCGACACAGCTTAGCATAAAATGAAAATGTTACGCGCTATAAGAAATGCAAAAATAAAATTACCAACAACAACAAATCTACTTGGAAGTGGCAACTACCAGAAATAATTTCAAGAGAAAGAAAGAAAACGTGCGAGTGAGAGAGCTGTGCTGCGCTGTGCACTAATAAAGCGAACAATGCTCGAATTGGAAAAAATCGCCAAATAAAGTTTTTAAAAGTAATAAAAGCGAAATGTCGCATATTTTTATGACATTCGCCCCGGGCAGCAAAGTCGACGAGCTGCAGTCCGCGCCGCGGCTGCAAATGGCGCTGGGTGCCATTATTTGGCGCGTCAACATTGCGTTTGACGTTGCTACGAGTACACTTTGTGTCGATACGTTGCCATGCAGACGTCGAATGCCATTTTGAAGCGTTTTCAAAGCAAAGAAAAAACTTGACATGCACACACAAACGCACGTCCCCACCAGTGCCACCTTGCTGCCTCTTGTTGTTGTTGTTGTTGGCATCATTTTGAATTTGTTTCCAATTCGTGCAGTGAAATCAAATTAGTTGCGTTTGATTTTTTAGAGAAATTTTTTACATTGCGCCCAAAAAAAATCAAAATATTTACGCTGGCAAAAGATGCGCCAAACTGCAGTCGAAACGTGTATGAAATGAGCGCATGAAAAAAATCATAGAACGCATAAAAATGGCAGCAACCAGATTGTGTGCAACGCATAGAAAAATGCATTTTCAAAATAAATAAAATCAAAGCCTTTGGCAAATGGCAAAAATATGGCAACGCCACTTTTCTATTGCTGCAATGTTGTTGCAGCGCTTTTAACCTAAATATGAAAATTATTCATTTGTATTTTTTTAGTGCAGCAATATGGCAACGCTGCAAGTGCTTAGGAATGCTTTGTACAATCGCTGGAAAATGCGCAAAAAAGTAGACTTCACACTTGACCAACGAACTTTGGGAAGCAGAGCGTTCGGTGTACGTTGCACTAAATCATTGCTGCGCAATAAATGGATTTGCAATTCAACGCGCACATTTCATAGAACAATTTCAATGGTTTTTTTCTCGGCTGCCGTTATTGCTCCATTTCTCATGCCATGGCTGGTTGTTGCTGGATGGCTGACTGGCTGCTGGTCGTGTATACAATCAAAATTACACTTTGTATCGTTAAGAGTGCTCATTTATCATATACAGGGTGAACAAGCATCAACTGTTGTTTTTGAAAAAACTCTAAGGCAGTGGTTCGCAAGCTGTGGTACCAAAAATGAAAAGTTTGAGAAGCACTGTAAGTCAGGGACTGTCGTGCAAGTTGGTTCCAAGAGTTCCTAATTGGCATGTTTCATCTTCAAATCAGCTTTCCCTTCTAGATCCATTTTCAAAAACGACACATTTCACATCCTTGTTGAAGTCTTTCTGCTGCAATCCCAAACTGTTTTACAGTTTCGTTCTCGAAGAATAAAGTATATTTCATTCTCGAAGAATAAATTATGCCAGTTGAGTCAATATATTTAATCTTCGAAACAGACAATGAAACTTCCTTTTTTTGTAAGAATTTGAACAGGACCTCCATGCAAAAAATTCATCTAAATAGGCTGAAGGCCACACAGGCCTTATTGCGCAACAAATTTGGTCATCCTTGAACTTGTGTCGTTCTAGGGAACTTCTTGCGTTGGTACTTTAGTACTTTGTTGGGCTTGCTTTCTAATGACTTCTATAGAAGCTGTATTCAGGAGAAGGAGAAAAAAACACACTTCACTTTCTAAGCTCTTCTTCCGCACAATGGGTACCTTTTTTTCTACAATCTAGGAGATCTAGTCGATAGGACTATTCACAGTCTACTATACTAGGCTTTGTAAGGAGCTGATTAAACTGATTCAGGAAGAGAACGCACCTTATCTTCTATGCACTTGTCCTGAATTATCTAAAAGGAAAGTCCCGACTGGGTAGACTTATTCTTCTACAATCTAGGAGATCTAGTCGATAGAACTATTCACAGTCTACTAGGCTTCGTAAGGAGCTCAAATTATTCAGGAAGAAAACGCACTTTGTCTTCAATGCACTTGTTCTACACTATCTAGAAGGGAAGATCCAACAAGGGAGACTTCTTCTTCGACAGTCTAGGGAATCTAGCCCATAGAACTATTTACAGTCTACTAAGCTTACGAAGCTACTAAGCTTACGAAGGAGCTCAAACTAAATCAGAAAGGAAACGCACCTTGTCTTCTA
This sequence comes from Melieria crassipennis, assembly GCA_963668005.1. NCBI lineage: Eukaryota > Metazoa > Arthropoda > Insecta > Diptera > Ulidiidae > Melieria > Melieria crassipennis. Next base: position 71,489,099 of record OY764962.1, on the reverse strand, counting down.
TGCACTTCTCCTGTATTATCTAGAAAGAAAGACCCAACTAGGGCGACTTCTTCTTCGGCAATCTAGAAGATTTAGCCGATGGTACTATTCACAGTCTACTAGGCTTCGTAAGGAGCTCAAATGATTCAGGAAGAAAACGCACCTTGTCTTCAATACACTTGTCCTGCATTATCTAGAAGAGAAGATCCAACTGGGAGACTTCCTTTACGACAGTCTAGGAGATCTAGTCGATAGGACTATTCACAGTCTACTTCGTAAGGAGTTGAAATTGAAATAGATTCAGTTAGAAAACGCACATTGTCCGTGTGTGCTTGTCCTACATTACCTAGAAGGGAAGATCTAAATAAGGTGACTTCTTCTTCGACAGTCTAGGGGATCTAGCCAATTGGACCTATCACAGTCTACTAGGCTTCGTAAGGATCTCAAACTGATTCAATGAATGAGCGAACTTAACTGCGATTGTTTGTGGTATCACAATGGGCCTTTATGGCCTAAATGGGCTTGGATCAGTCACAACAATCTACGACCTTAGTCGGGAGCTCAGATATGTGTTGGTCCATTGTGCTTGATTGCCTGGACTCTACTTTACTAGAAACGCTTGAATTTCTTGCTACAATTTTGGAATCCAGGTAATAGTAAAAAATAATGTCATTAAATTTTACCAAACCAAGAGAATTTATTGTTGAACCCTTTACAGGCATAGGGCCTCAAAACTTCTCCCAACTCAAAAAGATGATCCCTGGAAGATACAGTCTCTCTGTTCGCCATCAATCTCCAAATAATGTATTGAACACTTTTTCCGCACTAAGTCACCCAGTCGGGTGTCATGGCCGGATTTGGATTTGTTGGGTAACATCCATGACATTACACAACTCAAAGTATCCACAGAGTATCTTTCTTTCAACCACGTCATTTAAGTAAAGTGTCTATGCTTCCGTCTCATGCAGACAGAATAAACATTCTGTAGAGTACAAATTTTGTCAGTTAAAAGAGGTTCTTGATACTTATTTTCCTTCTGAAAACTTAGTAGCACTTATTGGCAAAAGTGATCCTTTGCTTTCTCTTCCCGCTGATGTCATTACTGCATTGACACCCTGTATTGCCATATAGTCACGTCTGTCTAAATGTTTCTGTAATTTATTTTTGTTATAATTTCACAACTTTAGGAGTTCAATGGGAACGAATTTAACTACTTTTCCCTCTATGGCCCAACTAACTCTGCTGTTTTGCATTGACACCCTGTATCACATAGCCACGTTTGTCTAAATGTCTGTGTACTAATTTTTTGTCATAATTTCTTTCACAACTTTAGAATATCAAACTTCTAAAGCCAAACTTTAAACTTCTCTATTTTTCCCTCCATGGTCCAACAAATTCTGCTGCTTTGCATTGACACCCTGTATCGTCATATAGCCACGTCTGTCTAAATGTCTATGTACTAAATTTTGGTCATAATTTTTTTCACAACTTTAGAATTTCAATGTCAATGAAATTCTCTATTTTTCCTTCCATTACTCAACGAACTGTGTTGTTTTGTATTGACACCCTGTATTGCCATGTAGTCACGTCTGTCTAAATATTTCTGTAATTTATTTTTGACATAATTTCCTTCGCAACTTTAGAAGTTCAATGTGAACGAACTTTTCTACTTTTCTTTCCATTGTCCAACAAATTCTGCTGTTTTGCATTGACACCCTGTATGGTCATATCACGTCTGTCTAAATGTTGCTGTAATTTATTTTTGTTATATTTTCACAACTTTAGAAGTTCAATGGGAACGAATTTAACTACTTTTCCCTCTATGGCCCAACTAACTCTGCTGTTTTGCATTGACACCCTGTATGGTCATATAGCCACATCTGTCTAAATGTCTCTGTACCAATAATAATAATAAACCCATTAAAACCTGACCCCAGAAAGGCTTATGCGATTTCCATAAAATTTTACACAATCTTATTAATTGACCTAATCAAGAAAAAAATCAAGCAAAAAATTCATACCATGTTTTTTTTTGTCATGTTTTTCGCAAACATTACACAAATAAACAAAATCAAACATTTGCGGAAAATAAAATGTGCCAATAAAATATCAGCTGCTTGGATTTTGACATTTTCACGCGTTGCGTTGTTGAAAATTGGCAGTGTTTAGGCCCAACGTTGCATTCGCGCAACACAAAACTTAAAGCATATTTTTTGGTTAAAAAATCCAAAAAAAAATTTTCAAAACTTTTTTTTAAATAGTTTAGCATTGCAAAATGCAGCCCACTAAGGGATTTTGATAGGTTTGAAGAATAAGTATTTTTGATTGAATTTCAAAAATTCCCCAAAAAAAACCTTTGACTTTGGATCGAAAAAAACGTATGAATATTTAAATAATTTTGAAATTCGAGTATGGCAGAATTTAAAACGATCAATTCTAATCCAATTCTACCCATTTTCAAGTCTTATGTCTTTATGAATTACTTAATATAGCGAAATTCCCAAACGTTGCGCAAACGCAACGCTCAGGGCTTAATGGGTTAAATTAAAATTAATAATTTTTGAATTTTTGATTTCTGACAATTTTTGATTTTTGTTTCACAACTTTCGAATTTCAATATGAATGAACTTCTCTACTTTTCCCTCCATTGTCCAACAAATTCTGCTGCTTTGCATTGACACCCTGTATCGTCATATAGCCACGTCTGTCTAAATGTCTCTGTATTTATAGCGCAATATTTTGGCGCTTTTATTGCAGCACTTAATAACACAAATCATACACAGCGCGCACATAGCTCACGCCAACTCGCCGGCAAACTGGCGGTGAGGCGACTTCAACTCACTCGGGCGTGATAAGTGGCGCGTCGAAAGCGCAGCACGCCAAACCATAAATACACATAACCAGCCAGCCGTAGAGACTTTATGAAAAATCATAAAACCAAATAAACGCCTTTTATGCTTTTATTAAAAAAAACTAAAAGAACAATAACAAAAATACAACAAGAAAAACATGCAATGCAACTGAAATCGCCTAGAAGTGGGCGGCCAAAGTTGTTGCTGGCCAACTGAGTTGAAAGGTACTGACTGCAGAGAGGGGCAGGAAAAGACGGCAGTGGGTGGAGAGGCAGAACACCAGAAGTCAACCAACCCTTCCAGCGTTGCGCGTGAAATATATTAAAAGGCGTCGCGCAGTCATGGCTAAACGTTTTAATTGCTCCCCTGTTGAACATTTGAATTGCATACTGAACTCGTGGTGGGTGCGCGGAGCGGGGTTAGACAGTTAGACTGACTGACAACTTTGGCGCTACTCGTGCGAGCACAACAAAGGAAAATTTAGTTGGCGTCATAAATCGGTCAATAGCCATGAAGTTCCATAACGAGTACTAAGGGAGTACGTTTGCAAATTAAATCAATTTTAAAATCAATTAAATTAAAAGAAAAATATTTCAATTACTCATAAATGTCAATTTAAACAAAATTTATTTTAAATTAAAATAAAAGTCTAATTAATCAAAAAATCTGGCAGCGCTCCCAATGTCATTTAGCATTTACAGCCACTGGAAATAACCGAAACAGTACAACAGCAACAACAACAAAAACAATAACAACAACAACGACTACATTAAATACGCGAAATTAATTATTACGAGTGCTGTTGCTGCTACATATAAATAAATTTTATTTTAATGTAAAAACCAAAAATAACAACGCAACCCTTTTGGCGCTGCGGGTTCATTTAATAATGGACGACGCATCGAGTGGGCGGGGCGCAGTGAGTTGAATTGACAGAGTTTCGAGTCTCGTACCGAACTGTGCATTGGCTGGCGCCGCTGCCAGCCAATCAACAACAACATCAGCTGCCACTTTTCTTCTTCTGTTGTTGTTGTTGTTGGCATTTTTTATGCTCAGTTAAATTGTTTTAATGAAAATAAATGCGCTTAATTAATAAACACGCATTTTGTGGCGGCGTGAATTAATATTTATGGCGCATGCTTGAAATTTTGTTTGTGTTTGTGTGTTGCCGCCTGCCAAATCACAGCGAAAGCGGAAATGTTGTAAGGACGTTTTGTGTTGTCGTTGCCATTGTGACGCTTATTATTGTTGTCATTAATGTTGTTGAAATTGTTATTGTTGTTGTTGTCATAATTGTACTTGTATAATTGTGTAAATGTCATTGCTGTGCTTGATTATTGTTGTTGCCATGTTTGACGCTGTTATTGCCAATTTCAGGCGAATGTCGTCTGGCATTCACTTTGCGGCAGCTGTTTGCCTGGCGCCGCTTGTTATTATGTAAATATTTGTTGTTGTTGTTGTTATTGTGCAATTGCTGTATTAATTCATTTGACTTGATTGTTATGCTTGTTTATGATTTCTACAACAAGGTGTGAGCGTAGTTTTTAAAGTTCTTCAGTGAGAAATCAACTGAAACGTACTGAGCTGTTGTATATTTTTAGGGGCATATTGAAAATGCCAGTAGTTGTTGTGTGGGACAATGTACTGTGGGCTGCAGTTGCAAATTGTGAAATTAAAATGTGAAATTTGAAATGAATTAAAAAAAAAATTATTATTAACAATCTTTAAAGAAAATCGGTTTTTTTGTAGGAGTTGAATGAATCATAAACAATTTTTGAGCTCAAGACCGAGATCCAACGCATCATTGGTGAGATAAAGCAGTACAATACAATGTGAATATCTTCATTGATACTTCATAGGATTTCGGGTTTTTACCGTCTAAACCGATCTTCAGTTAAACTGCAGATTCCTTGCACAAAGCAGTGAGTGAGTTCTAAGTGAGTTCTTTTTCATTGCTCGGTATATTTTAAAAATAAAACACATATTTTTACGTCAGCGATGATATTTGTATTGCATTTTAAAGTAGACATGTTTCCATTGAGTATGGAAGAAAACATTTCAGACAAAAGTCCCACACGGCTTTGCTTTTCTTTCGAACTACTTTGAATTCTTTCGATTTGGATGACATTTTGACAAAAATGTGGCTGTATCTCAACGATGACGCATTGAAACTGAGTCTTGCGTTCAGGAATTGTTTGACCAGAGAGACCAGAGATTTCACAAAATCCCCAAGCAATAAATCTCACAGTGTTAAATCGGACGATTTTGGTGGCAAGTTGACATGTCCTATGGTGTCTGGGCATCCTGTTACCATAGTTCAACTTCCTTGACAATATTGAGTCTTGCTAGGTGTCTGCTAATATTTTCATGTTCCGACATCAGTGGAATAAGCTATCTTAGAGTGCTCCCAATTGAACCAAGAAGCAGCCAGGTGCCGCGGCTTTCAAAAAATATTTCACTTCGTCAGATCTCCGCATGATTTGCAGCACCCATATTCGGCAAAAAATCGAGTTTAACTCACACTTGTGAGTTGGGCTTCAAAAACCTAATTAGAGCTTCTTGACTGCCTTCAAAACCGCATGATTAAGCTTATTAGGGACAGTATGGCATCCAGCTCTATTGACTCCTTATAACATCGTCGAAATTTGTCTTGCGTGGTCTTATTCTACAGATATCTTTTCGGTAACTGTTCAGAGGACATGAGCAATCTGATACCATCGCTTCCGGTATTCCCTCGAGCCAGGGGCGTAGCCAGAACTTGGTCATGGGGGGGGTTTTAAAATTTGTTTTCGCCAGTTTAGTTTACGTGTTTTTTAAAGTTAACTAATTAATTAATTGACTGGCACGACAGCCCGCTTACGCGAGACTAAGGCCTAGCTTCCCGCAACCACCCGTGTTGTGCGTGTGAATTTGTACGCGGGTGGAAGGGACCTACAGTTTTATGCCGGTTCCGAACGGCAGGTTGGGAGCTTTTTCATAAGCAATTTTTACTCTCAGAGGTTTGCCATTTCCAGCTGAGAGGACAGCCACCGAAAGAGAAAACGAGTTTTCCCGTTATTTTTTTAGTTGTTATTACAGGCAGTATTGAACCTGGGGTTGCTGCCTTCGACTCGCGGTCCAACGCACTAACCAACTGAGCCACGGCGGCTGCCGTTAAAGTTAACTGCACCTTCCAAATAGGGCATTTTGTGGTGGCTTATGCGACTTAATGCATTGGAAATTAAATTTTTCCCGATTTTTAGTAAAAAGTTCATGAAATTTGGTGCACTGGAAGCGAAGTTATTGCACAAGTTACAATATTAACTTTTGTTTTTAAAATTTGTAAACTTTAACCGAAGCATTTCAATTTATGAACCAAGTTTATGGTGATGATTGCTTATACCGTGGTGGAGTTCATAAGTGGTAAACGCGATTTAAAAACGATTGTCAGGACATAAATAATGACCAACGAGTTAGCCAACTGAAATCCGCGATCACCGTAGATTCCATCAAAACTGGGCGGTAATTCATAAAAGATTAGCCAAAATCTTCATTGAAATTCTTGAAATTGGAATTAACCCTCGCTTTACTACCCAGAAATACCCACCCGAGTGATCTTTTTAATATTCATGTTTCATATCTGCCAGAGTATTTAGCAATGATTTCGAATAACTGCACAAATTTGAAGGTAATTTTCAATAACATGAAGAAATATTTTTTTTAGAAATCTTGTTTATGTTTAAACTTGAATTTTGTCATTTTGTATACAAAATACCTACCCGGTTGATCCCAGGTGCTTTTGCTGCCATTTTGAATAAAACTCACAATAAATTTTTTTTTGCGTACCTTATTACTTACGTAAATAAACTATCTGGAATGAAATTTTCTAATATTTTCCATAGTTGCAAAATAAATCATTAAAGTTAGGCCTTTTTTCGAAAAACCAACTATCGCCAGAGGAAGATACTAAATACTGACGTATGAAAAAATGTATATATTATTATATCTTAATTGTGAGTTTTAATCAAAATATCGGCGGAAGAGCCTGGGGTCATCCGGGTGAACGACATTGTTAAACGACGTAGGTATACAACAATTTTTGGTAAGGCGAAGGTTAAGCATCTCAATAGCATAAATTTATCGATAGCATTTTAATTGAACATTTGGCTATCGAAGGATGCCATCTCATCGATCGACACTTGTTTTGACTGTTTTTTGTTTACTAAAAGTCGAATTTTAACCATCAACCACTCTTCGTTTTCACCTGATGCGGCACCGTGCGACTTTCACCTATTCAAAAAATGCATTTGCCGATGAAAAAAAGCTTTAAGAGAACGAGGAATCCATCCAAAAGGCTTGTACCGACATCCTGAGGGATATTCCGGTCGACGAACTAAACTACTCTTTATACATGTTTTTACATCATGCAAATCGCTGTATTGAGTCTAAACGGGACTATTAAAAAACAATTTAGTTTCGCCCAAAAAATTTTTTTGTATTATTCTTTTAAATGTTTAAGGATGAAAGACCTTTTTGCTAATGTGTGAACGTACATACGACGCATAGTGATTGAAAATGTTGACAAATTATAGGCTATGGGGGGGGTTCTGACACCCTAAACCCCTCCCTTGGCTACGCCCCTGCCTCGAGCAACCCATTCGATCACTGGCGTCTATGCATTCCATGTTGACAGGATGTGAGTTCTTTTCTCCTTAGCTTTCAACTTAATGGCTCTTTTGAAGCCCAATGCCACCTTATGAGAAGTCTCGAGTTTATCTTTAATGTCAATCAGATCTTTGGCGGACTAATTGATCAATTCAACCGTAGGTTCCGATGCACAGCAATCCATCTTCAACCCCTCCCACTTAGCTGGTTCATCTGTTGGCTCCTTTCATCTTTTGCTCTGTCGCTCTGTCTTTAAATGTCCTACAACCCACAACAAAGTCAACTTTTGTATCTCTTAAAACCAACACAATGTTTCGCATTACTATCCTTTGCTCGTTGGCTTTAAAAAAAAATGTCCATAGCCACACCTATTGTGTTTGTAGACATATTCGCAGACCGATTAGAGGTCAATCCTTACCTTACACAACTGATGTCTCCAATGAAAGTAAATCTTTTAATTACCATTATGGGTAACCAACAATGCAACAATTCCTTAGTTAAAAAGGCTTAAGTAGAATTGAAAACTGTCTCTTTCTTAAATAATTTAGTGAAGATCTCTTGTTCTCATTACTCTCTCAAAACTTCAGAAGCCTACAGGCTTAAGTTAAGTGTAGTTCTCACTGCTTGCTGTCTACTTTTCTAGTTAAAAAAGCTTCAGTAGAAGTGAGAACTCTCTTTTTTAAATAATTTAGTGAAGATATCTTATCATTATTCTCTCAAAAGACTCCTTGATGCTAAAGTTAAGCGAAGTTCTCACTCCTTCCTGTCTTCTTTTCTAGTTAAAAAGGCTTCCGTGGAAGTGAGAACTCTCTCTTTTTGAAATAATTTGATGAAGATCTCTTCTTCTCATTATCCTCTCAAAGCTTCAGTCTCCTTGAGACTAAAGTTAGGCGAAGTTCTCACTCCTTGCTGTCTCCTTTTCTAGTTAAAAAGGCTTCCGTGGAAGTGAGAACTCTCTCTTTTTTAAATAATTTGATGAAGATCTCTTGTTCTCATTATTCTCTCAAAACTTCAAACTCCTTGAGGCTAAAGTTAAGCGAAGTTCTCACTCCTTCCTGTTTTCTTTTCTAGTTAAAAACTCTTCAGTAGAAGTGAGAACTCTCTCTTTCTTTCTCCCCCAGAAGATCTTCCCAATATTCTCTCAAAATTTCAGACGCCTTGAGGTTTAAGTTAAGTTAATATTTCACTGCATCCTGTTTTCTTTAGTCAAAAAGGCTTTAGTAGAAATAAAGAAGTAAAAATTCCCTCTTTCTCAATTAGGTAAAGATCTCTTCTCATGTTTTTAGTTAAGTGAAGTTTTCACTTCTTCCTGGATTCTGGCCTTCGTATCCTTTCAAAATCAACGCAATGCTTCGCAATGCAATTACCTAAGTTAGGCCTTAAGGGAGTGTTCCCGTCTAGAATGCCGATTTTAGGCTGTTTTTCAAAAAATTATTTTGGAGCTACAAGGCAACATGCAATATTCTGGTTTTTTGCTTGTTGTTCCTTATTATTTGGAGAACAGAAACTCATATTTGTGGCAAAAAATTTTATTTTCCAAGTACAAATTTTCAGTGGTCAATGTGACCTTGTTTTCACTGCTGGCCGATAAGAAATTTCGGGAACCAGTAATCTGAAACAGAAATGGGTATGCAATTATTAATCTGCAATAAATTCCGCGGATGCTAAACCACAGTTTTAGTCAAAATGTTGATTAGAAACAAAATGGCGGCCATATGAAAAAAAATTGTCCAGTTTTGCCACCTTTTTTTACCTTTAGAGTGCTTGAAAATATATTTAACAATCATTTTTTGATGAAAACTTTGGTTTAGCATCCAATGAAAACTATCTAGAACATTTTCCCAAAATTTCAAGTCGATACCTCTCATAGTTGCTGAGAAAAGTTATCGGCCAGTACAAAAAATGTGGTTTCGAGAAAAACGCGTTTAAAGTTTCGACGAATGTATCAGCGGAGCAAAAAGAGCTGAGATTACTTCAATTAACATGCAAAAAAGTGGGTACTGAGTTTGCGGATTGAAAAACGACTTTGGGGAGTGATAGTATATAGTACAAGGTACAATAAAACGCAAAAAAAAAAATCGATTTTTTCAAACTTCTACCCGGGAACACCTCCTTAAGCGCTGGTTTTTATTAAAAAAAAGTGGAAACTCTAAAAACTTTATCTAACTAGATCTGTTATTGAATGAGAATGTAGATCTTATATTCATTAAGCATCAACGAAAAAACGACTCCCATTACTTAATTCCAAGTTGAAACTATCTGGGTCCTCTAGTGCCCCCAGTGCCGCCGCTAAGGGTTAATTTGTTAATTCTTCCGCTTCAAAAAGCCACTTATTATCTTTTAAAGTGGATAATTATAACTTCAACTATTCAAAAATTAAAATTGAATCAGTAGTCAAATTGAAGTTTGCAGTGAAAATCAGAAATAAAAAAAATTAATTAAAATTAATTAAAAATTATTAGTTAAACAAATTAATATAAATTATAATTTCAATTATTTTAATTATTTTTTATTTATTAAATTATAAATTAATATAAATTATAACTTTTTTTTAAATATTGCAATTTTTTTAATATAATCGAGCACTCGAATCTGATGAGAATTGAATTGATTGAACATTCAAATGAATATTGAAAAAACTTTGCAACAAATAAATGCCCAATAACAATTTTAATGCTAAGACAGTCGAATAAAAAACGAAAAATCACCATTTTAATGACCTATTAAAATAGCAAATTAAAAAAAAAATGGCCAATGTGTTAGTTGACGGAGCAGCGCACCAAAGACGCCATCGACCGAGTGCTGTGTCTGCCTTTTCGTCTGTCTTGCACTGCAGACAGACTGTAAACGATGTCGTTTGACATGTCAGGCAATTTCAATATTTGCATGCAATATCAGCAACAACAACAACCACAACCACAACAACACCACCAGCAACAGTAAAAGCGCAATAAACTTTAGTTTATAAATAAATCATTGCAACAACAACAACAACACGTGTAAACTATTCAATTACCGTATTATCTGCAACGTTTTGGCTGTAAATAAATAACAAAAACAAAAAAAACAATGCGAATTCGATTCGAAAATTGATTACCAAATCGATGGCGCTGCCGTTGTTTGTTGTTGTCGTCGACGGATGTGAATGCACCGTGCCGCAACTCGCTTACAGACGTAAGCGGAGCGTAAGCGTGTGCAATCCCTGTGCTCGATTTACTTGTAACAAATAAATAATTAAAAACAAAAATCAAAAACAAAATTGCTGTAAGACAAAACTTGACACCATTTGTTGTCGATTGCTGCTGTTGGCGGTCTTTGTGTCTGGCGGAATTTGAGTGGCCGGCGGTCAAATCGACTATGAAATCATAGACAAAATTGCACATTGCACCACTTGTCAATAGCAAAAACAACAACAAAACTGGGCGCACATTCAAACCACAGCAACAAGAAGAACAACATAAGCAACAACAACAACAAAACATGATTTTTTTGCCTCGACTACTCAAAGCCAAAGTCAGAACCTAGGCCTAGTAGTCGATTTTGTGTGTTTTTGTTCCTGCTGTATAGTTGTTGTTGTTGTTGTTTTGCAGTTGACCGCAAGTGCAATTGACTCGGCGGCTGACATTCTGCTGTGCGTCGCTTGCAGTTATAAATTTGCTAAATTGTTGCATTTGCAATGTCTGTCTGTCTGACTGTATGGGGTTGTTGTTGTTGTTGCTGCTGCTCGTGTCAATTCAATTTCAATTGCAATGGCAACAACAACAACAACAGCAACTGAAATGCCGCTAAACATTTCTAATGTGCGCTCGCGTTCGCATTTTGTGTGCCAATAAACCAGGAAGCGCTTTGCATTTGCTTTTCTGTTGATGTTTGTTATTGTTGTTGCTGTCTGCCTGCTCTATCGCATTGAATGTTGTTGTTGTTATTATTGCGATGCTGTTGGGTTGTTATATGCAGTTAGTTCTGGAACTTTCACACAGCCGCTGCACAGTTGAAATATTTGAATGCATGGCATTTGTTGTTGTTGTCCGCTGCCTGATAATTGAATTATGAATGATTCACAGCCAGAATATATAGTAGCTGGATATAGATTAAAATTTCGATTTTGTTAGTTGTTGTTGGATTTTGAATTGTCAGTGTTGTTTCTAAAATTAATTTAATTTTGGCCCCTAAAGTAGATCATTAACCCTTTAAGAGCAAATGTTTTATTTTTTTAAATTTTATATTCTTAACTATATTATATATTATTAAATTATATAAACTTCGATTTTGTTAGTTGTTGTTGTTTTTCGAATTGTCAGTGTTGTTCTCAATGGGTTTTTGTGACACTATGGTTTCACATCTTCTGAACCCTTTAAGAGCATGTTTTTTTATATTGAGAAAATCTTTAATCATCAATGATTGGAAATTATTTGTCGAATGAAAATTCTTATAAAGAAGACTATGAACCGTAAACTGATTGACTTGTCAGGTATTTCATTTTTATATAAAACATTTTTATATAAAACTATCAAGGCCCCGCGGCGTTGCACGCAAGTTTAAAGTCAATGGGGCTAATAAATCAAATTTTCTTAACCCTTTGTGGTCCCGTCAGATTTAAATGAAAAATACTGATCTTATTATTTCTCATTTGAGGTCAATTGGATCGGATTTTTGATTTCAAGTATTTTCACCAAGGTTCATGGTTTTTTCGTAGTCTTTCCGTATACGTACCTTAACCCATTGTTGACCCCGTTGAATTTTTATTTTCGAAAAAATAAAAAATTTATTTACTATCGAAAAAATAAAAAATACGGGTAATACGGTTTGGGCTGAGCGATGATGAATCAGTCAGTCAGTCAGGACAAACAATTATATGTATAGAGAAATTTTGGATTATTTGAATTATGAATTATCTACGATATTCAATAATACAAGGTGCAACCCAAAGTAAACAGGACTTTTATAAAATAAAGAAAACGGATGATTATTTTTGTATAATTCTTTTTATTTATTCAAAATACTCTCCTTCTGCTTCGATACAACGTTTTGCACGGTCCAAAAGCATTTGGAATGAGTGTTTTAGGTCATCGGCCGGCATCGCCTTCAGAATGTTGGTACAAGCCTTTTGGATGTCCTCAACGTCCTTATAACGGTTTCCTTTCATCGGCAAATGCAACTGACCGAATAAGTAGAAGTCACAGGGAGCCATATCAGGCGAATACGGTGAATGATTGATGGTAAAAATGCGATTTTTGGTCAAATAATCGGTCGTAACTAGGGCTCTGTGAGCCGGTGCATTATCATGCAATAAACGCCAACTTCCTTCCTCGCGATATTCTGGCCGAATACGACGAATGCGATGCACCAAACGCTTCAAAACTTCAACATACAACAAAGCGTTAATTGTTTTTCCCGGTGGAACAAACTCTCGATGAATTATTCCCTTTGAATCGTAGAAACAAATGAGATGAGTTTTGATTTTTGACTTCTCACGGCGGGTTTTTTTCGGATTTGGCTCATCTGGGTGCTTCCATTCGGCACTTTGACGCTTTGTTTCGGGATCATATTGAAAGCACCACGTTTTGTCACCGGTTACGATGTTGAACAAGAAATTTGGATCACGTCTGGCTTCCCGAACGATGTCTTTTGCGTGCTCAATTCTCTGCGCTTTTTGGTCGTCGGTTAAAGTGTGCGGAATGAAGCGAGAACACACTTTACGGAGACCCAAATGTTCGGTTAAAATGCGATCAATTGATGTTTTGGAGATGTTCAATTCCATTTCCATCAATTCCAATGATGATTTTGGCTGCATTTTGATAAAATCACGCACAGTTTTGATGGCATCGTCAGTAATCACAAATTTCGACTGGCCGACGTGTTCGTCGTCATTCAAGTCTTCACGACCATTCTTGAATCGATTCAACCACTCATTAACACGGCCACGGGATAAACAATCATCACCATAAACTTGCTTTAACAATTTAAACGTTTCGGTAAAAGTTTTACCAAGTTTAAAACAGAACTTAATATTAGCTCTTTGTTCGATCGACATTCTCGTACCAAAGTTAAAAACATACTGTCACATTGAGCGGGATATTTCGGCGTCTACTAGACCAAATGTCATGAAATTTAGACAGTATGTGAATGAAAGATGTACCTTTCCAACGCATGTCCTCACACATAGATGGCGCCACCAGAAACGTCCGTATTGCAAAAGTCCTGTTTACTTTGGGACGCACCTTGTAAGTACTTACATTGGAAAAATTACAGTTCATGTTAACTGAACGTGTATGGTTCGTGTCAACTGGATGTGAACAATTCATGTGAACTGAACGTGGCAGTGTTGCCAGATAGCCGAAGTTACTTTCTCCTAAATCTTAAAAAAAAGCTGACATTTTCTACCAAAAATTTAAAAAATCTAAATTTTTTAAACATTTTTTTTCTCGTTAAAAACTAAGGAATTAAACTTGTCATAAAAAAATGAACATATATGACGTTTTTTTATTGCACAAACAAAAAATGTAAAAAGTGAGATTGGCCGAATTCCAGGTTTTGTAAAGTTCCTTCAGTCATTGCATTAATTATACACTTTGAAGCATACAATTAAATTAAATTAAATTAGACATTTTAGCTTTCAATATTCAAGGCTTCAGTGCCACTAATGATGTCAAATATATCATCATAAAAATCTGCTAAACTTTCTTCTAAACAATTCTTCCTCCTAAAAATTCTCCTGTCTGGCCAAGAATCTCCTAAATCTAGGAGGAAATCTTCTGATCTGGCAACACTGGGACGTGGATAGTTCGTATCAACTGGTGGTGCTGGTAGATGAGTTCTTCTTCGATATTATGGATAGATAGAGCCGATAACACTAGTCATATTCAACTTAATTTCATTAGAAGCTTAAATTGGTTCTTTTGGCAGGGAACTTGAGTTCAACTTATTGTGATTTAATAATGGGTTTCTTCTCTTTAGCAAATTTAACACACAATATTACTTTGTTAGTTGTGGTAATTTGGTGCTTAGTTCATTCAAACACTCAACAGAGAACAGTGGGTTCGAATACCCGTTTTGCTGATAGTAAATGTTGCGCTTCTCTTTTATCAAGAAATAACGTTGTTGTTTCATTGTTTCATCCAACTATTGGCACGTGTCGTTGTCGGTATTTGTTTTTCACAAGTGATAAGCACAATCAGGGGCGGATTCAGAAAAATATTTTGGGGGGAGAATTTCAAAAAGTAATTCTTCAATATTCATAAAATGCCTTTTAATTTGTATGTAGTTTGAAAGTCGACCCTAATATTTCGAGGGGGGTTTCAACCACCAAACCCTCCCCCACTGAATCTGCCACTGAGCACAAATAATGTTATCTTGGCCGACTTGAAGGTGAAACTAGATAGTTTTCAATTAGTGCGCATCTTAAGTTACTTTGTTGCGCATTAAAGAGGCAGAACTGTCTACAGCTGCTGGGCGGAAGTGAGCTTCTTAAAGGCTTTACACATGTCACACCTGATATGAAGGCGGCGAGATTAGCGCGTGTAAGTACTAAACTATTTCAAGGACTTGACGTAAGCAAAGACATGTGCAGCAATTAGTGTAATTAAATATAGAAATATATATATCTGTAAAATAAAATAGAGAAAATTAAAAACCTTAAACTAAACACAGACCTTATGGAAAACAAGCAACTTTAATTAACTAAATGTTGCCATATATTTTTGTTTATATAGTCAATCTTTAGTAGTAAAAATGCCTGCTTCAACATTTCATTTGTCCACTTCTTCTCTTTATATACGATTACATATATACCTATATATATATATATATTTTTATAGAACCTTCAAATCTGCCAACAATCATTTAAAGTTCACTGCAACCAGCAACTTGTCGCCATTGTCACCATTAGCGACAACAATTTACGACCATCACAAAAGTTCAACATTCATAAAAATTGTGATGATAATTTTTGTCAAAAATCCACCTCAACTCACGTCCACAACGCGGCGAAAAAATATAAAGAATGTCAATTAATGTTGTGATAATAAAAATTGCGTCTTTCGCAAATATTTATAAATTCAATATAATTGAATTTTTTAAATACAATTTTAAACATTACAAAATGTCGTAAACGGCGTGGCGTGACAGCTGCGCCTTACGCTCGCTGTCACTTTTGACACGTCTGGTGGCTGCTGCCATGTTTCGACTGTCAGATGCAACAAATTGTCACACTGATAAGTTTAACTTTTTTTGTTCGTTCTCTATCCATCAACGAAAGTCAAAACCATCCAAAAAGACAAAAACAAAGAAGTAAACACAACATTAACCACACGCGAGCTCCGAAAGATTTGAACAAAAGTGGCATAAAGCTGCGTTATCAGCTGACTGTGGCGCTTTTTTGTAGGCGGGGAACGCTTACGCAGCCGTTGTGGCTATCAAGTTGGCAGCACGAGTCGTGCACATGTTGAATAAAAATGAAACTGAATCACATCAACTAACAGTTGACTTTGACAAATATTTATTCATAAACACACACACACGCACGCACAGATGAGACAAAAATGTTATATTTGTCACAAGACCGCAAAAAAGTAAATAAACAAAATTCATGTTTAGTCACTGCCAGTGCGATCCCCAATCTGTCTGCTGGACTGCTGTCTGTCTGACCCGCCACTGTCGAGTGCCGGAGCTGATAAGACGCGCTCGGCTACGGCCGCGTCTGGCAGCGCGCGGTTCGCCGATAAATGAAAGTTTTGCTGAAGGTGAAGTTCAAGCGCAACAAATGTTGCCGAGCATGCGAGACGTAAACTTACTTACACACACACACTAACAAAATGCTCAGTCTTGCACCCACTGCATTGGAGTTATGAAGAAGAAGAAGTGAAGGAGAAGAAGAAACTTTCGCAGAAGATGGAACTCGAAGAGCGACTATCTGCACTTCTGTTGGTCTATTATAATCGAACATATGCATAACTAACATAACATAACCTATAACCAGAGGCGCATACATGTGGGAGGGGGATTGGGGGTTCAACCCCCCCATATCTATACAAAAATTGCTGGTGCAAAATAAGGTCTCGAATGGAATTGGGCTCAAAAGTTGTACGCAAAAGCACCCAAAATGAAATCCTGTGTGCGCCACTGCATAAAACATATATACAGCTAAACCCGCCTCAGTACCTCCTCTCTTAAGTGCCTACCCTCGTTTTAGTAACCAACATTTGTGGGCACTATGCCCTATGTACCTTGAGTACTTAGCCCGCTTAAGTACCTCGGAACGATAGTATTTATAGGTGAGGTACTTAAGCGGGTCCCAGCCGCCGTGGCTCAGTTGGTTAGTGCGTTGGACCGCGAGTCGCAGGCAGCAACCTCAGGTTCAAATACTGCCTGCAATAACACCTAAAAAAATAACGGGAAAATTCGTTTTCTCTTTCGGTGGCTGTCCTCTCAGCTGGAAATGGCAAACCTCTGAGAGTAAAAATTGCCTATGAAAAAGCTCCCAACCTGCCGTTCGGAACCGGCATTAAACTGTAGGTCCCTCCAACCCGTGTACAAATTCACACGCACAACACGGGTAGTTGCGGGAAGCTAGGCCTTAGTCTCGCGTAAGCGGGCTGTCGTGCCAGTCAATTATTATTATTATTACTTAAGCGGGTTTTATTGTATAGTGTCGGGTGTAGTATACCCGACTCAGCCAATTCAAAAATCTGTTCGTTCCTTAGTCTGTTTATCGACAAGTCTATTTAGTCGATTTCATGTTTCCGTCTGTCATTTATAGGGATCATTACTCCCTGCATTGAATTTTGATAGATTTGTGTAGATATGTATGTAACCTATGTAACTACATAGCAAGACAGATCTGGTTCTCGACCGACCTGAGCAGATCCCGAGAATTGATCCTACTAAACAAACCCTCTATAGGGATTGTCGTAGGTATCATAACTGAACACTGCCCCATCGCTCAATACGCCAAAAGACTGGGACCGCTGTACAACGATTTCTGTAGAAGTTGCAGGAACGAAGACTGCGAGGAATCGGTTGCACACCTCCTCTGCGAATACCCGGCACTTGCGAGAACGCGCCTACGATTCTTGGGACAATTCTTCTTCAGCTGCCGAGGAGCAGATTTAGAGGAGATAACCCCAAGTAGCATTTACAAATTCACCAGATGGCTCTCTCTCCCGGCAAGTGCATAGGCGGAGTTATTCCCTAAAAAGAAGAACCTAAACCAAACCATAGAGGTCGGCCTCGATAGTCCAGCGGGTAGCGCGCTGGCTTCTCATACCAAAGGCCCCAGGTTCGATTCCTGGTTCGGGCTGGTGAAAAACTCGTCTACTTATATCGCTATTCACATTAAGCAGATGAGAATTACAAGAATCGCACAAGTGCGCTCTTGGCAGGCAATGGCAAAACCTCCAAGTGTGAACGAAAAACTGCCAATCGCCGTTCGGATTCGAAATTAAACTGTAGGTCCCCTCCCTTTCCCCATCCGCTTGAAATGTGTGCTGTAACATATGTTGGAAAGACAGTGTTGCATACGCATTTCAACAACGGGTGAAATATGATATATTATTCTCATTTTCCTTCCCTATCCCCCATGGTCATAGTTCAATGGCCTGAGTGCTATGGAAGGCTTGTAGCCTTCCTGCCCACCCTCACATCGATCCATCCATCCAAACCATAGAGAGACCAAACAGCTTCCTTGGGGCGTGATACAATCGTCTGTACTGTAGCAGTTCTTACTGGTCACTGGACCGTAGGAAGACACTGCTCCCCCTCCCTTTCAATGAGCACTGACGCAGCTGTGGCTCTGTGAATGAACAAGGAGACGTTTTGGCAGTGTTCAACCTTAGCCCGGAAGAGACTTCGTCATTTTGGGGCCCCTTTCCTGGTTGACCTGTGCAACCTGTGAACCATCAAGATTAACAGTATCAGCCGTTCCTTAAGGGAGTTTAAATGGCCCACGTCCTCCATGGAGGTTTGTAGTTTTAGGGTTCTTCCCTACTCTTGTGTAAAACAATGGATTTTTACTAACCTTAGGAGTTTTACTAACCTAAGCAAGTAAATCTTAGGATTACCATTGTCTCCTGAGGTGAACCTATCAAAAATAAACTCTTCATATATGGATCTATGATTCTACATTGTAATTCAGCTCGTTTGCTGGATCCAGCCTACATATGTATCTAAGAACTGACACAACAACAACTACTTTATACAACAAGAAACTGCTATCCTGTATACTCGACTGTAGTTAACTCCAAATTAGTGAGAGACTGTACAGATTTGCTGAGGTTGGTGAGCTGTCAGATGGACCTCAGCATCTGCTGGTTACTCAGTCACGCAGACATCCAAGGGAATGGGTCGGCTGGGTGAACTGATCATGGTGGGATCTGCTAGAGACTCACAAGCCGAGCGAGTGACGCCTTTTTTTTAAGACAGAAACAGTACAACGGTAAGACAGATATAGGACTACTTTCTGCAGATAGCAGACAGTTGGTGGCGAAATCTCTTCACTTGCAAAGTAGCTTGACAGTTTTGGCCAAATCTGCCATAGAACAAAAGATTTGCTGCTAAATTCTCTTAGGATTGTCTCCAGGCTGATGACTGTAATCACGGGTCTCTGGCTAATCGGTCTACATGCACCATTCAATCTACAGATTGAAAATTCCCACAATTAGTTTTGCAGACGCTCCAGCGAAGAAGATGAGTGTAAAACACTCGATTACTCGATCATTTTCTGTGCGACTGTCCTGCCTTCAAAAGACTTCTTAGAGAAAAGACTGATTGGCTCTCTAACCGATCTGTTGAAGACTAGACTAAAATGCATCAAGTCCTATCTAGGCGAGGCGCGTTGGCTATAATGGTTAGTATTCTCTTCGACAGAAGACGAGTGAAATACACTCGAACACTTCCTTTGGCTTTGGAAAGATTCAATTCCTTAAGGAAAAGTCGGATTGGCTCTCCAGCGGATCTGTGTGAAACAAGACTGAAACGTAAGTCCTATCTTGGCGATGTGTGTTGGCTGTAATGGTTGGTTTTCTCTTTCAACGAAGATGAGTTTGAAACATTGGAAGACTTCCTGTGCGATTGTCCTGCCTTAGCATTGAAAAGACTCCTTAGGAAACTAGACTGAAATTCATCAAGTCCTCTCTTGGCAAGGCGGGTTGACTCTTATGGTTTATACGCTCTTCCAAAGAAAACGAGTTTGAAACACTCGAACCCTTCTAATGCGGTGGCCATGCCTTGGCGTTGAAAAGATTCAATTCTTACGGAAAAGTGTGATTGGCTCTCCAGCGGACCTGTTGAAGACTAGACTGAAATGCATCAAGTCTTATCCTGAGAAGCTGGCTCCAATGCTTAGTTATCTCTTCCCATGTAGGGAAGCTCCGACGGAGAAATGTTCGACGCGGTAGTTACAGGTCAACGTCGAAAAAGGAGACCTTGTCTCTGGTAGAAGAATCAAATTGAAGACGTCCTATCATCTCTTGATGTGAGCAACTGAAGAAGACGCCTGGAGAGAACTTGTGCACGCAGAAATGGGTTGTTATGGCCAGTTAAGTAGTAGGGAAGTAAGTAGTAGAGAAGATCTATTCTAGGAAGCTACAGCAAAACGGTATACTAGAATTAATTGAGCGAGTCTAGCTATCTTGAAATCATGGCTGTGTATTAACGACTCAGTTAAGATCTCAATCTAATCTCAAATCTTTTCACTTGTTCGTAGGTCATATTTAATCAGCAAGTTGTCAGACATTGCTTAAACATTTCTTTGGGTGGAGTCAGAGCGTGAGAAGAAAGCAAATTTGGAGCAGTTAGTTTAGGAGATATCATTATCTTTTGGGTGTGGGCAACTAAAGAAAGCACTGGAAAAATTTTAAGTTTAAGCTAAGCACAAATGTTCACTTGGACAAAAATTTTGTATTTGTTAGGATTCTCAGCTGTTGCAGAATGTGAATTCGAATTTTGAAAATTTTAGTATTTAGAATTTTTTAGAATTTAAAATTCTTTTCAAAGTTATTTTGAAACTTTTCAACAGACTATACAACTTTATATTTTTCCCTCAATGAAATACGCTTCCAAATATCTACGTTCAAAGTGCTTCAAATCGCTCTATTACGTCGAGAAATGAGTTAAATCAGCCAAGTTTAGCTAATCTGATACAAACAGCTGCGTTTTATTATATGAAATATTGTACGGAAATATTTACAAAATCAGAGCAAATCTGCAAATGTAGAGCATTGGGTTTCGTTGCCGCATTGACGCTTCGAAATCCTGCTTGAAAACTTGAAATTCCAATCGCGTCGTTGCGTCTAAGCAGCGAACGCAACAGCCTCGCACTGATTTCACAACGTCGCCCAGTAGTTCATTGGGTCAGAGATGCAATTGCAGTGCCCTGCGCGCCGCTGCGTTCTTGTTGCTGTACGTATGTATGACGGTGTGTTGATGTGTTTGTGTGTGTGCATTGTGATTATTTGCAATTTAACCCAGAGTGGCAATTGTCATCAACACTTGGCGATTATTAATCATACGCATGCAACTTTGTGCACAAAATGCAACAATAAAACAAAAACCAAACTACTTATAATGCAAACAAAAAGCAAAATTAAAATACGTTTGTATGTTTGTATGTATGTATGTATGTATGTATGTATGTTTGTATGTATGTGCCCAGTCGGAAATTTGGTAAGGTGATTCCAAAGTAATGCATGATTTATGCCTTATTTCGTATGCTGAAAACAGAACCGTACAGAAGTAAGGTATTCGTAAGCGAAGTTATGAATACTTCAATTTTAAGCTTACAAAGTAAGCAAGGAAAAGTATGCATGAAAAATATAAAAAAACGACGACGCCCGAACAGAGACAAATGCTTACCCGGTAAGGTATTCGTAAGCGAAGTTATGAATACTTCAATTTTAAGCTTACAAAGTAAGCAAGGAAAAGTATGCATGAAAAATATAAAAAAACGACGACGCCCGAACAGAGACAAATGCTTACCCGGTAAGGTATTCGTAAGCGAAGTTATGAATACTTCAATTTTAAGCTTACAAAGTAAGCAAGGAAAAGTATGCATGAAAATTAAAAAAAGATATAAGCTACCAAAAGTAAGGTATCAGTAAGGTATGTTCCGAGTAGCTCCGAGTTTGAAAGAAAACAGTGAATGAACAAACGTAGCGGGTTGGGCTCGATAGTCTAGAGGGTAGAGCGCTGGCTTTTCATGCCAGACGCCCTGGTTCGAATCCTAGCGCGGGCTGTTTGAACACTCATCTATTTCCATCGCTATCCACATGAAGCAGTTGAGAATTACAAGAAAAGCACAAGTCAAAATATCGCAGGCAATAATAAAATTTTTATTTTTATTGGAAAAAGTAATTATTTATTTGTAATCATTACGTATAGCTTACGCTGTAAGCTATATTGTAAGGCATACTGCTTACGTTGTATGCTATTGGTAAGCGAAACGGTAAGCATGTGTTCGGGAGATGCTTACTTTTTCAACTATGCGTAAAGCATGTTTGGTATGCGCTCACTTTTATAAAGTCCCATTACCTTATCATACGAAAAAGTAAACAGTATTTGGAATGCAAGCACGAAGTATTCCGAGCATTTTCTTTGCATTCCTTTCTATTTCCAATAGTAAGTGAGAGGGTAAGCATATATGATTCTCTTTATACTTTACGAAATAATGCTTACGTCAGGCGGCCATTTCCTTAAAAAAGTAATGGGAATTCGTAAGGGAAATATGGAGTACTCCACAACGAAAAATAAGCATTCCGTAATGCATTGATTCATCGTTCCATTTCCGACTGGGTGAGTGCAATGAATACGTGATACGCGACTGCAGTCACACAAAATTAATTTGCAACGCTCGATAATGCGCCACGTACGCTGTTGTTGTTTCTACTTATAATAAAAATACTTGACAAATTGTTGTTGTTTTCTGTTTTTGTTGTTGTTGTAGTAGTAGTGGTTGTAGTAGTAGTAGTGGTTGGCTATAGGCTGGACACAGCGGCGACAGTGAACAGTGCGGCCCAGAAATTGGTGCAGTGTGTTGAAGGCAAAAGGAAAGAACGAGAACAACAACAATAACCCGAACAACAACAACAACAAAAACAAATGGGCTGTAATTCAATTGCCAGCAAGTGCAGTCGGGCAGTCGGCCGCAACACTTTAGCAGCAATTTGAATGTGTTCTGGCTGCGCCTGTGACGGAGTTAATAATTTGATTAACGCCAGCGCGCACAGGATTTGCAACGTGCACTTGCACTTCAACACTCGACTTTGGTCAATTGATGAAGATTGGAGTTGAAGGCTATTCGCGACAGGCTGCGAGCGTCGAGTGCGAGCCTGTCCTGTGCGCCGTGCGGAAGGGTGAGCGGACCGGCTGCGTAACCTTGAAATTTTCAAGTAGCGTCATTTTGAGTGAACACATTTTAACGATCTTGAAATTTTTCATAAAAACTGTAGGAGTTTATTGTGGTAAATTGAATTTTTTTAATTAATTTATTATGAAAGTTTAATGTCGACAAAGCTGTGAAGTGTTTTTTGGTGGACTCTGAAGGAAATGGAAATGGACTCTGACGAAATGACTCTAATGATGAATGATGAAAGAAACTTCAGACTTTTCACTATTCAAATATAGCAGGGACATCTTTTCCTTCACTGGACGAGGTACCTTTCTCAATTCCCAAAGATGAGGAAACTTTCCAGTTGCTGTGTAGTGTTTTTAGTGGACACTGAACAAATCTTTTCCATACCTTTTCAGCATTCAAATGTATTTTTGACATATTTTTCTTCACAGGACAAGATATCTTCAATTTCAGAAAAATGTGTACTTGCAGTGTAGTGTTTTTGATGGACCTATTTCAATTCTCAAAGATCAGAAAACTTTCTAGTTGCTGTGTAGTGTTTTTAATGGACTCTGAAGAAATCTTTTCCATACCTTTTCAACATTCAAATGTAGTTGTGACGTCTTTCTGTTTACTGGACGAGATTCCTATTTCAATTCTCAAAGATCAGAACATTTTCTAGTTGCTGTGTAGTGTGTTGCCTTACATTCTGAAGAAAATACAATACAAACTCCAAACCTTTTCAGTATTCAAATCTATGAATGATATCTTTCTATTCTCTGGACGGGATACCTTTTTCAATTCCCAAAGATCAGAAAACTTCCTAGTTGCTGTGTAGTGTTTTTGCTGGACTCTGAAGAAATATTTTCCATTCCTTTTCAGCATTCTTTCTCTCCACAGGACGAGATACCTATTTCAATTCTCAAAGATCAGAAAACTTTCTAGTTATGTTTTGGTGGATTCTGAAGGAAATGACAATACAAACTTCATACTTTTCAGTATTCAAATCTATGCCTGACAAATTTCCCTTCGCTGGACGAGATACCTATTTCAATTCCCAAAGATCAGAAAACCTTCTAGTTGTGTTTTGGTGGATTCTGAAGGAAATGGCAATACAAACTCCATACTTTTCAGTATTCAAATCTATGCCTGACAAATTTCCCTTCGCTGGACGAGATACCTTTTTCAATTCTCAAAGATCAGAAAACTTTCTAGTTGTTGTGTAGTATTCTTCTTAGACTCTGAAGGAAATGTTTTTACTGGACTCTGAAGAAGATGAAACTGTTGAAATGAAACCTTTTTAGTATTTAAATGTATGACTGACATTTTTCCCTTCACTGGACGAGATACATTTTTAAATTCTCAAAGATCAGTAAACTTTTCAGTTGTCTTGTAGTGGTTTTTCTAGACTCTAAAGAAATCTTTTCAGTATCTTTGCAGTTTTCAAATGTATGGCTGACATCTTTCTATTCTCTGGACAAGATACCCTTTTCAATTCTCAAAGATCAGAAAACTTTCTAATTGCTGTGTAGTGTTTTTGGTGGACTCTGAAGAAATCGTTTCCATAACTTGTCCATACCTTTTCAGTATTCAAATGTATGACATCGCTCTATTCTCTCGACGAGATACCTATTTCAATTCTCAAAGATCATAAAACTTTCTAGTTGCTGTGTAGTGATTTTGGTGGACTCTGAAAGAAATGAAACTGTACACCTTTTCAGTATTCAAGTTTAGGAATGACATCATTTTACCTAAGCTATAAGATGTCTGTTTCTAATTCCCAAACTTGAGTAACCTTCCAAATTGTTTTCTTCAAAAAAATCACTAGTCAAAAAAAGTTAGGTTAGGTAAGCTGACTGGCCAAATAAGCCACGGATAGACCCTGTTATAGAAGACACAGAAGAAGTTATATCGAGCAGACTATTAGGTTAGGTTAGGAAAGGTGGCAGACTGGGTCCTAAAGATACCAGTTAGAATTCCTTAAGCTCAAACTCCATAAAGAGCGTTTCAAGCGTATCGTCGTTTTTCGCGTTTCGAAAAAAAGTAGAATCAGTGTATTTGCATGAAGCAAACTCCATGACTTAACGTCGATAAGCCCGAAACGCGTCAAAAGTTGAACTATTTTCAACTTTTCTCACGCGTTTCTCACTTAACGACGTCAAACAGCTGACAGAGTTCCTAAAGATGACATAAATTATGTGGCATGAATGTGGATGTGGATGTGGATGGTAAAGTCGATAACAAACTTGTGTTATCGAAAAAGTCGAATGCATTTATTTTACACAAAAGCTATTAAATACAGTTAAGAAACATTTGAAATCCAACATTTGAACATAAAATGTGAAGAAATACCTAAAAATTAGCATAATTCTTTGACAGACGAAACTTAGTCTTCGCTGTATTGGAAATTCGATAGCTTATTCGTTATGTATCGAATTTTGCTCATTCCTGTGAAATCCTGTCGAAACGCGCGATGATGGAACATCGCCACTTGAACCAACCAACCAACCAACCTGTGAAATAAGTTGATAAATATTGAATTTAGAAATGGAGGAAAAACTGATCGAGGAAATAAAAAAGTACAATGCATTATATAGGAAGGATACCCTGGAGTACAGAAATAGGAAGAAGCGCGCTGAAGCTTGGCTGGCTGTGAGCGAGGCGGTTGGAAGTTCGGGTAAGATATTTGTATCAAGACAGTTCAACAACAAGCCCGAAACATTTCATTGTTTTATAGAAAGCGCGTGCCAGACTAGGTGGAAAAGCCTTCGCGATCGATTCGTGAAGGAGTTCGCGAAGCAGCACCACGCGTCTGGAAGCACTGCCGAGTTATCAGAGAGCCCGTGGGAGTTTTACCCACTGATGGAGTTTATGGCAGAGCACGTCAAGCCACGAAGGTATTACGACTTTTACTCAACCAATCCAAGTTAAACGTAAACTTTTTTTCCAGCACAACAACAAGCTTGCCTTCGTCTGAGAGCTATGAGGAGGGAAGCAGTAGCAGCAGGATGGAAGCAGCCCTTTCTCCCCCTTTGCCAGCATCACACACAGCGTTCACTTTCTCGGTTTTCGGCAGCGAAACATTCACGGACAGTGTAATTGAGGTATATAAAAAAACAAGTTTTTTAAAAGCATGTGTTTTAAGAACTTTTATTTGTTTTCATCAACAGACAGAAGTGCTTTCATACAGCGCAGATCAGCCACAGTCCGTTGAAACGCCAAGCGGAAAGGGTCGAAAGCGGGGGAACTGTGATGACATCTCAAAGTTTTTGGAGAGGATGACAGCGATTGCTGAGAAACGCTTTTGTGCGCCTGCTCCATCAAATGCAGACGACGAGCACGAGGGTTTCTTTTCGATGGTGCGAGGGTTCTTCGCAAAATTGCCTGAGCAAGACGTCGACGATGCGAAAATGCGCTTTTAAACAGTTTGCATGAGCAAATAAAAGCTAATCGCACATAACTCCGGGCCGGGCGGGATTTATTATTGATGATTTTTCTTTCCCTATTATTTATTATTTATATATCATCTTTATTTAGTTATTATTTTTTAGTTTACTGCTAATGCATTTTTTTTATTTATTCATTATTTATTTATTGAATACTATTTTTATTTTTTATTCATTTTTATTTATTTAGTATTTTAGTTAGTTATTATTTATTAGTTTACTTCTAATTGAGTAACGTTACAAATGAAATAGAGCTAAGTTATAAAGGAAATGCGTACAAATATTAATTTTTATTGTTTTAATTCAGTATTAATATCCATATTTTTCCTTACTTAATAAAGAATTCGTTGTGTCTTTTTAATTTTGATTTTTCTTTCAATCGTATTAGTATTTTTTATTCAAAAACAAATACCCATTTAATATATCTCTTAATTGAAATGCACTCTTAGTCAGTAGCGGCTTAACGGGGGGGGGCGGAGGGGCGGACCGCCCCGGGCCCCGGGCTGCGGGGGGCCCCCGAGAGAAACTTGTATATAAAAATTTAAAGTTTTTCAAAACTGAAACTTGTAAAAAACTATTTGCACTTTTAACAATTGAAAGAGACACAGTATCGAATATTGACTTTGAAATTGCAATAAAAAAATCAGTTCAATAAAAGCAAGAAGACATCCTTTCTAAATAGCAATTGTTTGCAAATTTTCAAAAAATTGTCCCTCGAAGATTGCAATATTTAATTTTTAACTTAAAAATTAAATTAAATTAAATATCGCAATCTTAGAGTTTGCTTGTAAACTAGTGCGAATTACGCAATTACTTTACCTCATTAAACTTTGTGGAAGTCAAACAAATTTACAGTTATTATTATTATTAAAATTATTGGTTGGATAACAACACATCGTCCCGGAAATCCGGTTTTCTTCTTTGATAGACTCTTTTACGAAAGCAATTCTATGCTCCTTGTAAGTAAGCTATTGCTACTGGGTTTTATAAAATATTTCTGTACATTTCGCTCCTTCGCTGCAAGAACGTCATAACTAAAAAAAATTTTTTTTCAGTTTATGGCAACCCTGTTTGTATCTGCATATGATCTTTTATCTGTCAAAACCACTTTGTAAAATATTCAATACTTTGCTCACAGGACGACATGAAACATTTTTTGATGCCTTGAGCTGTCTGTAATGGTAAACTTTAAAATTGAATTTTCTCGGAATGATGTAGTTTTGAGTTATGACGTTCTTGCAGCGAAGGAGCGATTTCTAAACTGCTCGACACGAAAAATGCACCTAAAAATAAAAGTGTTTTCTAGACTTGAACTTTGAAATAGAATACAATTTAGATGTATGAATCTACAGACTGAGATCCAAATCATGTATGTTTTCCCTACCTGACATATTTTGGTCCTGAAACTTCAAAATTGAAAATTTAGTTAAAAGGATGTCATTCATTTGATACCCATATTTCCATCATTGCACAACCGCATATATTTAAAAATATATTTGAAATGTGTATGTCCTTAAAATTTTAAAGTTTTTTTAAAAGGACTTTGGGCCAGAAAATGAAAAATTGACTATGCCAGATTACTATAAATGATCTCTAGTTTGACGTCTATGACCAAATTTGGATGGGTCTCGGTAAAAAAAAATGTTTTCGCACAGTGTTATAAATGTAAAGTTGATGTTTTTACTCACTGCATTATAACTTTGTCATTTTTCTTTCAATTCTATTGATGTTAGGCTTAATGTTTGCTCAAGTAATATATTTGCTCAAAAAATATATAATAATAATATATATTCCATCTTAGATTTTAAAACTAGGGGAGATCATTTTTTTTATCCATAAAAAAATATTCGAAAATTTATGATTTTTTAGTCGAAAAATTCACTTTGTTACAACTTTCCTTTGGGAAAGTTACTTGTCAGCAACTTCCCCAAATTTCATCTAATTTGAACAATCTATATATCACTAAAAAGGCTAAGGTATCTTCTTCTTGAACGCCGGGAAGCTCGCGTTAATCGGATAATTCTTTCAGGAGATATGTGCTCATAACTGAAACAACAGGAAAAAAAATCGTTTTTCGAAGATTTTTTGAAAACGCTTCTTAAAATTTTTTTTTTATTTTCAGTTTTGTGTTCAGCGGCCAAAGTTAGTCTAGAAAACACTTTATCTATGCACGCGATTGGCCCATTTTTCGTCGAGTAGTGTAATGATGCACTGATCGCAAAACAATCTAATCCTTCTACTCAGGTTGCTTAAAATAATGGCCAGATCGTAGTAACGAAGGAAGATTTTCTGTTTTTTTTTTGAGTTTTCAGATGGCTTTTTGAAATGACGAATTTGCTCTCCCAAAAGTTTTCCTAATTTCACGAAAGTTTTTATCAAATTTGGAAAGATTTAGTAAGATTATCCTTTTATCAATTTTTCATTTTTTCTCTGGGATTCTATTGCTTTCCATAAAATTTCAAGCACATATACGTTTCAAAATAATTTGTCCCTTTACTGTTCAATGGAATACAAATTTTCAAACAAAAAATTAAAAAGCATAACCGGAAATTCCAGTTATTAGTTTTGTACGCAAACTTATTCTGCACTGTTTGTGGGGGCCCCTCAGCCGTCGCCGCCCCGGGCCGCCAAGCACCTTAAGCCGCCACTGCTCTTAGTATATAGAGTTGTTTGAAGAAAAACGTGTTATATTTTTCAAGGATTTTGTTTCCTTTCTCCATAAGCCGTGCTTTACAACACCATTTTCTTCACTGTCTACATATTCTGGAGGGCAGTAGGTTCCATCATTCATTTTCACGAAATTGTGTAGCACAACAGCAGCGCTTACAACCTTTTCTGCAGTTTCTGGCCGCATATTATTCCGAAAGCATTTTCGATTGTTCTACGTGCTCTCGATAGCCGTTTGTTAAAATTTGCCTTCTCATCGCTTAGCAGTATCCCAGGATATAATAATTTTTAATTTTTTATAATTAATAATTGACTGGCACAACAGCCCGCTTACGCGAAGCTAAGGCCTAGCTTCCCGCAACCACCCGTGTTGTGCGTGTGAATTTGTACGCGGGTGGAAGGGACCTACAGTTTTATGCCGGTTCCGAACGGCGAGTGCCTGTGAAAGAAATAAAATATATTCTGGATAACAAGTAAGAATATGTGGGAATGAACAACAAATACCTTTGTAGTTGTAAAAGGTTGATCCAGAATTTAGTGGGCACGTTAAAGCGACGTGTTTGCCATCAATAGCGCCGACACAACAGTCTCCACGGAAAGTTGAAATATTAAAGAAAGATATTGCTTGGAGGTCCCGTGAGCTAAGTAACTAAAGAAAAATTATTGAATCAATGAAGCGCAAGAATGTGTTGCTCCACTTACACCAAAGTGAGGAACAGACGACAATGCGGCAACATTTTCTTGAGCTTATCTTTCAGCAGTTCATATTGTTACGAATGTTAGTTCTACTGGGCTAGTACGTATCACTGGATTGTGCAATTTGAAGATAAAACAACTTAAATTATCCAAACGCAGTCACTGAAAACCAACAATCACTTTATTTCACCAATTTCACACTTTACTGCCTTTACACTTAATTATTTGCTTAATTACTCCGTGTGGCACCTTCACTAGTCAAAATCAGACTGACCCGCTGCGCTGCACCCGGCTGCCTTTTATACCTGTCCGGCCAGCGCGCAGATCGTTCTCGCACATTCCGGAATGGACTAAAGGTTTCCATGATGATCGCGACCATCATTGCCAGGTTAGACTAAAAGTTTCCATCATTGCCAGGTTGGACTAAAAGTTGCCATCATTGCCAGGTTGGACTAAAAGTTTCCATCATTGCCAGGTTGGCCTAAAAGTTTCCCTTATTATCGCGGCCGTCATTGCCAGATTGAATTATAGCACGGCGCGTAGCGACAGGGTTGCTTTGCACAGCGGCAGACTGTCTATCGTTACAATATAAACAATCGAAAACTTCGGGGCGCATTCTAGTAGTAACACAGAACTGCGCCGGATTGTTGTTTTTCAATTTTATAAACGTTGTAGTGAAAAACCCGCTTGTGTCTCTATCGACAAACAACTCACGCACCCAGAATCTTTTTTTAATTTTTTGCAATGCTCGATATGCATTAACCCATTGCTGCCGGGTACCAGTTCCGCCCATACGATTTTGATAAAATGTCATACACGAGCCTAGAAGTGACCCAAAATGATCAGAAACAAAATTTCAGCTTTATATCTCTGTACGTTGCTGAGATATTCATGAGGTATTTTGTACCCATTACGACGCAATGGTAGCTTTTTTCCATACTTTGTGAAGTGATCAGCTTAACACGTGAACAAAAGTTGTATTTTTTACAGGTGAGATTTCTTACAGGTTTGAGATTCTAAGAGTCTTTCAAAGAAGACGCATTAGAATAGTGGCCTATGCGGACGACATCGTCATCATGATACAAGGCAAATTTTTGCCTACTATCAGTGAATTGATGGAATCCTCATTAGTCGACTTGTCAGTGTGGGCAAGAGACAACGGTCTAGGGATAAATCCCGAAAAGACCGAACTAGTCCTGTTCACCAAGAAAACGAAGATTCAGGAATTTTCTCTTCCCTGTGTGGAAGGGCATCCCCTAAAACTATGAAAAGAGGCCAAATATCTTGGCATCATTCTGGACTCAAAACTTTCGTTGAAGCGAAATATGAAGAAAGAATGAAAAAGGGGGTCAATGCGCTGTATGCCTGCAAGCGGACCTTTGGTAAAAGATGGGGATTAAAACTCTATATTATCCATTAGATGTATACGGCGATAATCAGACCCATCACCACCTATGTGATGTTTGGTGGCCAGCCATGAGAACCATGAGCCAGAGCAATCTGGGGAGGGTGCAGAGACTTGCCACGATGGCGATCACGGGGGCGGCGAAAAGGGCTCCGCGAATGGCTCTGGAAATGTTTCTGCACCTTCTCCCACTGGACCTGTTC
Organism: Melieria crassipennis; assembly: GCA_963668005.1. Lineage (NCBI taxonomy): Eukaryota > Metazoa > Arthropoda > Insecta > Diptera > Ulidiidae > Melieria > Melieria crassipennis. The sequence continues at coordinate 71,457,885 of OY764962.1, read as the reverse complement.
GTAAAGGCCAGCGCAGCAAAGACAATCCTCAGATTGAGGGAGTCTAACCAGCTGAGGCCAGGCGGCTATGGACATTCCAGCATTCTGAACGTTCTTACGACTAGCTCTACCGGACAAGGTCTTCTAGATAAGGCCACTGATTTCCTGGTAAAGCGCAGTGACTTCGAATTGAAGATTCCCATTGACTATCCCTCCAGGGACAACTGGCAACAGCCCGAGGTGGAAGAATCTGCAGGAGTCTACTTCACCGACGGCTTGAAGACAGAGGATGGAACTGGGGCGGGTGTCTACTGTGAAACGCAAAATGTCTACTGATCTTATAGACTACCAGACTATTGCAGCGTTTTTCAGTCGGAGGTTTTCGCCATCATGAAAGCAGCGGAACACATAAAACACTCGGCACTTAGTATGGCCGTCATTTGTGTTGATAGCCAGGCTGCTCTAAAAGCAATTGAATCCACTGTAGTGAAGTCAAAGGTAGTACTAGACTGTCGGAAAGCACTAGGTGGCATAAGAAAATGCAGGGTTCGTCTGTGCTGGGTTCCCGGACATAGTGATATCGAAGGGAATGAGCAAGCGGACGGACTAGCCCGTGCAGGGTCAGCTATGCCGGCGCGCGAGGCGGCCAACACGGTGCTACCACCGATCTCTGCTATGATGGGTTCAATAGGAGAGTGGCTCACACGAGCTACGAATAGAGCCTGGACAACCAGGTGTGATTGCAACATTTCACGCACCCTGTGACCAGCACTCAACACGAGGAAAACTAAGAGCCTTCTGCTCCTCGACAAACATGCTGTACGCATGGTCACGGGGGTAATCACAGGTCACTGCGCCATTGGTGTCATGTTATGCAAATGGCGTCTGGCGACCGACGATTTATGCAGAAGCTGTGGAGATGAGGATGCAGTAGAATTAGTAGAGCACCTGCTATGCCACTGCCCATCACTACAAGGATGACGGATCCAGACTCTTGGGGCAAGGTTCTTTGATGGGCTCGCGGAAGTAGCAGATGCACAGTTAACAGATCTACACAATTTCCTCGCGAAGACCAAATGGTTCCCAAAAGATCCCGTTTGGATCTACAGGTATCCAAACAGATAAGAAGACACCGGTTTTTCCGAAAAATGAAGGGATTCACAATGGACGCAACAGGGTCTCCGAGTGGAAGTGCTTGCCGCACACACCCCTTCCGTAACCTAACCTACATAACCTACAGGTGAGTTAGGAGGCAGATTTTTGTGAACTTCTAAGGCCACTACGTTTCGCCACATTTTCCAAGTCCGGAAAATTCACGATTTTTGGAGTCTGGTAACTCTAGCTAGATGGCGACATTTGAGGGTGACCTTCACTAGGTTAAGGTAGTTCCATCTTTACCCTAACTATCCCTATCAATGGTTTTGAGAGATCTCAAACATTGACTTTTTTGTGATTTAAAAAAAAAAATCAATTTTCATTGGTAAAATTTTACCCATTAGTCAGCAATGAGTTAATTGTGTTTAAAATGAAATCGGTAAACTCTACAAACTCTATAACGTCGTTATTAGCATCAGCTGACGTAAGAAGAGGAAGCAGACGCGTGAAACGCGTGTTATGGAGCATACAACATAGCAACGCGAATAACGCGTGAAACGTCGTAACGCGACAAACCCTGAACGCCTGAAACGCGCTTCATGGAGTTTGGGCTTTAGAGTTGCGGATCGACGTAAAAGTGATCGGTGAGAATCGGTGCGCGTTCCTAGCGAAGTTCAGAAGCGGTACAAGTCATGCTTGGTGATCTTCTCTAACCCAGAGAAGAACAGCACACCTAAGTGGGTCAGACGTTGTCTTGAGATAGTTGGACAAGACCAAAGAATGTGCTCCATGGTTTCCTTGGCATTATTTTCTTTGCATTTGTTGCATTCCTTCGAGTTAGTGATGAACATCTTTTGCGCGTGAGCCCCTTTTAGGCATTGTCCCGTTAGTAGATATCCCTTCTGTTCTGTAGTCCTTTTTCGAGAGCGAGAGCATGAATCTTGTAAGCATTTCATTAGTTGAACATAGTTTGTAGGAAATTCCTCTATACTGACCACGACCTCCACTGTATCCGGGAGCCAATCAGACTTATTGATGAATAATTGTAAGCTTTTGCCACTTAGCCGATAATCCATGATCGCATTGTTTAATTAAGACAGCACGAAAAGTGTTAGACTCCCAAGTTGCCGCTGCCATGAATAGGCTGAATATAGCTTTGGTGATGTCAGAAGTTTTTTGCTCGTTGCATAACCATTGATCCATCAAGTATCATACCTGGAATTATGTGTCGAGATTCCTATTTCACACACACACACAGAACGAGAGACAAATAAACAAGGAATAAAATAATTCCACATATTGACAAAGTCGTCGAATTTCTTTCTCAAACTGCCACTTACCACAACGTGCACAACAATCGTAGATATCATTAGAAATCGACATTAGAAATGTTCCGCCAACATTGATCATTCACGATCGATCAATTGTCCAGTCGGCGCCCAGAGGCCACAAACCAGTTCGAATGCCACAGGCAGCAAAATATCCTAAAGAATTTTATATGTGAAGCGTTCAAAGTATAAACAATAACAACAAGAAGATCAACACCAGCACCGCTTTTGCTCTAATTGATTTTTTATTTACGCTCAACTATTCGCCTCTCGCGCCGCTCGCTCTGCGCCAATGCCAATGTAATTGTGGGATCTGTAGTAATTTAATTAATAATTCAACTGATGATCATGCATAATAATGACACACATATACACGCACACATATGTATGTATGTATGTATAAATGAGTGTGTATTCACACACCGGTTGGGATGGCAGCGGGTAGTGTAGCGTGGCCGACGGAATAAATCACAACGAAGAACGGCGCGCTGGCTGGATGTGGCTGCTGTTGGTTGTAGCTGTTGTTGTTGTTTTGGTTGATGTTGCTCATGGACACGTGAATGCGCAGCACGACAACACATGCCACCAGCAGTATCCAGTTTATCAATTGATTGCCAGGCAACAATTACAACCATGCCACACATACACACACAAACACACACATACATACATACAAACATATCTACCCGATTGTAATTATGGTAAATAAAGCAAAAATAGAGCGCAGGCGCAGGCGCAAGCGGCACAACGAAAGACTGCGGCAGACGGCCGGTGCATTCATTATCAGCAGACTTGGTTGCGGCGCGGCCAACCAAACATAAACACGATCATTATACTATGGAGAGAAAAACAACAATAACAACAACAATATTAACAACAGTAGCATTGGCGGCGCAAAAAAAAGCGGCGCTGGCATGCAACAGCCGGCAGGCGGACGCTGCGGGGCGGCCGACAACACAAACAACCGAAACAGCAAAGCAACCAGTTGCCGCGTCGCCACCACGCAACCAGCGCCGACCAGCTGATCGCGCGCGAGAGCAACTCTCCGATCGCCGGCCACTTGTGCCGATCGTCGCACTTACCGCATCCAGTCGACGTTGGCGATCGTGAATTTTCCTTTTCAATTAAATGCCATCAAGTGTGCATCGGCATCGCTCGCAATCGCAATGAATGAGTCGCTATTACGTGTGTAGTGGGGGCGGCCTGATAAGCGGCGCGGCAAAGAGCAGTTGTGTTGATCGTGGGTCCTGTCTAGAAGAAAAAAACAAAGACAACAACAATTACTAAATTTGAGCTGCTTATCAGTTGGAGCGCAGCAGGTGCCGCGCTCCACACTAACCCACAAAGCGCAGAGCGCATCGGGCGCTCTCTCGCGCAGCGCCTTTGATGCCGGCATCGCGCAGCTCTTAGCCGATTCGTGCATTGGCCGGCCAGTCGCACGAACAGCGAACGGCCTGAAAAACAGCTGAGCCGGCGGCACAATGTTGCCGGATCATGCTGGCCGATCGAGCGCGCGCATTCGTTTCGGCATTTGGCGCAAACCGACTCTCCGACCAGCACCAACATCGACACCGCCAACAGCAACAAAACCAACGAGCAACATTTCCACAGCGAGCAGTCATTGAGCAGTGCGCGCGTTTGCTGGTTTTGTTATTTAAGCGAAAAGTTGCGGAACATTTACTGTCGTCGGGCGCCTTTTTCGAAAGCGGATACGGATATCAGTGCATGAACGGACGACAGGAAGAAACTCCAATGCGCCCAGTGCAGTGTTGAAGTGCGAGTGTCAGCCTAAAAGATTTCATAAAAAGAAAGTTAATAAATAATAAAACCTTGTTTACTTATTAATTGAATTGTTGAAAAATCCACTCAATATTTCGTTAAAGAAGTGTAAAAGTGGAAGTGAATGCGTGAAAATTACACAAATAAATAACTAAAGTGTATTGTAGCTGATTTTAATGCCAACTGACAATTCGATTGGCAACAAAATTGTTTTCTGAAAGACTTTAAGGTAAATAAAAAGATGTAATTTGGTCAAATAATGTGAAAAGTCAAGTGGGAAGTAACAGAAAATTCAGTTAGGCTGCTGTGATTGTCCTGGCGTGGTGATCTAAGGTGGAAATGAGGGAGTCAGGGCACCAAATAGAATTGGCTCGCAGACCCTGTTTGTGGGGACACAGTCAGCGATAGGTTGCAGTCTGTTGGCAGTCTGCAACAGAAACATTCCAACCACTGGGAAGGAGTACAGTGATGTGGGCAGTCAAGGATGTTTATTAAAGCGCCTCAACGCAGCAGAACTAATTAGGCAGTTAGGTTAGGTGGCTGCCTCTAGGACCTCACTTGTGGCCCAATGTGTAAGGTAGGACTTCCTTCGCACTTCAAGTTGATGAGAGCCACTGAGAAGACTCTGGCGAATTGATAGAACTTGGAGGTAGATTCTCCAGCAGCAGAATCAGTTAGGCAGTTAGGTTAAGTAGCTGCCTCTAGGACATCTCTTAGGCCTTGTGGCCCATTGTGTTGCCACCTCTAAGGGAAGGACTTCACCTATACACGAATTGGTTGGGGGTATCTTCTCCAGCAGCAACACCAATTAGGCAGTTATGTTCCGTGGCTACCTCTGGGACATCTCTTAGGTCTTGTGGCCCAATGTGTTTTCACGCCTGAGGAGGGGACTTCACCTATACACTTCAAGTTAATGAAACCCACTTGGAGGCTGTGACGAATTTATGGATGTTGCTTGAGAGTATCTTATCCCGGTCTGCTAAGCAGCTAAGGAAGTGCTAATTTCGCACTAGACAGACTCTCTACTGTAGTCAACTCTCGTGGACACTTTGACATGGTACGACGGCTTAGTTACAAAAACTCGGCGTGGCCTTGCTGCCTGGCACGGCTCAAGCTGGACTTGACCGCGCCTGGCAGGTTCAACCAGGTCAGACGGGCAGCCGATGGGAAGAGATCAAGTATGGGAAGCGTATTCCTTGGATGCGCAGAAGAATTTTTCAATGTTTACCTTGCAGTCTTCTTCCCTGAAGCTTCTGCAGAAGTCATGTTACAGCAGATCCAGCCTTTTGGCGTTCAGATCAACGAAACAGTGTCCAATTATGACTCGAAAGACAATTCCTATAGAGGGTTTGTTTAGTAGAATCTGCAATAATTAGTCGTAGGTTAGCTTAACCCTAATTCCCAGAAGTGAGCCCCACAGTCTCACTAAAGATTTCAAATGGTGATAAATCCAAAAGATTTCTGATTCAATTATTTTATGTAATCCTCTAATGGGAGGTTAGAATTATAATGCATTTGTGAATTTAACATTTTAGACAGTTTTTTAAACAAATTTTTTCAGTAATTTAGCTCATATAAGCCTGACAGTCTCACTTCTGGGATTACGTTACTTTTAAAATTCTGAGAATTAGGGTTAAAGTGGCTGTCTGGGCATGGAACTTAGCGAATGACACACTTAGGCCTCAAAATGGGCTCGTTATGATACCACAAGGAAAAAGTGATCTGTCTTACTGCAAGTCGCAGAGCCTACACAAGCCGATTTGTTTTGTATATAAACCCTAGAAAGTCTCTAAAGTTGACTGAGCTGAGGTAATCCAAGTTGTCGAAGAAGGGAGAGCCTAGAAATTTCCTTCATCGAGTAGAGAGAGCCGAGCAGTAGTAGAGACGTTGACTGATAATCGACAGGTTGTCTCTAATCAAGGATCAACTACTGGAACTCGAGTTGTCGTGTATCCTTCGCTTTACAAATCCGATAGATCGGCTAACAGAGATACAGAATCTCTGGGAAACTTTGTGTCAAGAGTTGCCTATTGAAAGCCGTTCGCTTTACGAAGGCGTCAAGCCTACTGCCTATTGAAGGCCGCAGCATCATTCAACGGTAGGGCACTAGTTCTATTCTAGATGAAGGCAATTGCTGGGGTACAACGAACAGTAATTTCATGTACTTGTGTCCAGGGACACTCTCAACAATATGAAATAATAATAATGAGTTAAACCTCTTTCAAATAACAAGATCCTTATTAGCCAATGGTAAAAAGTTCTATTAGTATTTTCCACTTTTCAAATTTAAGTTCTATTTCTTTTGGAGGAACTTTTTACCTTTAGGGGGAATCAATCTGCCTTGTTCGATATGAGCCAGTTGTCCAAAGAATAACGTATCTCAAAGTTATCTGAAAGTAGCACTGGCTGCTTTTTGGCAGAGCAAATATGTCTTTGAGAAGACTTGGGTTCTCTAATAGCTTTGATCACCTTTGAAATTTGAGTGTTTCTTTCTTGGAGAGGAACTTTTTACGTTACGGACGGCTCAGCCTGCCTTGCTCGATAGGAGTCATTATTAAGCTGTCCAAAGAATGACGTATCTCAAAGTAATCTGAAAGTAATGATCTGATTTATTCGATAAACTGAAGTCATATAAAGCACTGGCTGCCCTTTGGAGGAGCAAAGAAGACTTGGGTTCTCTGGGATACAAAGCACAGCTATATCCACGTGTCTGTGTCAATGGATACTCCCAGCTAATTTCCGAATGACTGAATCCCCGATACACAAATATATGATAAATAAATTATAGGTTTCGTTACCTTTGAAATTTTAGCATTTCTGAGTAAAGACCAGTTCTGTTTCTTTTGGGAATCTTTCTTGTCTATATTTTACTATTAGGTTCAGTTAGGTTAAACTGGCTAGCCCTAAGGGCTCCCGTAGACTCTGTTCGAGTCCTTCCTTCCTCTTAAGTTCTCGCATAGACTTCGTTCGAGTCCGTCCTTCCTCTTAAGGCCTCGCATTGACTACGGTCTAGACCTTCCTTCCTCTAAAGGCCTCGCATGGACTTCGTTCGAGTCCTTCCTTCCTCTTAAGGCCTCCCATAGGCTCCGTTCGAGTCCTTCCTTCCTCTGAAGGCCTCGCATAGACTCCGTTCGAGTCCTTAGCGTTTTCAGATGGAAGTCCTTAACGTTAAAACTAACCTTAAAGATCTATGAATACCTAAACGTGCCTTTGTAGAGAAACTTAGTAGGGCTCTGGCCTCTATTTTGGACGTCCCGTCTGATTCCTCAATCAGCAAAGTACCCAAGAATTTATTTAATAAACAATTACAAAGCATTTATATTAATTTTGTGTAATTTTACACCACCTACTTTTATTAAAGACCCACAAAACCATAACTAATAATTTTACAATTCATTCTCCTGTTACACTCTATGCTCACAAATTTCATTCAAAATTTTATTATGTGATAATAAATAAATTTATTTGCGTAAAATATTAAAAAAAAAATAAAATATTATCAAACGCTCAGCTGTTTACACAAATTCTAATCAATTAACAATGATTTGAAGCCGCATTTATGCACACACACATATACAACAGTGACTATTGTGCGTATCATATTGTTGTTGTTTTGTTGTTGTTGTTTTATATAATTTCAAATCATGGGCCACGCAAAGTGCCAATGTGCTGGCGATTTAATCTTCATATGCGTTGCCGGTCACGCTCGAACACAAAAAGAAACAAAAAAAATGTGCATTTATATGCACTAAAAAAAACAATAACATTTGTATATATACAACAGCAACAATAACAGCAATAGCAAGAACAAGTATGAGCTGAAAGTGGCGTTGGAAAAATGAAAAACCATTGAGTCGAATGCAAGTTGCACTATGACAACTCATAAATAGTTGTATATGCATTGTTGTAGTTGTTGTTATAGTTGTTGTTGTTGTTATAGTTGTTGAGGGGGAAAAAGTCAACTGTGGCTTTGTGAATTGGGCTGTAATATTGAGCGTCATGAATGAAAGTGAATCGTCTTCAAACACACACACAGACAAACGCAGTCAGCAATGTACAATTTCACACACACACACACACACACACTTGAACTGCAATTGATGCATTAATCGTGTTCAACTCACAGCCTAATTTGCATACATTATGCCTGACTGTTATCGGCATTATTTTTACAGTTGCTCACTGTACGCTAATTGACATCCGATTACCTCAAGGCCGACTATTGCATTCGTTGCGCAACAATTCACAAATGTTGTTTGCACAAAACTTGAATCAAATTTAATAGAATTCTTATTTTTTTGCAATTTTGAAGCTTTAAAAAAAATAAAAAAAATAAAAAAATAAACATTAAAAAATTCAAAATATGAATTGCTATAATGAAAATTATTAAACTCCAATTCCAAAGAACTCAATAATTGCTGCAAGCGAAATTTTAATCTTGTCGCCGCAATGCCATTTCAATCTGTCAAAATATTAAATCATTTATGCAAATATTTTATGGGCAAACATTGTCAGCTTGTCGACAGATAGCAGTCATTATTTGCACACATTTGTTTAGCAATAACAAAAAATTTATTGCCATTTCAAACAGCAACTCAAAAAAACCAAATCTCGATTGCCGCAACGATAAGATTAGAACTGCATGAAAGTTCTTTCACCTGAAATTGCAATTTTTACGAGCTTCCGATAAGATACGATCGTATGTAGAAATTTTTTTTATTTGGAGTTTTTATATGCCTATGCAATATTCAGATTCTGTCTGCCGATAATTTCGGTTACTGTCGGATTACACGTAGACACATTTTTTTTTTATAGAAAAAGACAAATGATTTGTTAGAGTCTTGTAAAATGTGTCTACATATTGTAAACATTGCGTTTAAAATCACTGACCGATAAGGTACCTCTTGCTTTTGTTTGTGTGATTTTGCTATGTCAAGTCCACTGTTTCCATGGCATCTTAATTGTTGGTGTACAGTGACAAATTCGTGTCACAATTACACTAATAATATGTCACCAAAATATGAAAATTTGAGATATTTAATACTTTTCCTACCAATTCAAATCGTTTGGAAATTTTTAAAATTGTTTTAGTTTGTTTAAAAGTAATTTTTTTTTAAAAAGTTATTTCTTTGTTTTGTGCTGCCTTGTTGCTTGATTCTATAATTTAGAACCCTTACCTTTAAATCAAATATTGAATGAATCAAATAATGAATAGATTAGTCTTTTCACTGTAATTTCTTTTTAAAAAACATCAATAATTTCATTGACTGCGCTTCTCTAATCAAAAAAATTACCTATAGACTCTGTTTGCAAAGTTATCTTTAACATGAAACAGGCGCGGATCCAGAAAAATATTTCGGGGGGGGTTTTAAAAAGTAATTCCTTGAAATTTATAAAATGTCTTTTAATTTGTATGTAGTTTTATAGTCGATCCACATATTTCGGGGGGTTTCAACCCCCAAACCCCCCCCCCCCCCCCCCCTGGATCCGACACTGACATGAAACCTTTGAAACAGACGCCTAAATATTCAATGTTCACACTTTATGTGTTACTGCTTGATCTGGACTTTTTTTTGGCTATTTTATAGATCCACTAAAGATCTGCGTCAGCTGCATTACTCGGCTTCATAAGGAAACCCAAATGGTGTCCTTCTAACTCCCAGAGAAATCTGCTTAAGTCAGTCAGTCACTTTGTATGATATCAAAACCTTAGTGAGGTGTTCTAAGTGAGCACTGAGGAGGAAAGCGATAATGAGATATTTCTTCCCCGAGGATAATATCTGAGAACCCTATCTGCTCCGAACTTCTATACAAGAAACTTCAATAATGCATTTTCTGGCTTTCTAAATGTCCTCTCTGAGTTCCGAGTGTCCAAGTTGAAATTCCCGTATAAATTCTATTATAAGTGAGGTGTTCTAAGTAATCTCTTTGAAGGAAAACAATAGTCTGTTAAAGCATTGTGAACAACTCTAAAGTCACTAAAATCATATAAAGGAGTCAAGGAGTATATAAACGAGTCGACCAGTTCAACATAGGGTTAATGAGTGAGTCAGTAATGTTAGTGAACCCATGTTTTGTCAAAGTGTTTAATATGTATATGAAGCCTGTATATGAAATGCCTGATTTTGAAATAATTTTGATGGTATAATATTTGAAATAATCATAAAAAGTTTTAAAATTCGACATTCAGTTTTCACCTCTGTGGATCTACAGTAAGATTTGAATTCTTAAACTCAAGTTTAAACCTCAGGTTAATGCTGATTTTTGCGAAAGGAGAATTGGAGAGATTTTAAGGTCATAAAAAAAGGACTTGACTTGAATCCTTGAACCTTATTGTTTTGTCCCAAAGTCCCAAATATCTTATCATACCAAGCGAAAAAAGGGGTTCATTTCAGTGTTGCCAGATACCTCAAATGACATTCTCCTAAAAAAAGCTGAAATTTCCACCCAAAAATTAAAAAATATCCTAAACATTTTTTTTAATACTATTTTTTTAAATAATAATATACGTGGGCAGTCCGATAAGTGCTTAGCCCCACCGCCCGATGGTGCCACTATCGTAAGAGAAATTTACTATCGTGTAGTACATCCTCGTAGACGGCTACTGTCAAAATTTCAGCCATATTGGATTTGTACTTTTGTTTTGACCGCGTGTGGAAACGAACGTGTCCGCGGATTTTAAAAAAATTGAAAAAGAGCAATATCGGTCGGTGATTCACCAAATTGGTCGCATTAGGCTACGAACAGCTGCCCCATCCACCATATTCTCCAGATTTGGCCCCGTGTGACTTCTTTTTGTTTCCAAACTTGAAAAAGTCTCTCACCGGGCAGAAAGTTGAGTCGAATGAGGAGGTTATCGACGCCACGGAGGCCTCCAGAAAACGTATTTTTCAGACGGGTTAAAGAAGTTGGAGCATCGCTGGGTCAAGTGTATCGAGTTGAAAGGAGACTACGTTTAGAAATATATCGCCACTTTTCCAAAATTTTCATTTTTCTTTTGTAGGCTAAGTACTTATCGGACCACCCACGTATATTTAATAAACTAAGAAATTAAAGTTTTCATAAAAAAATAAAAATATATGTATTTAGCTTTTTAATTGCAGCTTTTTTATTCATTCAGCTTCAGCTTACCAACAACTTAACACAAACAAATCATATAAAAAAATTAGATCGGAATGAATATTTATTTTGTAAACTTCCTACATTCATTGCATTCATGCACTTTGAAGCATAAAATTTAATTAAAATAAACTAAACACTTTAGCTTTCAATATTCAATATGATTGTATTATAATTTTTCTGATGTAAATAAATAAATAAATAAATAAATATTCAAGGCTTCAATGCCACTAATGGTGTGAAATGTATCACCATTAGAATCTCCTAAACTTTTTCCTAAACAATTCTTCCTGCCAAAAATTCTCCTGAAAGGCCAAGAATCTCCTAATCTGGGAATTCTCCTGATCTGGCAACACTGGTTCCTTTATCTAGCCGTCTATTCTGGTAGTTAGGCAGCTTCTGCATAGAGTTTAGGTTAGGTTAGGTTCACTTAAGTTATAGTGACCGTCAGTGTATAGGAAATTGTTGTAAGACACATTTAGGCTGCAAATGGTTCGGATATCTTAAAAAAGTAAAGAGAATATGTAGTTCTGGCCTTGGTCGACCTCTATAAACCAGAAGTTCTAGGTTCGATTCCTAGTTGGGGCTGTTTAATCACTCGACTACTTCCATCGCTATCCAGAAAAGGTAGACGAAAATTATAAGCAATGCACAAGGAATGGAAAAACCTTCAACTATGAATTGAAAAAACTTCCAACTTCCGTTCGGGTTTGGCCTTAAACTTTGGGGTCCCTGAAATGTATTGAAAAGCAGTGTTGAAGAAACAGTGTTGCATACGCATTTTCAAAGTATGGAATTTGTGGTATCACAATGGGCCACATAGGCCTAAGTGTTAAGGCATCCTAACCTACTTCTGGTCGTCAAAGTCTGGCGAGATTTAACACCTTCTTGCACCTTCAGCACCTTCTTTGTGAGTGTCCTGCGCATCATAACAAACGCCCCTCTTATCTTGGGAGAAGAATACTAGACGACTTGGGCCATGTTTGTGCCACGTCACTAGATCACATTGCCGGGTTTCTTAGACGCTCTGGTTGACTTCAGTCCACACTGAACAAAGGATGACAGGGGCTTGCCTACATTGTCTTCAGGAAAGTGGGAATTTTGGGGCCTCTGGTTGTACTTGCTGACAGCAAGTTGCCTGTCTTAACTAACCTAACCTTACTTAAGCTAACTCAAACTAATTTTATACCTGAATGAACTATGGAAGTCCAGATCTTGATTGTTTTAGGGGTATTTAAGTCAGTGAAGAAGGGAAAACACTTTATGGATGGATGACTTTAAAATGGATGACTGGATGACTTTAAAATCTCTGATCATGAAACTATTACATTTAAAATTAAATTGCATTCACATATTCAGATGCGAAAGAGTTTGATGATTACTTCATGGGAATTTTACAATAGGGAATCACTTTTGAATCTACTGCGCTCACAAGATTTCAGTAATTTTGATCAATTCGATCTGGAAAGTAAAGTCGTGATACTAAACAAGGTTTTAATGAACGCTATGGGGAATCTTACTTATAAGAAACAAATAGCAGTAAAATTTATGAATAAATGGTACGATCATGAACTAGCGGCCTTGAATAAGCGGAAATTTAACCTTTATAGGGAAGTAATGGTTTCCGGTGTCTGGGACGAGTACCTGAATATTAAAAAGAAATATAAGAAACTAGTGAAAGTAAAGAAGATTAAGTTTATGGAACATAAGATTAAAATTAACAGTCATGACAGTAAAACTATGTGGAAAGTCCTAAAACAAACAATCAGTATGTCCAGTGAAAAAGCCTGTATTTCTAAAATAGTAATAAACGGACAGCTGTATGATAATGATGTTATTATTAGCGAAGGCCTTAACAAATTCTTTGTTGAAAGCATAGCTGAAATAAGAAACAGTATTGAGACAGTAATAAGCAGGGATATCCCCGTACCGATTCAATACAACTCACCTTTTAAATTTAGTCAGGTGTCAGCGGATGAGATTGAAGAAATAGTCAAAAAGAATTTCAAATATAAAATAGGGGGGAAAAAATTGCTCTCGGAAGGTGTTATTAAGGATTCAAGCATATACATGGGTTATTTTTTTGCACAAGTTATTAACGAAAGTTTGGCTAGAGGGATTGTTCCAAATACTTGGAAAACGTCAGTAATAGTTCCAATTGAAAAGGTTAAAAACACTGTAAAAGCTGAAGAGTTGAGACCGATAAATACCTTGCCGTGTGATGAGAAGATTCTTGAGACCGTTGTCAAAAATCAAATTGTGCAATACTTAGAAAGTAATAATATTCTTATACAACAACAATCAGGATTTAGAAACAAACACTCATGTGAAACTGCTTTAAATTTGGTTTTAGCTTATTGGAAGGAAGAGCTAAACGATAAAAAATCTATTTTTGCCGTATTCGTTGATCTGAAGAGAGCCTTTGAGACGATTGATCAAGAAATACTTTTAACAAAATTATTTAATATTGGGATCAAAAATGTAGAGCTAGATTGGTTCAAAAGTTTTTTAACAAACCGCAAGCAGCGTGTAGCAATTGGGTCGTCGGTTTCCGGGGAAATTGATGTCAAAATTGGGTTGCCTCAAGGTTCGGTGCTGGCTCCTATTTTGTTTAATATATACATCAACGATATTGTATCTGTGCTTCAATATTGCACGATCAAACTATTTGCTGATGATGCTTTAATTATGATCAGTGGGACTAATATAGATGAAATTCAACATAAGTTGCAATTGGACTTAGATTCTCTGTATATTTGGCTGTGTACTAACAGATTAAAACTAAACATTGATAAAACTAAATATATGGTCATTTCACGAAATAATAACTTACTATTGAAAAATATAAAAATTAATAACATCGAAATTGAAAAAGTTAATAAAATAAAATATCTGGGCATTCAGATTGATGAAACATTAAAATTCAACGATCACATTGATTACACTTTGGGGAAAATTGCAAAAAAAATTTGGTTTATGAAACGAACGTGTAAATTTTTAAGTAAACAATATAAAATCATGGTTTATAGATCGATAATCGAGCCACACTTTATTTACTGCCCCACAATATTTTTCATTATGAAAGACTCTCAAATTAATAAATTGCAAAAAATGCACAACAAGGCGATTCGTTTTATCCTTAAGATGAGTTATGATGCATCCGTAGCGAACATGTTACAGACCCTTAATTGGCTTAGTGTTAGGCAGCAAATTTTTTTCCACACCATGAAATTCATAAATAATCTTAAAAATGGCTTATTACCTGAATACCTAAGCACTAACTTGGTTTTAATCAGCAATACACATAATGTGAATACTCGAAATAAACATAATTTTAAGCTCCCATTTTTTAGAACCGAATCTGATAAAAATAGTCTTTTCTATAAAGGCCTTAAGTGTTTTAATGATTTACCTGATGAACTTAAAAATTGTGATAAAAATAAGTTTAAACGAAATCTTTTTAATTACTGTAAAACTTTAAATATTAGGTAACTGTTAAGTAGGAATATTAGTATTGTCATACAATATCCTATATCCTATTTTTTAGAGTGTGTAAACTAGGCTCAATGTAGCCGTAAGAAATAAATAAATAAAAATAAATAAAACAATGAGCGGCTCACTTACTACTTCTAGAGTCTAAAGTGAGCCGAGCAGTGCCAGACAGACTGAATTACAGTCCTCTCCTTGTCCTCTTCTTCATTGAGTAACTCCCAATATTTATTTAATTTCTTTATTTATTAAATTCTAATATTCCTCTTAGATATACAAAGTTCATAATTTCGTAAGAAGTCAACTTTTATCAAATTGAATTTCATGCTTTCAGAATATTTTTGAATATTTGAAATAACTTTCTTCTCTTTTCTTCTTGTGTGCCTACAAGATTAAAGTTCACTTAGTTCTTGTTTAATTGTCTGATAACTTTCAGTTTCATTTTTAGTCTTTTTTATGGCCCAACACCAGAAAATGCTTTATCAGCAGACAGAAAAACACAAATTCCAGCCCATTTTACACAAATCAGATAAATTTATTTCACAACTGTTTGAAAGCATTAACAGCTCATTTGTACTTTTTCCTAGAAATAATTTTTTCTTGCTTTATTTTAACTTGAAACCATTGAAGCTTTCGAAAAAAAAAAATGCCAACAATGATGACTAATTAAAAGTCAACAGAACTCGATTAATTACAGTTTTTGGCAGTTGTGTTCAGGCTTTTGTTGTTGTTGTTGTTATTTTGTTCTTGCAAACACTGTTAACCACTTTGTGGTCATTTGAGACGCGACGACTTGCAAAATTCTCAGCGATCGTTTTGTTTTCTACACTTTGTGCTATGTTTTGTTATATATAAATTTTTTGTTACATAATAATTTTTTTGTTCTCACTAAGGTTTTTGCCAATTCAGTTACTTTTATGGTTTTGTTGTTGTAGTTGCTTTGCGCACTTACTGTGTTGTTGGCGCACGTGTGAACTTTGCATGAAAAACATTGGTTTTTAATTAACACCAGCGACTTGGTGTTGAACAAATAAACCAGCAACAACAACAACAACACAAACAACAGCATATAGAATTACTGGCCACAACTCGTGTTGCTCCTGTTGACAAATGAGTTGCGCCTCGAATACGTTCGTGGCAGAAAGCACGAAAACCGCACGCATGCGCACAACGCCAACAAGAACAAAAAAATCAGCAAAAAACCCAAACAAGAACAACCAACAGGCAGCGACAGTAAAGAACGTCGCAACATTTGTTGTGCTGTTAACTTTTGCTTTTTTGAAAGTTTTTATTATGACTTTTTTATTTTTTTTTATTCTTTTTTAACTTTTTATGTTAATTTGTTTGGCAAAAACCAACATTTCGAATTCAAGCGCAAACAATAAAATCCACCAAATTGAAAAGACCACATCATAAACAACGGCGACACTGACTGTCGCTATTTTTATGCTAAAAACGTACCACGAAATAAAACTAAAATAAATAAAAATAAAAAAAGAACAAACAATATTCTGGTTATTTAACCAAACTTCATTATTTATGCAAATGACTTTCTTTGATTGTTTTCGTTTTTGTTCTTTCACTCTTTTCATTTTCTTTACTCTGTTTTTTTTTGTTCTTGTTTTATTTGTTGTACCCTAACTGTGCCTGACTTGTGTGTGTGTTTTTGTTTTTTTACGCTGTTTTCTCACATTTCAAAGAATTTGAAACAACATCTCATTATTATTGTTTTTGTTGTTGTGCTGTTTAGTTTTATTTGCTTCTTACTTTTAATGAATAAATAAATAAATAAAAAAAAGAACTCAACGAAAGCAAATGAAACGCGCAGGCGCAGCTTTTTAAGCCGCCGTACATGTAACTACGACTGCGACTGCGTCTGTGGCTGTGGCTGTCGCTGTCCAACTGCCAACAAGTTTAAGTCCAACAGAGATTATGTCACTTTGCGCTACGCGCGCGCGCGCCGCACGTCTCCGGTTACCTGTCCGGTCTGCGACACGCCGCTCGTCCGCCCCGCCATACGACGGTCTGTCCAAACGCCAGTTCGTTTGACGCCTAACCCGCGAACGCTTCCTCAATGCTTTAAGCCTGCGAGGCGCTGTCGCCATCATCGCCCCATCACCATTGCCGAACGTTGTCCAACACATCAACGGCAGCGCTGTCGCCTCCACCACCACAACCACCACCACCATTGCTGCCACCATTGCCATCGGCCCATCGCCAACACCAGCAGCAGCAGCAGCAGCAGCAGCAGCACCGTCAACGCTTTGCCGCCGCCCGTGCGCGCAAGTTCATTGGCCGTGGCCGCCGCGTTCGCGCCAACCGTGGCCGCACTGATGTGCGTGAAGTTTTCTGTTGTGGTTCTATTCCTGTTCCACTTCTTTGAATAAAATAGAAAAAGCAGTCGTGGCATTAGAAATTTGCCACAAACTAACAAAAACAACAACAACAGCGCGCCAACCACAATTCTAATGGCGCAATAGCGGCAACAAGTGTACGGCCGCCTCGCCTCGACTTGCGCCCGGCACGGCACCGCTTGACTTGGCCCGACTCGGCGCACTGCAGCCACAGCCACTGAAAGTTAAGTTGGTGAGAACGCTTCGAGCCGTTTTTGGTTTCGGTTCGTAAGTACTTTGGCTTTTACTCTTCTAATGCGGCAGATTAGAAAAGTGAAAGAATTGACTGCCGTTGGCGCAGCACAGGCTGTGAGCCAGTGGCGTTTTCTCATTCTTTTCATGCGCATTTGATTCGCATTGGAGTTGAAATTTTTTTTTTATTTTATATAACAAAAAAATATCTCGATTACATAGGGTTTTCCACGTTGTTAGATCAGTTGAGTTGAAGAGAAGTTCTTAAATGATTTGTGGGGTTTTCTTTATTTTTCTCATATATGTATATTTTTTTATTTATTTGTTTTCTAATAAGAGAAAAATAATAAAAAATACTTTTCTCTTTTATTTCGTTTTGCTCTGTGATTTTTTTACATTTGTCTATCTTCCA
The DNA here is from genome assembly GCA_963668005.1 of Melieria crassipennis. Taxonomy (NCBI): domain Eukaryota; kingdom Metazoa; phylum Arthropoda; class Insecta; order Diptera; family Ulidiidae; genus Melieria; species Melieria crassipennis. The sequence goes on along the minus strand of OY764962.1, from coordinate 71,440,099 downwards.
CTACTCTCTTTTCCCTTTTATTAAAAGCCAATACGTTCGATTGAAACCAATCCAAACATAGTTACTATTATTACTAGAAGAGATTTACAATGGCCCAATTTGGTCTCCGAGTGGAACCTTTCCTACCTAACCAAACTTAACCTAACCCATTATTATTATTATTATTTATTGTTGGAAGTGTCCATGGACTCAGGCACGTAGACATTGCTGTCCATTGTACCTAGAACAAGTAATGTATAAGAAAACCTCTCCTACTTTATCGTATCTCTTATTTCCAACGTTCCATCTTCCATTTTCTATAACCTGCCTTACACCTTCTGTCATCTACCTCCTATCGTCTACAAGATATAAAATCAATAAGAAAAATTTTATATCTCCTATCACCCATTTCTTACATTCTATCTCCTGTCTTTTATCCAATCCTATCTCGCTGTGATGCATCTTATATCATTTTCTCTCTCTCATTGATCAACTTAGCTGAAGAGAAGCTATGAAACAATTTGTCAGTGTTTTCCTTACTTGTTCTCATATATTTTAGCTTTATTTCATTTAATTTGACCTTTTATATTTTTCGTTTTTCTCCAACTTTCTTTTGTCTTTTGCTTAATATCCAATTTAATTCAATCCAAAGTCTGCTAATTCCATGCACTTTAATGTCCTGCTCCATTCTTCTTTCTCTCTTATCTGATTGCATTTTTCTATCTGCCATTTTCTACCTCGTGTCGTTCATGTTTTTTCTTTCATATTCCATCACCTATGTTCCACCTTTTATCTGCCAATTTCAATGTTCTACTTCCTATTCCCAATGTTCTATCTCATATGTCTCCAATCCAATCCTGCTTCTACTCGTATATCTTTTATCTTATCTATTTATATTTCTATCTTATCACCTACCTTAAATCTTCTGTTTTCAGTGACTTAAGTCATAGTTCATATATTCTATACTCAAACCCATATCTCAGATCTTCTATCTACCGTTCCCTTTGATTTATCTGAATTGTTTCCTATCCAATCTTTCATCTTTTATCTCATATTTTCAAATCTTTTATTAAATCTTCTATCTCCTACCTTAAGTCTTCTATTCTTAGTCACTTAACTCATAGTTCGTATCTTCTATCTGTTTAGTCACATCTCAGATCTTCTTTCTTTCCTTATCTATGTTCTTCTATCTTCCTTCCTTAGTCACTTAAATCATAGTTCGTATCTTCTATCTTCTCTCTGCTAACTCATATCTCACATTTTCCTTTTATCCTCTCCTATGTTCTATCTCCAATTTTTCTTATCTAATACTGCCTCCCTACCATTATCTACCATCTTATATCTCGTATTTTCCATGTTATATCTTTCATTTCCTATCATACACCTCCTATCTCCTTAAATCTCCTATCTTCCTTAAATCTTCTATCCTTAGTCACTTAACTCATTGTTCGAATCTTCTATCTTACATATATCTCAGATCTGACATCTTTTCTTCACTATGTTCTATCTCTTATGTTTATTATTTAATCCTGCTTCTCTGTCATTCATCTTATATCTCCTATTTTCTATGTTATATCCTTCATTTTCTTTCGTACACTTTTTATCTCCTACTTTATATCTTTTATCTTCTTTCCTCAATCTCTTAACTCATATCTCATATTTTCTATCTCCCAACTCATATCTCAGATTGGGGTTCTTCCCTTTCCCATGTTCAATCTCTAAGGTTTCCTATACAATTCGATCTCCCTCACTCTCATCGATCTTCCTCTCTTCGGTTTCCTATCTGCCGTCTTCTATGTTCCATATTCTCTCAGCTATTTATGCCATTTTCTATTTTTCCGTCATCTTCTATCTCCTACCTCAAATCTTCTATTTCCTGCCTCCCATCTGGCATCTCCTACATCCTATCTTTAACTTCTATTTCATTCAAATCTTCTGCATGATATCATCTAACTACTTTCTATTCTATTCCATTCAAGACCAACGTATCCTATAATTTATCAACTTTCGTTCCTCATCCCTTATCCCACAATAAAACTGCATTTACTTTCGTTATAACCTTTTATCTCTTCATTTTTAATTTTTATTCATCTCTAATCTTCAGATTCCTTCATTAAAACTGCATTCAACTTCTTTCGAATTTTTTATCTCTTATTTCTTAACATTCATTCCTCATCTGTTATCTTCAGCGTCGTATATTTAAACGCTTTTCATCTTCTATCTAACCTTCGTTCTTTGGTTTCTTAATTTTCATTCCTCATACCTGATTCTCAGCTTCCTATATTCAAACTCCTTTCATCTTCTATATAACCTATGATCTCTTGTTTATTAGTTTTTATTCATAATTCCTTATATTCTGCTTCTTTTATTTAAACTCCATGCACCTTCTACCTTTTTTTGTATTTCTTATTTCTAAGTTTTTATCCTCTTCTTCGGTCTCCCATATCAAAGCTCCATGCACCTTCTATCTAACCTTCAATTTCTGATTTCCTAACTTTCATTCCTCATCTCTTATCATCTGCCTCCCATTCATCTCGTATACCAACCCTCCTACCTTCTACTTTCTATTAATCTTCTATCTTCTAACTCACATCTCATCACATAGCTATGTAACTTTCATCTTCTAACTAATTAACCATTTAATTAATTAAATTTAATTTCAAAAAAATTACCATTACTTTGTCAAAAATTGTATTCTTTTATAAGATGTTGAATTGATTTATAGTACAAGAACTTAGATACAAAACAAAAATAAAAAATCGCACACAAAAAATATTAAAAACAATTATTCTTTGTCTACTGTTTCACCTTGAGCCATTCTAGCTAGCCATAATTTTTAATTAATTTAAGTATCGCCTTCAATCAAAATATACAAACAAGACTTCCAAGATTCTTTCTAGTTTGGGATGTTTAGAATTGCAAAAAAACATGGTACAAGAAAAACCTTTTTAGAATAGAATTTAATTGAATTGAATTGTTGAGGTTTTTTGCAGACATTTGTGCAAATTTCAGTAGAAAATAACCAATCAATTAATGAGCAACAAATTGGCAAAACCAAGTTTTAATTACTAAATAGTTCCTGTAAGACGCAGTGACTGTTGTTTCTTTACAAAATCATAGACAGAAAATAGACAATAAATTCAAGTGAACTTGAAACACTTTTCTGAGCTATGAAATTGTTTTCAAGGTCATGCAAGGTAAATTTTTGAAATTCAACTGTGACAAATGGGTTTTGTTGGCAATAGGATGTAATTTGATGAAAGTAAGTAAGTAGTTTCAGTTCAAAGTTTGGTTATGTTAGCTTGGGATGACAGTCATTCCTTCTAGGAAATTTGAGAATTGAATTGTTGGAGGCACCTCACAAGTCCTTTAAAAGATTAATTTCAATACTTTTAATTAATTCTGATAAATAACTTTTTACCAGTAATGACTGTCTTCTACCATTCTTTTTCTCAAACATTTCCTTTTCATGACTTTTTCTCTTCCCACTCAACTCCTCTCAATATCTCAGCCCAACACTGTACGCTTCTAACTCATTTTAAGACAAGGTTTGTTGTTGTTTATGTCGTTGTTGTTGTTGTTTTTGTTGTTGTATGTTGTTATGCGGCACTGAGCATTAGAAAATCCAATTCGCCAAAGTTCGTTGTGCCGGCGGCTCTCCTTCTCGCGCCTGCAGACACATCGCACTAGCAACAATAACAACAACAACAAAAACTAGCCGGTTTCCAGCCGTCGAACGCATCAAGCACACAGCTCCAGCTTCGACGATTCCAGTTCAAGCGGCGACGGCGGCAGCATTGGACGCAAATTGTCGTCCAGCGCGCCCACAGGAAGCGGCCAAGTAAATTGTGGTCGCTGCGCATGCGTAGCGCCGTGATTTCTAATGCGCATGTGCGACAGCCCGTAAACCGCTTCTAACATGCGAGCGTGTTTGTTGTACACTTTGTTGTTGTTGTTGTTGTTGCGTTTGAGCATACTAATATGGCAATTATGATGCTGACTGGCTGGCTGACTGGCTGACGCTCGTTTGGTCGAATCGCTTCCGAAACGAATTAAAATAAAAACGCGCTTGGCCGCAACATAACAGCCGACGAAGAAAGTGAATTGACAATTAGCAAAGACGCACAAGTGGCTGGTGGGCCAACAATGATGACTAGAATATTTTTAATAGTTTTTTGTTTTGTTAAATAATTTTAGAAGCGTGGCCAATTCATACGCGTGTGCGAAAGCGGAAGTGCTGAATTTGTGTTTTGGCAAAACGCAAATTCGCAACTTGCTGCCTGACCACTTATGGTACAACGAGAATTATAACTTGTTGTGTGTTGGTATTTAGAATTCTATGAATTAACAGAGGACACAAACTTGAATAATTGAAAATATTCAAAAATTCATAACTCAAAATCTAAATGTGTTAAAAACGTAAAAAAAATCAATTTTCATTATTTTGCGCTGGTTTGTAAAGTTTCATATTGTAAATAGTACTAAAGGCACTCAATAAAATATTAAAATAGATCAATGAAGATATTTCGCTACTTTGGACTTTCTAATCTTGAAAAAAATTATTTTGTGTTCAAGTGAAGATATTTTTTTCCAAAATATACTTGAATACTTTGAAATATTTCAATAGTTTATAAACTTTTCCCTCATGCATTGAAATGCGACAATAATGATTATGCCAACAACACAACGGCGGCAACTCTGCTCACTCAATTGGCCGGTTCTGACTTTGCTTAGGTTCGCGGGCTGGGTTCTGATTCTTCCATTCATTCATACACAATTGTGAATTGCATTACTGTAACTTCACTCTTCTATTACACCGTGCGACAGCATTTTTCACACTGGGAAAAATCCATATGTTCACGCACATTAAATTTTGATTTGTAACACCGTGCGACAAAAATTAAAAAAAATTTTCTCACCGGAAAAAATCCATATGGGCGTGAAACTAGAGACCAAATATAGTAATACTGCATACTCAATTTTTCATTTCTACATCCTTTGTACTTTTAAAAGGACTTCAAAATTTTGAAGGGGATAAAATATAAAAAAAATATAAAAAATACTTCACTTAGTTAGAATATGGCGATATGTATATCAAATGAAAGAGGAAAGGCTCAAGAATTTAAATAAAACTAATTTTGTATCTATTTGTAAAAAAAGGATATGAAAAAGGTCCTTTGAAAATTGTCATCCTTTATATCCTTGAAAATTTACAACGAACTTTCATGAAAAGTAAGTATGTTAGAACCTAAAATTTCCTTGATCACGTATCAAAATTTCATTACTCTAACTTTATTGGTTCGAAAGTTATTAAAAATAAGACGGAAACTGCAAGTCTAATAAAGTACAAAAATTCGACTTTATTTGCGTATCAGTACTTTAAATAATAAATAGATACACAATCAATGAAGCGAGAATAAAGAAATTTTGACACGTGTTTAAGGAGATTTTGGGTTTTAACATACTTACTTTTCAAGAAAATTCTACATCAATTTTCAAGGATATAAAGGATTAAAATTTTCAAAGGACCTTTTTCATATCCTTTTTTTACAAATATATGAAAAATCAATTTTATTTAAATTCTTGAGCTTTTCCTCTTTCATTTGATATACATATCGTCATATTCGAACGAGGTTAAGTATTTTTTATATTTTTTTTATTTTTTATCCATTTCAAAATCCTTCAAAAAAGTCTTTTTAAAAGGACAAAGTATGTAGAAATGAAAAACTGAGTACGCAGTATTACTTAGTTTGGTCTCTAGTTTCACGCCCATATGGATTTTTTCCGGTGTGAAAAATTTTTTTAATTTTTGTCGCACGGTCTTACAAATCAAAACTTAACACAACACCGGCTGAAAATTTAAATAAAACTTACTACAACTTTGCTGTTTTCAAAAAAAACTTACCCCGAAAAAAATTCCATTTACATTTAGTCAAATATTTGCCGCTTGCTTTGGGTACGTTTCCGCACAAATGTGGCCATCGCCCACCCGCACTCGGCCCACAACGAGTGCGCTTTCTTTGCACTCTACGCTCGCGCATGTCAGATAAGCGCGTGCGACGTCAGCGGCCCGCTGACAGCTTCCCTGTGCGTTCCACTGACATTGAAAATTATATGACAACAATCGCTACAATTGCGACAACAATAACAAACACACCCGCATTATAATAACAACAATAAGCTGCAGTACAACAATGTACATATGCACAACAAATATAATAACAGTTACATATTTATGTATGTTTTTTTTTTATTATAATTTTACAATTATTCAGTCGTGTGGTAGTTGGGTGTTGTTGATTTATTTGGCTTACATTGTAAAAGATAAAAGCTGCCAAAATTGTAAAAAACAAGCCAGTTCATGATCTTGTTGTTGTAATTTTTATTTTTGCTACTGACACTTTCTTATCTGTCGTTGCGGAATTTCGTTGTTGTTGTTGTTGTTGTTGTTTAAAACCACCTACGAAAGCGCACAAACTAAAAAAAAAGCAAACATTTTATGAATTTATTTTTTGCACTTGACGCTCGATAATGCCATAAACATTTCAAAGTCATCAGCAAAGGTTAAATTGCCAGCAATTTTTTTGCAGGTTTTGCACAAAAATATATTAATAAAAATTGCTCTGCATTTAATTTTAGCCGCGGCGACGGCGGCGTCGTCATGTAATTTCGACATGTCGGCAATTGGTGAAAAGTTGAAAAATTCATGTGGGAACAACAACAGCCAGCACAGCAATGAGCACGTACCAAAGCTTATTGATTAGTTGGCACAGAGGCGGCAAAAATTATTACTACTCGAAGTAGGAAATTCATTGAAATTGCATGTGGCATAGGAAGCAAGGAGTGGTTGACCCAAGGCGGAGCAATCAATCAATAATTTGAAAGCAAACCCAACATCCTTTGATGGCTGCCAAGTCTTTGGCGACTCGTCAGAACACCAATCATGGTTCTTATTGTATTGTATGAAGCTTGTATGAAGCTTACAGGTTAGAAGAGGAGCACCAAGCTTTGCCATATCTTGGTCAGTCGTAGTCTGCCGAACGAGCTCGCTTACAGTTCTCTAAAATGTACCCATATCCCGAAACCCAACATAGGTGAAAATGAAGATACCAGACAATCTTATTAAGAAATTTGCTGCATTGAGCAATAAGAAGAAGCCAAAATTTGGGTTTATTCTTTGAACACCTTAAACGACAAGGAATTTTTTCAACGCGGAATCCGCATGTTGCCTGAAATATGGCAGAAAGTCGTAGTTAACGATGGGCCATACTTTGAATAAAAAAACTTGTACCAATTTCTGCAAAATAGGGTTTTAAGTTACAAAAAAAAAACCTCAACATTTATTTGTACCCCAAAAAAAAACAGACAAGCCAATGGTTAGGTTTATTAGGTTAATTGTATTAGTTTTTATATTTCTTTATACTATTTGTATTAATGTAAAATTTGTTTTTACTTTCTTTAAATTTTTTTTTTAATTAAAAAAATTTTTTTGATTACCTTTTATTATTATTATTTTTTTATTGTTTTTCTTATATTTTTTATATGTTTCATTTATAAAATAATCAATAATAGGCATAATTGTTTTTATGTTTTCTATATATTTAATGAATTAATTTTATTTAACTAAATTAATATTTTAAACTGTTTAAATATTTTTAGATGTTTAGATGATGAAATAGGTAGATGTGGCGGCCCTTACGAGAGCGCACGTAGGCCAAAATTAGGCCCATTGTGATGCCACTGGATCGTTGTCTCCTTCATCTTAGTAGGTCTCAAACCAACCTGAACAGTTAATGAAGCGTATTAGGCCTTTGGTGTCGACATTTGATATATCCGCTAGGTTGGCGGTGTAGTAAAAACCTAAGTGTTTTTTGCGAGTCCTGCAAAGAGCAGGACAGGTGCAAAGGAAGTGTAGGATGGTTTCTTCCTCTTCTACGTCTCTGCAGCTACGGCAGAAATCGTTGGCTAGATGGCCCAGCCCTAGCCTTCTTGCGTGGCTACCCAGGATGCAGTGCCCAGTGATTACCCCGACAACAGCCCTGAGCGCGCCTCTTTTGAGGTTTAGCAGACTTCTGGTGCGCATCCAGTCCAATTTTGGCCAGATTTGTTGCGCTGTCTTGCCTGTCTCCGAGGCCGCCCAGGCGATGTTGGCGGCCTTAGTCACGGCATCCTCCAGCATCAGCTTGCAAGTGCTTAGTGGGACACCCAAGCCAGCAAATTCTGCGGATAGCCTTTTAGTTGTGCCTAGTCTAGGTGTATTTTAAGCTGCTCAGCCATCTCGTCAAGAGATTGCGGCAGCTGATCACTGTTTTTGATGTTAGGACATGAGACCCTAGGGCCCTGATAGCCGCTTGGCTGTCAGAGAGTATGCTAACATCTCGTACTGAGATGTTGCGCTCGTTGATCAGCTTCAGGGCGGCTTCAATGGCCGTCACTTCTGCCTGGAACACACTGCAGTGGTCCGGTTGTCTAAAGGAGTAGTCTATACCCAATGAGTCCGAAAAGACGCCTCCGTCGACCGCTCCATTTAGCTTGGAGCCGTCGGTGAAGACCTGACATGAGCTACCTGTTAGTGGTGTTGAGCCGTCCTCCCAGCTGCTTCTATCTGGGATGGTACAGAGGAACTTCTTGTTGAAGAGAAGTTGAGGAGGAGAGTAATCGAGTTCTGCAGTTTGTCCTAAGAGAGAGAGAACCCTGCTATGACCCGTATTTGATTCCGACCAATGGCCGAAAGCACGAAGTCTTCGGCTTGTAATTGCCGCCGACTTTTTGCAATGGAGGTCTAGTGGGATGAGGTGAAGTAAAGCTTCTAAGGCTGAGGTTGGGGTAGTTCTTAGAGCGCCTGAGATAATGACACAGGCTGCCCTTTGAACTTTCTGAAGGTGTTGGAGAAGTGTGACCTTTTCTAAGGCTTCCCACCAAACCAAACACCCATATGTTAGGATAGGCCTGACTACGGCGGTATAGACCCAGTATGTTAGATTTGGTCTTAGACCCCAGGTTTTAACCAGTGCCTTCTTGCAGGTGTATAAGGCAACCCTTGCCTTTTCAACCCTATGGAGGATATTTGGTTTCCAACTTAATTTCTTGTCGAGAATGACTCCTAAGAAACGAGCCTCATTCTTATATGGGATTGCTGTGTTGTTAAGTTTTAGAGGGGGTATGGAAGGTGGCTTGTACCTCCTCGTAAAGAGGACCACTTCTGTTTTCCCGGGGTTGATGCCTAGCCCACGACAGGTTGCCCAGTCGTTGACCTTGTTTAGCAGTGCTTGCATGAGGTCTCTGATCGAGTGAGGAAACTTTCCTGAGACGGCGAGAACTATATCGTCGGCGTAAGCAGTCACCTTGCATCCACCCCCTCCTAAGGACTGAAGTAGTTCATTGACCACAAGGTTCCAAAGGAGAGGGGAGAGGACCCCACCCTGTGGGGTACCCCTACTCACCGCTCTTGAGATGGACGATTCACCCAGTTCAGCGCAGATAACTCTGCTACGCAGAAGCTTATCCACCCAGTTCACCAGGCCACGCTCCACCCCAAGCCCGGCTAGTGCGCCAGTGATAGCCAACGGTTCGACGTTATTAAAAGCTCCCTCTATATCCAGGAAAGTTGCTAACGTGTATTCTTTGTAATCAAGAGATTTCTGGATCGTCTGAGTCAGAGAGTGTAGAGCAGTGTCTACGGATTTACCCTTGATGTAGGCATGCTGGTTGTTTGAGATGAGGTCATGCCTTATAGTTAGACGTAGGTGTAGATCCAGTAGTCTTTCCAGTGTTTTCAATAGAAAAGAGGAAAGACTAATGGGTCTGAAGTCCTTAGGATTAGTGTGAGAGTTCTTACCCGCTTTCGGGATGAACACCACCCGAACTCTGCGCCAGTTTGCTGGAATGTAGTTCAAGCTTATACTGGCTGAGAATATTAAATTGAGGAGCCTAAAGGTTGACGGTCCAGCCCTTTGTAGCTGTGCTGGGAATATGCCATCTGGTCCCTTTCATTTAACTTCATTAATATTTTAAACTGTTTACATTTGTTTATTATTTTTCATTATTTTCTTATTATTTTTTTTTAATTATTTTTTATATTTTTATATGTGTTTTATTTGCAAAATAATCAATTATTGGCATTATTGGTTTATGTTTTTTATATATTTAATTAATTAATTTCATTTCATTTATATTCAAATTTACTATTTTACTTATTATTATTTACTCTTTTACTTATTTGTAGTTTTTTACATTTCTTATTATTTTTTAATTATTTTTGTATTATCTTTTATATTTTATTAATTAATATTTTTAATATTTATTTTTTTTATTATTTTATTATAAGTATTTCTATTAATTTTTTTATTGTTTTTTATATTTTTTTTATTATCTTTCATTATTATTATTTTATTGTTTTTTATATATTTGTATGTGTTTCATTTATTAAATAATCAATTATAGGCATAATTGTTTTTATATTTTCTATATATTTAATTAATTTCATTACCTTAATATTTTTAATATTTATTTATTAGTTTCTTATAATTTTTTGAAATTTATGTTTTATGTTTTATATTTTATTAATTAATAATTTTAATATTTATTTATTATAAATTTTTTTTATTATTTTCTTATTATTTTTTTTATTATTTTTTATATTTTTGTATGTGTTTTATTTACATAATTGCTTTTATGTTTTCTATATATTTAATTAATTAATATCATGTCATTTTTGTTCAAATTGTTTAGTTACTATAATTTTTTATTGTAATATTATTTTACTTATTTATATTTTTTTGACATTTTTTATTATATGTTTTATATATGTTTGTATTATATTGCCATATTCACTCAATTACCCAAAGTTGCAAAAAATGTTTTATTTATTTTTGAGTATCATAATTGGCGACGCCACTGTACTCTACTTTGTTGCAATATTGCCTGATTGATTTGACGTTGAAGGCTGCCTTGAAAGCCTGTGTGTAATTTCATTAAAGTTTTCTGCACAAATCAAATTTATACATACACATTCACACACTTACAACAACAACAAAGTTGTCATAAATCAATTTCTTGGACAAAAGGTCAGTTCATATTGTTAGTTGTATATGCGATCAATTTTCGGAGAAAGTCATTTGCTGTGTTGCAATTATTTCAATTTTGTAATTTTGAATTTTTCTAACCGACTGTGATTTGTTGACGAGTCATCTATGTGAGTCATTGCTTTCAAATGTCAACTATTCTGTTAATTGCTCATTTGTTTACAAACAAAATGTCATTAGCCTTTGAACACCACTACTCGCTCAATTTCACTTGATGCTTGCTTTCGCGGCATTTCGTTCCAGCATTTTCTGTCTGACCCAATTCGTGAACTGGCTTCTCTGTATTGAGTCATAGATTTTCTTGTAATCTATTTGTTTACAAGTTAAATTGTATTCAAATAGTTTCTCACTATTTTGTATTAATATTTGAATATTCAAGTTTGCAATAATATTGTTATATAATTTGGAAATGTTTGAATTGTTTTTTTTTAACAGTTAAGTATTGTAAATAATTTTAAATGGCATTAAATTTTTCTATCTATTCTATCTTTTCTATCTATCTATTTCTTCTATATCAGAATAAATTTTTCGTTACTCAACGGTTAAATATTCTAAACAATTTCGGATTGTATTAAATATTTCGATTCTGACGATTACAATTGATTCACTTAGGTACTCCGCTAATTGGGGGACTTTAGAGGGCATACAAAACAAAGCTTAGTGCCTTACTAAGTTTTTCAAAAGGGCTTCCATATTTATAGATTTGCATGGTTGTTTTTAACGTTATGAATTGGTGCCTCTTGTCCAGTGATATCTACAGAAGCTGTGGAGATGAAAAAGAGTTTGAAACAATACAACAGCTCCTGTGGCACTGCCCGACTACGAACCCAGGGTCAAGATTCCCGACGGACCTGACTAACGTGGCGAAAGTCAAAATCTCGTTTCTTCTCTCCCTCATGAAGAAGGCGAACTGGTTTGTCCCACATTGAGACTTTTGGTTAGCTCCAGAGGAAAACCACAAGGAGTTCACAATGGGCCATTTTGAACTTCGAGTTGAAATGTGGTCTGTGTCGCACACACCATTCCCTACCTAACCTAACCCACTCTTAATGTTCAGAACGTTCATCTGGTAGAGCTGAACACTTGAACTAAGTCTTTGCAAGACCTTAGGGCCAGTCAGTTAACGTTAGGGACGTTCATCTGGCAAAGATAGGGTCTCGAACCGAGTATTTAAGAGGCCTTGGGGCCATCCAGTTAACGTTAGGGAAATCTAGCAACGCTAAGCACTCGAACCGAGGCTATGAGAGGCCTTACGGCCAGTCCGTTAACATTAAAGAAGTCCATCTAGCAACGCTATGGACTTGAGAGGCCTTAGGGTCAGTCAGTTAACTAAAGGACGCCCATCTGGAAACGCTAAGAATTCGAACTGAGTCTTTACAAGACCTTAGGGCCAGTCAGTTAACGTTAAGGACGTCCATATAGCAACGCTATGGACTCAAACCGAGTCTATGCAAGACCTTAGGGCCAGTCAATTAACATTAAAGAGGTCCATCTGGCAACGCTAAGGTCTCGAACCGACTCTTTAAGAGGCTTTCGGGGCAAGTAACGTTAAGGACGTCCATCTGGTAACGCTAAGTACTCGAACCGAGTCTATGCAAGACCTTAGGGGCAGTCAGTTAACATTAAGGACGTCCATCTGGCAACGCTAGGGACTCAAACCGAATCTATGAGAGGCTTTTAGGGCAAGTAACGTTAAAGACGTCCATCTGGCAACGCTAAGTACTCGAACTGAGTCTATGCAAGACCTTAGGGGCAGTCAGTTAACATTAAGGACGTCGATCTGGCAACGCTAGGGACTCAAACCGATTCTTTGAGAGGCTTTCGGGGCAAGTATCGTTAAGGACGTCCATCTGGCAACGCTAAGTACTCGAACCGAGTCTATGCAAGACCTTAGGGGCAGTCAGTTAACATTAAGGACGTCCATCTGGCAACGCTAGGGACTCGAACGGAGTCTTTGAGAGGCTTTCGGGGCAAGTAACGTTAAGGACTCCTATCTGGCAATGCTAAGTACTCGAACCGAGTCTATGCAAGACCTTAGGGCCAGTCAGTTATCACTAAGGACGTCCATCTGGCAACGCTAGGGACTCAAACCGAGGTCTTTGAGAGGCTTTCGGGGCAAGTAACGTTAAGGACGTCCATGTGGCAACGCTACGTACTCGAACCGAGTCTATGCAAGACCTTAGAGGCAGTCAGTTAACATTAAGGACGTCCATATGGCAACGCTAGGGACTCAAACCGAGTCTATGCAAGACCTTAGGGCCAGTCAGTTAACACTAAGGACGTCCATCTGGCAACGCTAGGGACTCAAACCGAGTCTTTGAGAGGCGTTCGGGCAAGTAACGTTAAGGACATCAACCTGGCAACTCTAAGTACTCGAACCGAGTCTTTGCAAGGCCTTAGGGCCAGTCAGTTAACATTAAGAACGTCCATCTGGGAACGCTAAGCACTCGAATTGAGTCTTTACAAGACCTTAGGGACATTCAGTTAACTTTAGTCTCGAACCAAGTCTATGAGAGGCTTTCAGCTTGACTCAACCTAATCTAATCTGTACTAACAATCAGTGCTGTAAAAGTTTGCAGAGCACTGCTTGAACCTTTTCATCCAATCCAACAGCTGATTCCCAGTAGAGATATTTATATCTCTCTGATATTCCCAACGAATTGTCAAACTCTCAAAGGCGCACAAATATTGACAAATTCAATTAACATTTGCGCACACAATGTCAACCAATTAACTGATTCAATTATTAATACATTAAATGTGTGAAACGCTTTTTATCTTATCAATTTTTATCTTAAATCAATATGTACAACGAGCCAAATTGATAACATGGACAGCTTGCGCGCGGCTCAAATGTTCAACATGCTAATTTGCCGATACCGACCAAATTGTATTATAAGCAAGTCAAACACAATAGCAACAAAAAAACACACCAACCAACCAACCAGCCAGTCAGTCAGTCAATAAAAACATAAAAATTATTCAAACCCTCAATTCGCAGTTAATTCATTTTAATTTAGGCACAAAATGTGGTTGTTGCTGTACATTTGCCATTGGCAAATATTTAGTCATACTTAAATGCAACGATTAGCTACGCAAATTACAACAACACCAACTGTAATGCATACAGCAATAGCTACAACAAAGCAACAAGTACAAGCACCGAAATACCGGTTAGACAGCAGCCAGACAGACGAAACGCCAAGCGCCAAGCTTAACGTGATTTAGTGCAACGAATAGCAGAGCTACAACGTTAGTTGGGCCAAGACATATAGTACAAATAGACACAGAGACAGAGAGTCGAACAGACAGACAGATAGACAGACAGACAGTTGAAAAGCCAGTAGTTTTGGGCAATTGGTCGCCGGCCCCCTACGCGCCAATGTGACAATTTGCACAGCTGTTGCTGTGTCTGTCGCTGACGCTGACGCATACATCAAATGGAGCACGCGCACTGTGCCGCACGTCTGTGACCATATATTGAATTTGGCTAATATTATTGGCAAATTTGCATAAGTTGGCGTCTTGACAACTGTTCAAAAACCACTACAACACAACAACAACAGCAATGAACGTAGTTTCGTTCATGAAGCCAACGAATCGAGACGAAAAAACCAAAACAAATTGTCATTTTTTTTTTTGTTGCAGCCAAATTATTGAGAGCAATTGAAAGTAGCCAACTTAAACAATCACTTGCAGCGCACTTCCATGGTTATGGCCGTGATTCTGTTAATCTCGATTGCCGTCGTGTTGGCTTTCTACTGCAACTTTGATCTGTGCAAAATATCGTCAACATACCTCAAGCCGCTGCTGACACGCTACCGAGGACACGGCGCCAAGTTGACAGCGAACGCAGCGACAACCCTATCCAACGACTACTATCACGCGACGGAGATATCGCGCGTGCGCAACGTCTGGAACATACCCGGACCGCAGCCTATACCGTTTCTGGGCACCAAGTGGATATTTCTGGTGTTCTTTCGAAAGTACAAAATGTCGCTAATGCACGAAATGTATGCGGGTGAGTGGTGAGGGCGCAAAACAGACGACAGGAAGTTGATGGTCTATATGAGAAATTTGTTTCTGTTCCATTTGCAGATTTTCATCGCAAATATGGCGACATAGTGTTGGAAGTGCTGCCTGCAGGCATACCCATTGTGCATTTGTTCAACAAACAGGATCTCGAGAAGGTGCTCAAATATCCCAGCAAATATCCCTTTCGACCGCCCACCGAAATTGTGGTAACCTACAGGCGTTCGCGACCGGATCGCTATGCGAGTGTGGGCATTGTCAATGAGTGAGTGAAATAAAACAAGAAGTGAAGAAGGTCTAAGGAACATTTGGGAATTGATGTTTACCTTATTTTGTCATCGATATGCAAATACAGTCGAACTTCCCTATAATGAATTCGCACGGGACCAGAAAAAAGCTTCATTATATAGAAACTTCATTACACTAGTCAGAATACAAGGTTTGCGTACAAGGGGTACATCGTTTTTTCATATGAAAAATAAATCACTTAAAGTAATTTTTCAAAAACAAAATATTTTATATTTTTTCCATAAACTCAGTTCTTTTATTCTATTAAGATAATAATAACAAAAACTTGACTAAATCGTAAAAGAAGGGCCAAAAACAAAATGTGTTATGAATTCACCTCAGAAAAAGTTTGCGTACAAGATAAGGTTATGTAGCAAAAATTTAATTGAAACTAAGTTTTGTCCAAAAATGAATAACTTTTTGGATATGCTTCTCATATTGGAACATAATTATAATCTAATCATACTCTCATATTTCGGCATAAATTTTATTAAATTATGTGTTTTTTAGCGCTTCTTTTGTTATATCCTTGAATTGTTATATTTGTTTACTATATCTTTGAAGATGGAGTGTTGTTGGGCTCAGGGTTCAAGTTAAGAGCAAAGATAGCTTCACATCGTATGCATTACGCCCTAAGGTCATCGTAAAGTTGAAAAGAAATGTTAGAACATGATCCAAATTTTTGAAACCTTGTCTTACATAAGCTTTCAGATTATGTAAATAACCCCTCCGAACCATTTCTGATTAAAAAAACACAGCCTGTTTACTCCTTTACTAGACATGCAGCCCCATACCATACCCCCTCATATGCTATGCTTTATTGTTAATGTCAGATTTTTGTTTGATGCCTTTTAATGCCAAATATGCCAAACCATTATCAGATAATAATAAATCTTCCCACTTTCCATAGATAACAACTCATCGTCCCGGAAATCCGGTTTTCTAGACTCTTTTATGGACTCTTTCACGAAAGAAATTCTGTGCTCCCTGTTAGTTAGCTAAATATGGGCTTCTTACATGCTATTCTGTAGGGGACTTCATGACTTTTCTTATAAAGTCACTGCTACTGGGTTTTATAAAATATTTCTGTACAGATTTCTGTAAGATATCGGATGCAACTAGCCTAAGACTATGATGCACTGACCGCAAAACAATCTAATCCTAATGTGAGAAATAGGCAACAATCGTCAGTGGCAACAAATTGGCGACTCGCCGATTTATTGCCGCAGCGACAAATTAGTAACATGTCCCAAAAACACGTTGTTTTCCAGGACTTTGAAATATCGAATTGATATGCTTTGTATTTCAGTGAGATTGATCGCATTTAAAAAATTTGTATTCATTCGCCGACGGTTCATTGATCAACAGCATTGATTCAAGCTCAAAACAATGAGAGCAACATTGAATCTTTGTATGCAAATGAAATTCCATCCCAACCAAAACTGACTGACTTTTTATATCGTACATATATTGATAATTTTCCAAACAATATGATGTATTTAGATATGAAAACGACTCGTCAAGGCGATAAGAAAACGACTCGTCACGGCGATAAGAAAACGACTCGTCACGGCGAGTTGCTTTCGGCGGGTGTTTTAGAACGACTGGTGATACGAAATCGATACGTTGGCGATATTACCGGCGATAAATTTGTTGCCGGGGGCGACTCGTTTTCTTTTTGACGGCAACAAAAAATGTCTGGTGGGTTCTATATTATATCAAGCACATATACGTTTAAAAATAATTTACAAGTCCGTTTACTGTTTAATGGAATAAAAATTTTCCAAAAAAAAATATCCAAAAATCCTTCAAACCTTGTGTTAGGTAAATGTGTGCTGTTTCGAGTTCTAATTTCTTTCGGAGCCTTGTAGAGTATCTACTCTATGAGAATTTATTGCTCTAACAATATTTTGCTTCATTATTACTCATATTACTCTCATATTACTCTATGAGAATTTATTGCTCTAACAATATTTTGCTTCAATTAATTTTAATTAATTTTATTTAATTTTGATTTATTTTATTTGATTTATTTAATTTTAATTTAGTTTAATTTATTTTATTTTATTTAATTTTGTTAAATTAAATTTAATTTAATTTTATTTTGGTTTATTTTATTTAATTTTAATATATTTTATTTTATTTTATTTTGGTTTATTTTATTTAATTTAATTTTATTTTTTTATTTCATTTTATTTTGTTTTATTTTATTTTATTTTATTTTATTTTATTTTATTTTATTTTATTTTGGTTTATTTTATTTTATTTTGTTTTATTTTATTTTATTTTATTTTGCTTCATTTTATTTTATTTTATTTCGTTTTATTTTATTTTATTTCATTTTATTTTATTTTATTTTATTTTATTTTATTTTATTTTATTTTATTTTATTTTATTTTATTTTATTTTATTTTATTTTATTTTATTTTAATTTATTTTATTAATACCATGAATACTAATACAACAATGTATCAATATCTTCCCCAGACAAGGACCCGCCTGGCAAAAGCTTCGCTCTAATCTCACTTCCTACATAACATCGCCGCGCATACTGCAAAACTTTCTGCCCGCTTTGAATTGTGTTTGCGATGATTTCATTGAATTGCTACGCGAAAATCGCGATGTCCACACGGACGAAGTGCACAATTTCGAGGACATTGCCAATCTGATGGGCCTGGAGGCGGTGTGTACGTTAATGCTGGGACGTCGCATGGGTTTTCTGGCAAAGAACGGCAAACAGCCGGACAAGATCAGGCAGCTAGCGGGCGCCGTGAAGCAGCTATTCATATCGCAACGTGATTCCTACTATGGCATCGGACTGTGGAAGTACTTTCCGACCAAAACCTACAAAGAGTTTGTGCGCGCCGAGGAAATAATCTATGAGTAAGTTGAACACAATTGCAAGACGCTGTGCTTGTGCCCTAAAGTAATGGGTCGAACAATCGGACAGTGTCATATCGGAAATGGTCGAAAAGGCGCTGGAGGACGACTATCTGACATCGGCCTACGATGACAGCGAGGCGGCGTTGCGTAGTGTCTTTTTGAACATACTGGAACTCAAAGACCTGGACATACGCGATAAGAAGTCGGCCATTATTGACTTTATAGCGGCGGGTATTGAAACGGTTAGTGAGAGAATTTTGATAGTCGAATTTAAATTTAAAAATACTAATTGTATTTTGTATTTTTGTGTAGCTGGCGAATACGTTACTTTTTGTGCTGAGTTCGGTGACCAGTGATGACATGGTCATGTCTCGCATTCTGGATGAATTTCGCGAATATCGTCAGACGAATATATTGCAGGAAGCTTTTACGAATGCAACCTACACCAAGGCCTGCATACAGGAATCGTATAGGATTAGGCCCACGGCCTTCTGCTTGGCGCGCATATTAGAGGAGAACATGGAGCTCTCGGGCTATCATCTGAAGGCGGGGGTTTGTAACTACTGCCTTTTCTTTTAAGATTTAAAAAATAATATAAAAATTGTATGTCTGTGTAATAGACTGTGGTCATGTGTCAGAATATGGTTGCCTGTCACAACAATGTCAACTTTCCCGATGCCAAACAGTTTCGACCCGAACGCTGGATAGATGCTGATGGCAATTTTACGGTGAATGTGCCCAGCGCTTGTATTGTGGTGCCGTTCGGTGTGGGCAAACGCACCTGTCCCGGCAAGCGATTTGTGGAAATGGAAATTGTGCTCATGTTGGCAAAGGTAATTAAATTAATACTATTAAATAATAACTAAAATTCTTAAACTAAATAAAAAATTAAATTAATTAAAACTCTTAATAATTACTATTTTTATTCAGTTGGTGCTTGCCTTCGAGATTAGCTTCAAAGAGCCGCTGCAAACAGAATTCGAATTTCTACTAGCGCCTAAAACGCCACTAACGTTAATTTTACGCGATCGTGTGTTTTGAGTGCGCTGCCAGATGTGGTCATTTAAAAACCTTATGAATGAAGATTTTCCCCCCAAACAATGTTTGTAAATGTATTAAATGAATTTAATTGTAGTAGCAAAAGAATTAGCATCAATTGTGAGCAAATTGCGTAACGAAAGACTGTTTTAATTTATAATTATTTACCATTATTTTTTGTTATTTAAATAAAAGTAAAGTAAATATTATTTATGTACTAAATGTAAATTGTACAATACGTGATATGCATATAAATGTAAATACTTTATTGTTAATAAAAATAAAAATTTTGCTAAAAGTGAGTGAGTTTTACTTTTAATTTAAGTAATTATTTGTATCTGGCATTCTATAAGCGCAATCGAATTAGGCTGCATGGCGTTAGAAAGATATAATTTTGCACTAAACAAAGTTCTCAGAAAGTTTTATGATTGCTTGATTCAGTTTTAAATGAACGCCCATCAAAGATGAACATCAGCAAATAGAAAATATTTTTTTTTAAATAAAATATGCCATATTCTACAGTTTTTCTTTATCAATAAAGACAAAAGTGCAAGTCAAACTATATGCTGAAACTGTATTTAGTTTTTACGGTCTTCATACTGTAACAGTGGAAATTTTTGGTGTACTCTTGAAGGTACAAAATGTATGCGGTGAGTCATGAGAGAGCGAAAAGGAGGACATAATTATTTAGGGATTTAGATATAATTTTTTTATTTGTAGATTTCTATTGCAAATATGGCGATATCCATTGTACTTCTGTTCAAGAATTTGAATTTGGATAGCGAGCTCAAGTACGTCAGCAAATATCCCTTTCGAACGCCCACGGAAATTGTGGTACAGGAGTTGGCGACCGGATCGCTATGCGAGTGTGGCCATCGTCAATGAGTGAGTAAATCTAAAGAACGAAAGAGAGAGCAATCTACATAAATATGTAGCTAATGAAACTAGAGGCGAGTCTAAGTGACATTTGGGGAGAGGTGCTAAAGAAATTGTACGACGCGGAAGTAAACCTAATATAATATAATATAATAATAAGATATAGTTTATTGGTTAAGTTGGACAGTCAATCGATCACTCGACTAGTACACTCTGAGGCCTCTATGATCCATTTAGATGCCCGAAGAGAGTGTACCAAGTGTAGAGTCCGACTACCATGTAAGCACAAAATTCTGCTTATTGAATATATAAGCGTTTGGAACCACTTCGATAAGACTGGATACAAAAAGACACTCGTTGTATCGGTGCTAAACGAGTTAATGCAAAAAAACACTTTAACCTAATTTCCATCTGGGAATTGCAACAAAATCGTCTCATTTCTAAAGCTAATGGTGACTGTTGATAAAAAGTGGATCGCTTGTGACAACGTCAAGCAAAAACGGTTGTTTTGGAATTTTGTTGACTGTCAAGAAGGTTTTTCTGTGTGTTTGATGGAATTCGCAGCGAATCATCAACTATGAACTGCTCCCCTACGACCAAACTGGGACCTCTACTATCAACAGTTTTACCCTTTGAAGGAAGAAATTGCCCAGAAGCAGCCAGCTATGGCCCATAGGAAAGGAATTGTGTTCCAATGCCAGGCCACACATATCGTTAGTGACTCGCCAGAAGCGCCGAGAGTTGGATTGAGAGGTTCTTATGCATCCACTTCATAGTTCGTACGTGATTACTGCCTGTTCCTGTGCATGGAATATGATTTCGCTGCTCAAAAATTTGCCTCAAGAGAAGTCGACTTTTGAAAAATGGCTGTCCCAGTTTCCTACCAATAGGGGAAAAACTCTTCTCAGGTTTCTATAAGAGAGAACGGAATTACCTTTAAAAACCTCTTCTCTGGTTTTTTTAAGAGAGAATGGAATTGCCTTCAATATGGCAAAAAGTTATGGAACAGAACGGTGCATATTTTAACTAAATTGAATCATTCTAAGAATGCCTTCAATTTCATGCAAAAAGACTACAAATTTTCAAGATTTCTATCTTCTGACTTGAGATAGACCTGAGTTGAGCAAGTCAACAGTATGGAAATGGTCTTCCTAGAAATAAACTCAATTTAATAATTTTATTTGCGCGTTAAAGTCAATTAGAATTCATCAGTATTTATATAAAAATCGATTAAATATTCATTAGCGCCTCAGAAAATTGAGCGCAGATTTCTGGTAATAAAAAAATAAACAAACGCCAACTTGTGATAGCAAACCAATGATCTTGTAACGAGGCACTACACAACAAAAAGGCAAAAACAACATCGAAAACATAAACTTTCACAACAACAAATAGAAAATAAAAAAATATAAAAATAAAATCTGAGCAAATTATAGAAAATCTAATTAAATCAGCAGCTAATAATTAACATGCAATAAATGCATCAAGGTGCGGGAAACACGGCTACATGCAACTCAGGCTTTTTGTGCGGCGGCAGCAGAAAGCGCCGCTTGTCTTGGCAGTGAAAAGAGCAGCGCGACTAATTACTTGACGGCGACTTCGAAATCGAAAATACATCGAAATCGAGGCGCGGCAACTGTACTATGCAGCGTTGAGCTCGGCACTAAACCAGGTCTAAAGACGAAAGTCACACTGCAAGTGCTTGGCAAATAACGTACAACAGAAGGCAGAGCGGGCGGCGAGAGCGCCGCCAATGCGCTCCGACTTTTAGCAATAACGAAATTCGAAGTTAAGTTAGCACTAGCGAGCAGTTACTAACTTCCAATTGGACGCGCTAGCCAGTTGGCCAGCATTACGCGAATGAGCTTCGATTGTGACGGACGGCGCCCGAAGAACAGTGAGAGTGCGTTGCAGCAGCAATAAAAGAAAATCGGTCACTAAACAACAAGAAAACACAACACTGGGCACGCAGCTACGAAATACGAGAGCCGTGAGACCAAAATACGAAACGGGAAAATACGAAACGTTGACGTCGCTTGACGTTTATTTTGTTGTGTGAACACAGCCGTTGAGGAATTTTGAAAAACGAGTTTTATTTCTAATATTTTCACTGTGTTTTTGTTGTGCTGCTGCATTGTGTGACTAAGTAGAATTTTCGTTTTCCATAAATACTAAAAATAAAATTGTGTTGTTCTCATGTCAATGAATGAAAATACTTAAATGAATGCTGTGGTAAAATACTAAACAATAGTTGAGAGTTTTGCTAAACCAACAATCAACCGACACAACTGCACATATTTTCATCACACACACACACACACACATAGAGCCCGCGGAAAACTAAATAAAAGGCGGCACCAGCGCATAATCACGAATAATCGGGCGCTAAAAGGCAACAACGACAACCAACGACACGACTAAGAAATGTGTGTAACTAATTTTTTACTAATTGCTAATGAACACATACATACATAGGTATAACTAATGAATATAAATAATAGTTTTTGATTTTTAAAAGTTATGCAATAAAATTTTAATAACCTAGAAGTTAGACTTTCGTTAAAGTAATTTAATTACATACAATTTTTTAGTTAAAGAATGTTGGCCAATTCTTTTTTGGCAATTAAAAAATAATTCTAATATTCAGTATACAGTACTTTTCGCTTATGACGAACCCGTTTAAAACGATTTTCCGTCTAAAACGAACCAATTTCAAAAGTACGCGCTGTATGTTTTCGCTTATTACGGACCCCTTTTAAAGCGAACTTTCGGTTAAAACGAACCATTTTGCCCAGTCCCTCGAAGTTCGCTTGTATTTGATTTTTTTTCTTTATTGTATTTATTTATTTTATGAACAAAGTTCTTAATTTTTTATAATATTTTTATTTTAGTTTTTTCTTTTGTTTCGTTTTTATGAATTTTCTTTCATTGTTTTCTAAGTTTTTAAATAAATGTTGAAATTTTTAAATTTTCGATTTTGTTTTAATTATTTTGTATTGTTTTCTAAGTTTATATATATATTTTTTGTTTTTAGTTTTAATTTTCTTTCATTTTGTTTTAATTAAATTTAGTTTAAATTTTGTAATTTTCGATTTTTGTTTTTAGTTTTTATTTTGGCATTTATTTTTTAATTTTATTTGTAAGATTTAAATTTTTTAATTGTTTTTAGGTTTTATTTTGTTTATTGACTTTTTATTTTTCTTTTCATGCTATTTTATTATTTTAATTTTAGTTTTTTATTTTCTCTAATTTTGTTTTAATTATTTTGTATTGTTTTCTAAGTCTTTATATATATTTTTTGTTTTTAGATTTAATTTTCTTTCATTTTGTTTTAATTATTTCTGATTGTTTTCTTAGGTTTTTATTTTGTGTTCTGTTTTTTCATTTTGGTTTTTTTATTTTCTTTTATTTCGTTCTGTTTTTTTTATTGTTTGAATCTTAATTTTAATCTTTTATAATTTTAGTTTTTATTTTGAATTTTCTATTCATTTGTTCTCCATTTTATTTTTTTTCGATAATTTTTTATTGTTTTCTAAGTTTTCATTTTGGATTTTTGTTTCTAGTTTTAAATTTGAATTTTGTATTTTTCCTTTCATGCTATATTTTTATTTTGGGTTTTTGTTGCTCTTATGTTGTTTTTATTATAATTATTTGTTATTGTTTTCAAAGTTTTTATTTTTGTTTCTAAATAGTTTTAATTTTGGATTTTGTATTTTTTATGTTATTTTTGTTATTTGTAGGTTTTTATTTTCCTTTGTTTTGTTTTGATTATTTTTCGTTGTTTCCTAGGTTTTTGTATTTAGTTTTGATTTTTGTTTTTTTAGGTTTTATTTCATATTTTGAATTTTGTATATTGTATTTTTGTTCAATTTAATTGTTTTTTTGTTCTATTTAATTTGTTGATTTTTGCTTTTATTTTTTTGTATTATTTTTTTAATGTTTTCAAAGTTTTTATATTTGGTTCTGTGTTTTCTTGCTTTTATTTTGTATTTTTCTTAAATTATTGTATTATTTTTGTATTTTTCATGCTATTTAGTTTTTTATTTTTAGGTTTTTATAATCTTTTGATAGTTTTTTATCGGTTTATAATTTATTATATTTCTTTTTTGTTTTTGGTTTTTATTTCATATTTTAAATTTTGTGTTATTATTTATGTTATTTTATTTGTTCATTTTTCTTTTATTCTTATTTTTCTGATCATTTTGTTAATGTTTTCTAAGTTTTTATAAAAATTATTTTTATTTAATTTTCTTAATTTTTTTTATTTTAAAATTTATTTTTCATTCTTTTGACTTAGTTTTTTTTTGTATTCAATGTAAAAAAAAATTAAAATTTATTTTTAATTTTGTTTTTTCTTTTCATTTTTAATTTAGCGTGTAATATGTTGTTTTATGTTGGTTTTGACTATTGGTTTTCATATTTTGTGTTTACATTTTTATTGTAATTTTTTTGGGGTTTTGTTTCTGTGCTTTTGTTGTTGTTGTTGTGGTTTAAATTTGTATTATTTTGTTATTGATTGATTAAATTTTTTTTATTTATTTATTTTTTATAAAAAAATGAATTTTTAATTAATATTTTCTAATTCATTTATATATTTTAATATTTTATTTTTATGTATATTTAAACGTGTATTTAGTTTCAGGCATATTTTAAATTATTAATTTTTTATTTTATTTTTTGCTTTATTTTGTTTTATTTTTTAGTTGATTACAACTTTCGCTTATTACACAGGGTAACAAATTTCGACTTTTGGTCGCTCCCTAATTACCCTAGAACTGATGTCAAACCCAGAAAAGCCATTTTGCTGTTGATCAGTGTTATGAAAATATGGAATTTTAGTGTGGTGAAAATGTGTCTTTTCACCACTCCTCATTTTTTAAACATCAATGTCTCCAACTTCAAAGAAAAACCAGAAAATGTATCACACTTCCCATAAAACCTGTTTATGCCCTTCAAGTTCCGGCAAATCATAGCTGAGGCAGCGCGGGAAAAATTACAACAAAAGCTCGAAAGCGATGAATAGTGCACTCAACCAACGTCACCGTTTCAAAATAATAAAAAAAAATAGCAACAAAAAAAAACCATTAATGTATGAGCTGTACATCTTTTCGCTGCTGCAAAGTCAGTCAAAGGCAAAAAAGCAGCGCTTTGAAGAGCGGCCCCACCCCACAACCCAAGACAGCTGCTACGAGCCGTATTTGAGTCAACCGACGGCCGTTTGTATAAGACTGACGCATCATTGCGCGCTCGAACAGATCGTCAAGCAAAGCGCAGACAGCAGCAAGTCGTGTGCGTGACTTATGGCAACAATGGGCAATTAGATGAGTTTTCCCGGGAAGCGTGTGAGATCGTTTAAAGTTGAATTCAATGGCCGCATGATTTGTGAGGCAATTTTCGATTGTTTGAGGCAATATTTGGCATTTTGGTGACAAGAAGTTTGATCAAATGTTTTTTTGAAAATTGTCGCTTATTCTTTTTATAGTCTTTGAATGCAGATATTCATTTTTTAAGTAATGCACTTTCGTTCATGCCATACAAATGAATCAGTCAACACTAACCAAAACGGTCTTAGTTACTGTCTAATATCCTTCATTATTATTAATTAATAATATTTGTTTTCAGACCCTTAATTGTTGTTTACCATATTTTAATCACATTTAAATTGATTGCGCTCGATGATTCACATCAACATTACTTAACAATTATTCACGCTGTCTGTCACTGCTCAGTTAATTCTCTCTCTCTTTCGGTCCTGTCTCTCACTTGCTGCGCCTCTAATTTCTTTCTTGCATTAACCCAGTGAGAGTTCAGTGTTGGCGCACCAGTTGACTGTAGTGTCCTTGCTGCCATATGCGTAAAGTTTATAATCTCGCCACCTCCACTTCGCCACAACCAATGCACTTCTGCATTGCTTGGTTTTGTTTCGCTTCGTTGAGGTTTGAGGTTCAGCGATGTTGAGGTTAACTATAATTTAATGACTTTGACATTGGCACTTTTTCCTATTTGTTGTTGTTGTTGTCAGGCAATACTGATAGTGTTTTTTATACATACATATATACATATATTGTATCGAATACATGTCATACAATGGTGATGAGGACGCGCTCTATGGTTGAGTTTAGGTGATGTAGGTTGGGTTTTGTGGTGCGCTGAAGGGATACCAAGTAGTAAGAAAGGAAAGAAAGATCCTGTAAAGAAAAGTGAACACTTAAGTTTTAAAATTCTAAAGCTAAATAGTTACTTCTTTAAGTGCCTCAAAGATTTCGCAAGTAAAGAAATATTTCAAAATATCTTTAACCCTTTCGCTACAGGTTTTTACTGGGGAAAGTTAAAATTTTAAACTTTACGTCTTAGGCTTCTATGTGGTTATGTTAGCAACATTCCATAAGACATTTTTAAATTTTTATACTCGGACCCTGTATTTTAGAGTGTTTTCTATGAGAGCATCCACATCGTTGTGGTTGTAATAATTACTTAAACATAAAACTTTTTACGCGTAACGAAAATTTGAATATTTCTTCATTTACTTCAGCCAAAATTAAAAAAAAAGTATCTAAATTGAAAGAAAACGTCAAATTAAAAAGTTCTCTAATTGTTTCTGCTTCTTCTTCTTTTACTATGTAGAGATATACCATTAAAAAAACGTGTATACCTCTCTTCTTTAAACTTAAATATTCAGTTTATTAATTTCGTATTCTGCCTAAAACTTCAAACTATTCTAAAGACCAACAAAAAAATTTATTCTTGCAACCATAGAGGATGCAGACGTCCACAAAGTAGCATGTTGCCACATGGCAACAAAATAGCGAAAGGGTTAATTCTTAATCAAAATGTAGAAAGATTGTTACTACCCAAGTTTTAACTCAAACTTTCCAAACAAAATATTATAGCACCGCCTTAAGCTTAGCAAAATTTGTAGAGAGTAGTTTGAACAGTTTTACTGGCCCACGAATTGGAGATATAATCATGTTTCTCCAAACAAGCTTATGGACCTTTGTTTCCCCTTTTAGATTTTTATTTAAAAATTAATAAAAAGCACGTGTCTAATTTTTTTCCCATTTTAATTATTTTCACAAATCTTGAAGTCAATAGGCCAATTGGTTCATGTTTTTTTCGTTGTCTTTCCATATACGAACCTTAACCCATTGTTGACTCTGTTATATTTTGATTTTCAAAATATTATTTAAAAATTTTCTTAAGATCTCTAAATGATAGTTTAAAAACATAATGAAAGATTTTAGCTATTGCTATGGAAACATTTTTTTCATAAAAAATGACATGGCTCTGACATTTTCGACTCTATAATCATTCCGAATGGAGAAGTTAATGGGATTTCGACACTACATTTTGGTTTTCTCTTCATAGAAACCGAAAAGTTGACAACCTCACAACTTTGTTTTGACTTAACCCATTGTTGACAACGTTGAATTTTGATTTTTAGAAAATTGTTGAAAGATATTTTTAAGATCTCTAAATGATAGTGTAAAAAAACATAATGAAAGATTTAAGGCAGGTTTCTACCTTGTGCGGCCGAGAAAACATGTTTTTTTTGAAAAATTTTTTATGAGAAGGTTTTTAAGATAAACACTGGAAAATTTTTTCAAATGTAGGTATATGTTTATTGTACAAGTAAAAAAAGTTTCAAGATAAAATATGCAAAGGGGGGGGAGGGGGCCATCGAGCAATGGCGGCAGGACTTCCTTACTCGCGGAAGTCCTGCCGCTGTTTGAGATGACTTGAAACACAAAAATGAAATTTTTTCTTATTCTGTATCCTTTTGTCTATGGCTGGAACTAGGATTTAAAAAAAAAAATGAAAAATGAAGGAAATATGCGATTTTGACTAAAAAACTCAATTTTTACCTACTTTTTTCAATACAAATTTCTATTTTTAATGAGAAAAAATTATTATTTCTTGAAGATCCTAGTTCGTGCCATAGCTAAGACCTTGATAAATGACTGTTTAAAATTTCGTAGCTATTGCCCAACTCGTGTGGCCTAAATCACTTCCGCAAGGTCAAAAAATGTAGTTTTGAGAAAAACGCGTTCAAAGTTTTGCTTCAGCGGCTCGGCGCGCTCGACACCGCTACCTGTTTCGATAAATTGCTTCCGTAATTCGAAAGATTTCAACTTCAAATTTTGGGAGCGTATTCTACAATCATGTATTAATCCAAAAATGCATGAAAAAAAAAATCGATTTTTTTTACCGCACAAGGTAGAAACCCCCCTTAAGTAATCAACACAACTGTGTCGTTCGCTGATTACTAGTTTAGGTCATGTGACCCCAAGGCCTCGCATAGACCACGTTCGAGTCCGTAGCGTTAGCAGATGAGCGTCATTATAATAAGTAACTTGAAAAAAGTAGTAATATTACTGAAAGTGATTACTTACGGGAAAAGTAACTAGTTACACTACATTTTTAAAGCAAAAGTAATATACTACGTAATTAGTTACACTACTTTAATATATTAGTAACAACACTGCAATTAAGTGGGAAGCTAATTTCATAGAAAATGGCCAGTTTTGTATGGCAGCCCCCCCAAGAGTTGAATATAGTGCTTAGGTATGCACGGAGAAAACATTTGGAAGGCAAAATAAATGGGTATCAGTCTTACATTTAAAACGTCCTGGGACAACCTGAGAGCAATGGGCGCCCATTTCATAAAAACCATAATTTTGTATGGGAGCCCCATTAAGGGTTGGCGATAGGGGGTAAGTATGTACGGAAGAAATGTTCAGATGGAAAAATTAGTGGGGATCAGTCATAGATTTTAACCCTCTAAGAGCAACTTCTGAGCAGCTGTAAAGCTATTTGTAGCATTTTGAGGCATTTTTGTAAATGTTGAGCTCAATGCGAGGCCATTTAAGTTTATTCTAGTTAGTCCCTCAAACCACTTAAAATTAGAGGTTTCAAAGCATCGAAATCGAAAAATCGTGCACTAAATCATGTATAATGTATATTTATTTATGTATGTATGTATGCATTTAAGAAAGTATTGAATGAAACATTTACCCCTTGTTTAGTTGAGTATTTATTATAGGAATTAAAAAAAATCACTGCCACACCCTAACTAAACTCAACTCATACATCGTGGCATACATTGAGGCGCTGCGGCATTGTGTGTGCGGCGCGCACTTTGATTGTTGATTAGCGCAACTTGATAGCTTGATTACTGCAGCGTTTTATTATAGACGACCTGTCGTAGATTTTCATACGCAATGTCAGCGCGCTATGTGCGCCCTGCGCTATGCAATGCTAGACGACACCAAAAAGGCGCCAAAACAACGGAAACGCAACAGCAACATGCCAACAATGCTTGCGTTGCTAGACGCAATTAATATGAATACAACTAATAGATGCGACCGTAGCTGAGCAGGCGGTGGCGTTGGGCCGCATTTGTGGCGTTCTAAGCGTTAAACACGCTCGTGCGTGCGCCCCTCGTTGCCCATTCGATGCGTTGCGTGTTGTAGAATTTACGTTGGTTAGTTGTGTGCGTGGCATTGCATGTCGCACATATCGACAACAACAACAACCACCAACACCCGAGCGACCAACCCAACCACCAACCCCATTCAGCCCAGTCGGCTACATTGACCTGCTTCAATTTTGCGCGCATTTTTCCATTCGTTGTTTTCTTTTCTTTCAGTCACATTCTGTTTCTTCGTTATTATTATTTGTGTATTTGTTGTGTTTTAGTTGATTTTATTGTTTTGTTATGGTTTGCATTTTTTATTGTTACTTTTTTGCTTTTTTATTTCAAGCGTTTCGGCTTTTTTGTTTTGACATTCACCATGTGCAAATTGTTGTTGTTGTTGTTGTTGTTGTGAATTGCTGCTTGCTATTTATTTGATTTTTTCAACATTTTTTGCACTTTGATTTTCAATGTGCCAACAGCTGTTCGCACGTGAATTGACATTTGTCAGGCAGCAATGCAATTTTGTTGTTACTCATATTGTTGTTGTTGTTAGGTTATTTGTTGTTATTGTTTCTTTTTTGCTATCTGGTTTTGTTACTCTTTGCTTATTGTTGTTTCTATTTTGTTAATGTTTCTACATTTTTGTTATAGTTCGAATTTTATTGTTATTATCGTTTCGTTGTTGTTGTTGTTGTTGTTTGTGTTAGAGTGAGCCGCCGTTGTTGTTGATGTGGTGTTGTTGACACCAGCGCTGGCAAAACTGGTTTTGCTGCAATTGCACCACTCGTACATTTTTATGTTTTCACCTTTTGCTTTGGTCTCTTTGCAGTTCAATGCGTGCTTCAATTGTGTTGCATTGTGTTGCATTTTCTTGCGCTTCGAAGATGCCAGCAAATTGTCGACATGTACTAATTACTGCTCCAATAGAGTTGAAAAGATTTCATAGAAAATAATGGAAGCTCTAGTTGAAGTTTTCCACTCGTAGCTCAGTGATCGGTGCATTCGAATGCAAGTTAGAGATTCATAGGTTCGAATATCGATTTCATAATAAAAAAATAAAAGAAAATAAAAGCAAAAAAAAATACAGGTGTCCCTCTTATAACGCGGTGGTTACGTTCCAGGAAAATTCCGCGTTATGTGATTCGCGTTATAGAAGACTTAACTTTTATATAATTTTTAGGGTTATGTTCTAATAAGCTTTTTCCAAAATAAAATAGGTACTAAATAAAAGATGTATGTACATTCCAACTCAAAATCAAAATTCATACTTTATTTAAAAAATTAAAAAAACATAATGAAAAAAAAATGTTTTTTAAATCGCGTTATATCGAAAACGCGTTGTAGAAGTACCGCGCTATACGAGGGAGACCTGTATACATTTTTCTCAACAGAAACTTACAACTGCCTCAAAATTAATTTAAAAAACATACAAGTTGAATTTTAAGTTTCAATTAATTTGTGTTGTCAATCTGTTGCTTAGGCCTTGACACAAAATCATTTAAATAACAGCCATGAGACTTTTTACTGGGTTGATAACCCTACTCGACATAAAATGGGTTAATCGCGTGCACCTAAAAACAAAAGTTCTAAACTTTTCTAGACTAACTTTGGGCCGCTGAACACGAAACTGAAAATCCCAACATTTTTTTAAGAAGCAAAAAACTCGAAAAATCTTTGAAAACTCAGTTTTTTCGCTATTGTTTCAGTTATGAACACATATCTCGTAAACGAATCATCCGACTACCATCCGTCGTTCAGAAGATAATGCCTTAGCCCTTCGGGCGATATATAGATTGTCCAAGTCAGATGAAATTTGGGGAACTTATTGACGGTGAAAATTGAAAAAAAGTGTATTTTATTTTGGTACTTAACCCTTTGCCTGAGAGCAACTTCACCTATTTGTCATCTTATAGCAAAAGCTACGATTGTTTTATGGGTTTAATTCCAGTAGGCACCAACAAATTAATATTTTTAAAAGTTAGTTCAAAGCAAATTACAAAAATTTTACTGCTATCCACAAAATAATTTCCAATAGTTTGCAACGATATCAGGGAAAGTTTGTGTTCTAATTGAAGTCTACGAATTGGGCGCGTTTGATCAGAACCCTGTTTCTTTAATAATGGTTAAATAAAATCAAAATGTGATAATTTTGTATTTTTCCATAAATATTAAATCATTTTTTTGTAACTAAAAAATATTGATACAAAATTTATTTAACCCGTTTTAAGCTGCAATTTTTCAAAAATAAACTAGCTGTAGAACTCCAACAAAGAGGCGTGGCGACTTCAAATGTCACGTGCACACTTCGTAGGCACATGTTTCATGATTTAAATACTAAAAAGTAATATCTTGACACAGGGTAAAATTCGGGGTCGAAAGTGTTAAAAAAGGACTTTGGGTCAGAAAATGAAATCTGACTATGCTGGGTTACTATAAAATACCTCTAGTTTCACGCTTATTTCAATAATTGGATGGGTCTCGACAACAATTTTTTTTCTTTGTTGCACAGTGTAATAAATGTAAAGTTGGTGTTATCACTTAGTGCTACATAACTTTGTAATTTTTCTTTCGATTCTTTTGATGTTAGGCTTAATATTTGCACAAATAATATATATTTCATCTTAGATTTTTAAACCAGAGAAGATAATTTATTTTATCTATAAAAAAATTCGAAAAATTATAATTTTTGAAAATGGTCGAAAAATTTACTTATTTTTAACTTTCACAGCACTCTTCTGGCAAAGATAGCTAAACAATTTTTTAAAGATTGTTGAAAGATGGTTTGAAAAATTGAATAAACCAACTCATGGAGCCTTCAATTGTCTATTGAAGGTTTTGTTGCTAGTGCGTAGTAAGAACTTTGAACCATTTTTTTTGGTGTGGTGTTGAGTTGAGATTCGAACCCACAACACGCTGACTTGTAATCCAATGCACTGACCACAGAGCTACTAAAATTTTGTGTGTCCTAATGTTGCGAGTAAAATGTTAAAGCTTTGACCACCCATTAATAAATCGCATGACACAAATTTATAAATCTTCCCCACTTTACACGCCAAACACCATTTTTGGTCGACTGTACTGCACCACGATTCCATTGGCCTTTTATGGGTAACTAGTTCTCCATAGACACTTACAACTCTTTCAAGTAGCAAATTGCTAAGTGAAGTCGTGTAAGAAAACTTAAAAACAAAATTAGAAATTCCATAAACGTGCCAAAGACAGTCAGCGAATGGCTCTTGGCTGAGCGGGCGCCCAGCTTACATTCCAGTCATGAATATTTGTGAGTTTTTTTTTAAACAATTTTTCCTTCTACTAGTCAAAGTCTGGCTTGAGCGTCGCTGTGGAGTAAACAACTTGGCGTGAAAAAAACACGCAGCTGCGTGAAGTGTGGAAGTGTTTGGGCCAGAAGTCAATGCACCATTTATAAGGCTTCGTCTTTGATTACAAATCCACTTGACACATCAAACAAAGCCAACAAGGCAACACTTACCAGCCCTACGAGACAGTTTCTATAAAATTCAAGTCAAAGTAGGAAACATGTTGAACGTGTAGACAATTTGCATAGTTAAGATTCGAAATATGTAGTAATTTTGAGTTGCATCGAAGCAATTCGGTTGAAGTCAATCTGTAGCGCGCCAGAAATTAAGAAGAGAGAGGGAGAGAGAAAAAAATAAACAAAAACAGGTGTGGCAAGTGGCTAAGTTTGTGCGTGTCAGCCAAGTTGACTGTGGGGGCCTTTCGACCACGTTAGCAAGCGCACATTTTCGAAAATCCGCTCTCAATAACAGCTCAAGCTCTCATTCTCTCTCTCGGGCGCTCTGTGGGCCATTTCACCTACCCGCATACCGAAAGGTTTGTTTACATTTTTTATTTACAGCACAGAAAGAAAAACCTGTTTCTGGCGCATTTTGTGCGCAGTTGTTGTTGTTATTGTTGGAAATTGTTGTTATTAGCGAATGTTTGTTGTACTTTTGGCGTCTTCATTCATGCATTCTTCAATTTTTGGCAGTACAGCAACAAATATTTTGTTTACATTTTCATTAATGTCAAACATGTGCGAAACGTCTAAAGCAACAACAACTACAAACACAACTAGCCATGACCGTCAGACATAAATTATGGTAAAAATTTTTGGAACAAATGTCTTTAAGAAATGTCATAAAGTGGCATTCTCTGATGTCATATGACAAGTCACAAAATTAAAAAAAAAACATTTAACATAAACATATCCAATATCCGTCAATGTTGTTAATGTCAAAATATAAAAACTCAGAATAACAAAAATTTACAAACCATTTAAAATCAAATTAAAAGTACTTAAAGTAAGCACACACACACACACATTATACTTTACAATATTGTTAAATAGTAGCATAAAATAAAACAAATAAACCTTGGCACTAAAAACAAAAAAGGAAAACAACTCACACAGAAACAAAAACAACTATCGTTTATTGCAAAGACATGAATATTTGTGAGAAAGATGTGTGCACTTAATAATGACAGTTTGTGTTTTGTTTTAGAAAATTGCCATCATTACACGCATGAATGCACCTACAACACACTTTAATCAAATAACAAAAACAAAAAAAACAACACTATGGCGCAATTGTACGCCATCTGTTTCATTCATACAATGCGCGTTTTTTTGTATTTTAACACAAAACAAAAGCATTGAAAACGAGTCTTAAAACATGTTAGAAATGTGTTAAATGGAATTCAGAGACCTGATTCAAGAACTGATCGATTGATCTTTATTTTTACAAAACAAAAGCCAAAGTGATTGTTACAACTAGTTAGTGCTAACCGGTTTTTAAGGGGCAAATTTTTAAGTATTGTTTTTTGTATTAGCTTGTGTTGTGTATACGTTTGCGGTGCTAAGAACAATTTTTGTGTGCAATATTGGTGTCCCAAAGCTGTCACATACGTCACAGAAAAACAATTAATTGTAGTGGACAGCATTCAGACCTGAACAACATGAGTTATCTGCGTACAATAGGTATTTACTACATAAGAAAGAAAGTAGAAATAAGTTTAATGTGAATAAAACAAAGCTTAACCCTTTTGTTACCTGTGAGAAGCAATAGAAAAAGCCCAAACACACAATCTTATTAATTGACCTAATCAAGAAAAAAAATCAAGCAAAAAATGCATACCATGTTTTTTTTTTGTCATGTTTTTCGCAAACATTACACAAATAAACAAAATCAAACATTTACGGAAAATAAAATGTGCCAATAAAATATCAGCTGCTTGGATTTTGACATTTTCACGCGCTGCGTTGTATGAAAATTGGCAGTGTTTAGGCCCAACGTTGCATTCGCGCAACACAAAACTTAAAGCATATTTTTTGTTTAAAAAATAAAAAAAAAAATTTTCAAAACTTATTTTTAAATAGTTTAGCATTGCAAAATGCAGCCCACTAAGGGATTTTGATAGGTTTGAAGAATAAGTATTTTTGATTGAATTTCAAAAATTCCCCCAAAAAAACCTTTGACTTTGGATCGAAAAAAAGTATGAATATTTAAATAATTTTGAAATTTGAGTATGGAAGAATCTAAAACGATCAATTCTAATCCAATTGTACTTATTTTCAAGTCGTATGTCTTTATGAATTACTTAATATAGCGAAATTCTCAAACGTTGCGCAAACGCAACACTCAGGGCTTAATGGGTTAATGTATTACCAAACCAACTTTCTTTAAATTCCCTTATGAAATCATGTTACAATGTTAGATTAAAATGTATTAAACAATTATTTAAATTTAATATGACATTAAAAAATATTAACTGTCACTAAAGAATTTCGTTCTAAAAGACGTAAATGTACTTATTTTGGCTTTATTGGGCATTCTAGTGTTAATCCTTGCCAGTGTTGCACATAGAATTTGATTTTGAGGCGTTCTATACACAAGTTTCGGGCCCTTAATCATATAAAAATATATTTGCACCTCAAAATTTTTGTAACAAACATATATTTGAAAAGATTTAAACCACCAAAACAGCCTTTTGCATATCTTTAAATTCCCTTATGAAATCATGTTACAAAATCAGATTAAAATGTATTAAACAATTATTTCAACTTTTAAATTTAACTTGGCATTTAAAAATAGTAAAAGGCACAAAGGAATTTCTGCCTGTAATAACACCTAAAAAAATAACGGGAAAACTCGTTTTCTCTTTCGGTGGCTGTCCTCTCAGCTGGAAATGGCAAACCTCTGAGAGTAAAAATTGCTTATAAAAAAGCTCCCAACCTGCCGTTCGGAACCGGCATAAAACTGTAGGTCCCTCCAACCCGTGTACAAATTCACACGCACAACGCGGGTGGTTGCGGGAAGCTAGGCCTTAGTCTCGCGTAAGCGGGCTGTCGTGCCAGTCAATTATTATTATTATTATTAATTATTATTAATTATTACAAAGGAATTTCTTTCTAAAAGACATAAATGTACTCATTTTGGCTTTTTTGGGCATTCTAGTGTATTCTCTACCAGTGGTGAATACAGAATTTTATTTTGAGGGTTTCTATACACAAAATTATATAAAAATATATTTGCTACTAAAAATTGTTGTGACAAACATATATTTAAGGGGATTTTAACCACCAAAACAGTCTCTGATACATCTTAAAATTCCCTTAAGAAATCATGCTTCACAATTGGGTTAAAATGTATTCAACCATTCTTTGAACTTTTAAATTTAGCATAAAAAAATAGTAAAAGTCACTAAAGAATTTCGTTCTAAAACATCTCAATGTACTCATTTTGACTTCCTTGGGCATTCTACTGTTAATCTTTGCCAGTGTTGCACACAGAATTTCATTTTGAGACGTTCTTTACACAACTTTTGGGGCCCAAAGCCATTGAAAAATATATTTGCCACTCAAATTTGTTGTACCAAACATATATTTGATGTATGATCTATAAAGAAAAATTCAACTTATTGTATATAAAATAAATTGAAATATATATTGGGCACAAAGTATCGAAAGGGTTAAGGAATTTAGTTTAATTGTGACAGTCATAAATGCTTCTTCTTCAATCTGACGATCAAATGTATAGTATACATTTTAGACCATAAAATTTAGGCCACAAAATTCCTCTATTTCACACCAACTGCAAATAGTAACTCTTACAATTTCGATTTGTTATTGGCCTAGAATAAACAATTTGTGTCCCAATTAAAACTTTAAGCTCTTTTCTTCAATTAATATTTTTTTCCCAATGTCATATTCACATTTCCCCTCTCTTTCTTTCGCAGAAATCTCACGCGTTGACATGGCGCCCGTTGAGGAAACTTCCTTTGAACACGGCGGCTCCAAACGTGCCACCTACTCGCTGATTGCGCTCAAGTTTCTGGAACTCGTAAGCCCACACAAACACACACACACACACATCCAAACATACACCGACCCATCCACTCCACCCACACCGACCACTCATTCAATTAAGTACGCGTAATTAATGAATTTAATTCGAACAACTTCAATTACTCTTTGCAGTGTCTGGTCATCTGCTGCATTGGTCTGATCGACGAACCCTCCGCACACTCGCAACTGCGCGTCTTCATAACGCCACGCATTGTGGCGCTGTGCTATGTGACCTTTGGCAGTCTCATCATTTATACGTCAATTTACTTAATTATGTCGTTGTTCGGCGATGTGTGCGTAGATCATGATTTCAACTCAACTTTAACTGTTTTCGATTAGTGTTTTAACCCTCGATTGCTTTGTTTTCTTACAGCACACCGTGGCGCACCTCGACACTGTGGTCGATTGTGGCCTTCGTGCTGTTCATTGCCACGACTTCGCTGCTCTTCCGCGACTGGTCCACCACCAAAGAACGCAACTACTGGCATCCGAACATGCAGCGGCTGGATCTGGTGTTGGCCGCCGCCTCCGTGTCGCTGGTCACCACGATCGTCTATCTGGTCGATGTGCTGGCCACAATGCGCTTTGGCATTAGCGGCGAACTGGAGTAAAACATTAATCAAAACAACAACAACAACAACAACACGCCAATGTACACTAATCGCGCATGTGCTGTAATATTTACAGGCGGATTTTTGCAACGAGCATTTTAAGGGAATTTTCAATTTTGCAATATTTGAAAATTGTTGTCTAACAATGCGTTTTGTTTGTAATGCAGTAATTTTTCAAAAACAATTTTTAAAATTAATTTTATAATTTTAATTTTTACACAATGCCATGGAGATGTTTATTTGTTTTATTTAATTTTAATTTTTTTGAAATGTACAAAAAGAACACATACATATTTTGTACTACTTTCGAATATTACAAATATACATATATATTAAATTACTTACAAATAGTTGTACAATGAAATAATAAAACTTTGTGAAGAAAAATAAATGTATGTGTTTATTGATTAAATAAAATTCAAAAGTAAGAACAAGTAATGGTAAATTATTAAAATTAAGAATAATAATAAATATAATAATAAATTATAAAAAGTTTTATAATTTTACTATATTTAACAGTAAACTAATTTTATATTAATTTTTATAAAATCAAATGTGCCGCACATCCTGCAGTCTTTGCCTCAAATGCAACCCTGTCCCATACAAATTAACAACTCTGGCCTCGAATTCGCCAAACAGCTGTTGCAATCTGTCAGCACCAAAACAACGATAAACCGCCGAAAAATACAATGTGAGACGGGGAAAGATTTGCAAAAAAAAAAGTTGAAAAATTTATAAGTGCCCGTTAATTGTCGAACGTTGCTTTTAATTGCCTCATAAAATTGGCCCAAAACAAACAGTCAGCAATCATGAGTGACGACAGCGATGCGGATGCAAGTGCGCCCATCTGCGAAGTGCTGGAGCGGCATTTCGGCCACAAGAGCTTCAAGTCGAATTTGCAGAGGAATGCCATAAAGTGTGCAGTGCAGAGTGCGTACGCTGTGTTTTGAAAGTTCATCACGTTGCCTCTAACCTCTTTCGTATACTTGCAGAGAAGCGCGACATTTATGTGTCCATGCCCACCGGTTCGGGCAAGTCGCTGTGCTACCAGTTGCCCGGCGTGCTGTGCGAGAACCAGATTACCATTGTCTTTTCGCCGCTGCTTGCCCTCATCAAGGATCAAATTGATCATTTGGCCAAGCAGAAGCTGCAAGCCGATTCGCTCAACTCGAAAATGTCCACCAAGGAACGCGAACGTGTCATAGCCGATCTGAAAGCTATGCGACCAAGCATACGGTTTCTGTATATAACACCCGAACAGGCTGCCACCAAGACTTTTCAGGAGCTGCTGCATACGCTGGTGCGGCACGAGAAGATTGCCTACTTTGCAGTGGACGAGGCGCATTGCGTCTCGCAGTGGGGTCACGACTTTCGGCCAGACTACCTCAAATTGGGCGATTTGCGACGCAAATATCCGAGCATCGTCTGGCTGGCGCTGACTGCTACCGCTGCCAAAGAGGTGCGCGAGGACATTTTCAAGCATTTATCGCTACGCCATCCGGTGGCCAAATTCACCACGCCCAGCTTTCGCAAGAATCTCTTTTACGATGTGGTCTTTAAGAACTCCATCGAGGATGATTTTCAACATTTGGCCGCTTTTGCGCTGCACTGTTTGGGCGATGCGGAGGCATTTAAGGCAATGCCGGCGCCCAAGCGTGGCTGTGGCATCATCTATTGTCGCACGCGCGAGCATGTCGAGCGTGTGGCAGCGGGCGTAACGCGTCAGGGCGTGGGCGCAGTGGCCTATCATGCAGGGCTGAAGGGCGCCGAACGCATAGAGACACAGGAGCAGTGGATGCGTGGCGACTGCCCGGTCATATGCGCCACCAACAGCTTCGGCATGGGCGTTGACAAGGCCACAGTGCGCTTTGTGATACATTGGGATGTGCCGCAGAATGTGGCCGCCTACTATCAGGAGTCGGGACGTGCGGGCCGCGATGGACTGCAGTCATATTGTCGCGTCTACTATGGGCGCGAGGATGTAAAGTCAATTAAGTTTCTGTTGCAGAACGATATTAATCGGTCGCGTGCAGCCAGCTGTTCGGGCAAGCAGGAGCAAGCGCAGGTAATTGCGCTGATTTCGTTAGAATATTAACACATTTGCATACTGAAATCGTTACAGCGTGCTATGAAAAACTTTGATGAGATTGTGTCCTACTGCGAAATGGTGCGTTGCCGACATCGGCTGTTTTCCGATTACTTTGGCGATCCACCACCTGATTGTCAGAAGCAGTGCGATGTCTGCAAGCATCCAAAGAAAATTGAAAAGGCTCTGCAGACTTTTCATCGGCTGTGCATGGACGCCGCCTTCAAGTCGCATATATCGCTGGAAGATAGCGCCGATCTGTATGAGGGTAGGTGGACGTTAAGTTTGTATTTGAAGATTTAGTTAAAATACATTTCTTATGATTTTTTGCAGGCGGCCGTGCGGGCCTTAAGCGTTTGGCTCAAGACTATGCCGACTCCGACGATGAGTCCTCTTCGTCGCTCAGCCATGAGCAGTTGGCAAAAAAAGCCAAACGCGAAACCGACGACTTTATACGCAAACAGTTCGAGCTGCGCAAAGCGCTGAATGCAGCGCGCGATCTCGAACAAGAGTCAACCTCGCAAATAACACGTGTCAAGCAGCCGCAGTCTACCAGTGTCAAGGTGTCCGGCTTGAAGGTGCCAGTGCGCGAAAGCTATCTAACGGCGCTGATTGAGGCACTCAAGCAGAACGTGGAGAAGTGCGTGGAGGAGAAACCGCGTCATGCGCTGCGGCATCGTGACTATGAGACCTTAGCTGTTGACATTGAGTACGAGTGCTTCACGAAGAACAAAGTCGCCAATATGTATCGGCATTCGGTGGCCAAAGAAGTGCGCGCATTTTGCATTGTTTTGATTTTTACTCAATGCCATTCAAGCTACAACTTTTTCCTTAAATTTCAGCTTGCCATCATACGCCAACAAACCTCTAAAGAGTTGCTGATGCCAGTGCTGCTGGATTATGTGCCCAGGCCAGAGACTAGTCAGCGCAGTGTTTGGACTGGTGGCAGCGTGGAGTATTTTGAGCGCAAGCTAAAAGAGTTGGAAAGCAGTCGACCGCAGTCACCGAACACTAATACAACAACGGCATCGAAGGATTTGCCCAAAGCGCTGCGGCATAAGAAAAGCTACAAACAAGACACCAGCAAGCAGACTACAATTGGCAGTTTCTTTGGCAAGAACAAAGCCAAAACGGAACGCAGCGATAGTTCGACTAGCGGCAGCTGTAGTGAGGATAAAATTGGTCAAGATGTCGATATTAAAGAGGAGCGAGAAGAGAGTAGTGGGAGAGCAGCAGAGGAGGAAACGGAATCTGCGACAGCAACTGATGTCACAGTGGAAGAGGCCAATAAGGACATCAATTCAAATGAATGTAAAACACAAAATGCTGTTGATAATTTAGTTGACGCGGAGAATATAAAGGATTCGAATGCAGCCGAAGAGCAGGCGGAAGTGATGAAATCAGATACTGTAGTGACTGCTTCACTTGAAGCCAATGATGAAGAAGGAACTAGTGCGAAAAATGTAAATGGTAAACAAATAAAAACTAGCGAGGAAATCAAAACTGAAACGAATGCACATCATAAGGAAAACAAGAATAGCAAAAGTAACTCAGAAGCCACAAGCACCAACAACGAAAGAAAAAAGCATCGCAAGGAAGGCAAAGACGCTGGAAGTGAAATGAAAAATCTGTTCAAGGACAGTTCAAGTTCATCTTCTTCTTCCAAGTCTTCAAAATCCACACATGACAAAGTCAGCAAAGCGTCACACCATGGCAAAGATAAATGTTCCTCTGATACAGACAAGCAGGAAAAACAGCACTCACACTCTTCCAAGGAATCGAAAGACAAACAAAAACCACTGAGCTTGGAAGTGTCAAAAAAAGACAGCAAAACAGTGCAGGAAAAGCTGAAAGAGATGCAAGCGGAGTGGGACCAAATAGACGACACGATAGACGTGCAACAAATAGCGCTGCCAACAACTGTTGAGCCCACAAAAGCAACAAAACCAAAAGTGAAAGAAACTGCAGCGTTAGTGGAAGATTTGTTTGGCGAGCACACGCCGCCGCAAGAAACACATAACAAGCCAACACAAGCGTCCAAACAGACTAAACAGGAGTCAAAGCAAATACTCGACTTGTTTGGAGACGTGGTGGCCACTCCAAATGCAGAGGAAACAAATGTATCAGAGCAATATGAAAAATCATCAAAAGACCAAATAAAGCCAACAAAAGCGATTGAAGCACACAAACCGCCAGCAGTGCCGACTAAGCGAAAACGTGTGGAGCAGCCTGAAAACGATAGCATGCCAAAACATTCAACTGCGGAAAACACACAAAAGTCCACCGCAAAAGACGGCGACAATGTGGCAAAGACGCACGACACGGCGAAAACGTCCAGTGCTAAAAATGTCGGCGAACGTCAGCGTCACGATGCAGCCAAACACAAGGCGGACATTAGTAAATCGGTGGTGGAGCTGCTCAATCCGTACTACAAGCGTAAGATTGCTTCGAAAGAACTGTTTAAAGTGCTGGCCAAACGCATTACGAATCGCGTCTGCGAGGGCAAATTGGGTGAGCGCGCTTTAGTGTTAAACAGAAGAACAGTGGAATTTTAATAATCCCTTTTAATTATTATTTCAGATGCGGCTGATTGCAAGACTTACATACGAGATACATTTCATGCGCTCACCAACATTGTCACCGACGCTGATATTGATAAATATTTTCCAATCACTTGAGTTGTCATAATTTTTGTTATGTTAAGTGCTTGTTGCGTTAAATTAAGCGTATTTAATAATTCACTAAAATCGTAGTTTAAGTTTAAGCATTCATACACAATTGTGTTATTTTTTTTTGCTAGACGCACTCATATATAGTTTTCTATATAATCTGTATCCAAGTATTTTGTTTCTTGACCTCGCTACTAAAATTTTTGCTGCAAAGCATTTAACTATTTACTTATCCAATGTTCTTTGCAATTGAAAAGTTATTGTTGTTCTATGGTAATAATTTTAATTTGTTGTATTCTGATATGATTTTTTTTAATTCGCGGTTTAATGTTTGTAAGCGCCCTTTTCATCAACTCCTATTAAAGTTCAACTGACTTTTTGAATGAAAATTTGCAATAACTATTTTTTAACGTCAGTAAACTTTAGTGAAGTTGTTGAAAATGGTTGACAAATTCTTCATATAATGTTTTATTTGTTATATGTTTTACTTAATCATTAGTTTTAATTGAGTTCTCTTTAATCGATATATTTTTAGTGCAGTAAAATAAATTATTGTCCTGTGCCAGAATCCACGATTGTCAGCAAAACTATATGTCTTGCTTGACTGGCGCGAATTATACTTTTAGAAAACCAGAACTAATCAAAATAGACATCGAGTTCAGCGGCGATAATTAACTTCCAAAATCATGTATACTTGTGTTATTGTATATTAATATTTACACAAAATATATAAACTATCAAATATCAAGATTTTCAAGAAAAAATTATTAAAAAAAATTAATATTTTTGTTTTGAATTGTTGATTTTAGGTACTTTGATTTATTGAATATGTATTAGTAGAACTAAAGGTTTTGGTTGACTATAAATACGCAAAGATGATACTTTTGCAATGTTCAGGGTGAGTCACTGTGCTCTGAGGTTCAGGTCTGAGAGAATTAAACAGAAAATTTGTCCCTAAAAGTTTGCTTGTTTTCTGTTAGTTATTTTAATTTCTTGTGATATCTGTGACGCTATGGAATGCCCAATAATCATACGAACACTTTAAAAGAGTTAAAGTACTCGATGTTTTAAATTGTCCCATAAACAATGATAAGTTGAAGGCGAACTGCAATTTCTAACCTCAAAATTGTGTTCAGAAATGGTACACTAAGAAACTATGTCAGTCAAAGTTTGCTTTTTTGTGGTATGGACATATCTTTTAATTTCTGTGGCGCTATGGTTCGCCCAGACAACATCAATTGTTCCACAAACAATGACAAGTTGAAGGCGAACTGCAATTCCTAACCTCAAAATTGTGCGTTCAGAAAATTGTTTACTTTTTTCTGGTATTAACATATCTTTTGATTACTGGGGCGCCCAAACATAATCATTTGTCCCACAAACCATGACAAGTTGAAGGCGAACTGCAATTTCTAACCTCAAAATTTTGTTCAGAAATTGTACACTCAAAAAAAATGTTAGTGAAAGTTTGATTTATTTCTAGTATTGACATATCTTTTGATTACTGGGACGCCCGAACATAATCATTTGTCCCACAAACCATGACAAGTTGAAGGCGAACTGCAATTTCTAACCTCAAAATTTTGTTCAGAAATCATACACTAAAAAAAAATGTCAGTAAAAGTTTGATTTTTTTCTGGTATTAAAATATCTTTTGATTAATGGGACTCCCAAACATAATCATTTGTCCCACAAACCATGACAAGTTGAAGGCGAACTCCAATTTCTAACCTCAAAGCTTTGTTCAGAAATCGTACACTAAAAAAAAACTGTCAGTAAAAGTTTGATTTATTTCTGGTATTGACATTTATTTTGATTACTGGGGCAACCAAACATAATCATTTGTCCCACAAACAATGACAAATTGAAGGCAAACAACCATTTCTAACAATAAAATTAATAAATAAATGAATAAATAATAAAACAATAAAAGTTTGCATATCTCTTGATTTCTGTGACGCTATGGTCCGCCCAAACAACACACGAACGCTACCAAAGGGCTCAATTACTCGTCATTTGCCATTTGCCCCACTAAAATTACAAATTGGTAGCAATCAACCATTTCTAACCAAAAAATTTTCTTTGAAATCCTACGATCCCAATGCAACGCTGCGTCGCGTACATGGAATAGTAGGCGACGAAAAGATGAATGAACTGCAAATACGCCGAAACGGCCGAGTGTGGGCTGGCCGGCAATGCGCGCAGATAATTTTGTATCTCGGCGCTGCGCGCTTCATACAAGTATGAGTGCGATGCCATGTTCGAGATACTCGGTTGCATGTGAAATAGCGATTTGGGGGAAATTGTGCGCCGGCTGGATGGCGCGGCATTCATTCCATCTTCGCTGGTCGCGCAGTGGCGTTGTGTGTGTTCTGCTTTTTTCGCCGGTTGACACTTTTTGGTGCGTTCGAATTCGGTTGCGCAGCGATTTTTTGTCGGTTCGGTTTATGGTTTTTTGTGCCTCGTTGTTGTAGTTGTTTTAAAGTGTCTGTTCGTGTGTGTG
The DNA here is from genome assembly GCA_963668005.1 of Melieria crassipennis. Classification (NCBI taxonomy): domain Eukaryota; kingdom Metazoa; phylum Arthropoda; class Insecta; order Diptera; family Ulidiidae; genus Melieria; species Melieria crassipennis. The sequence goes on along the minus strand of OY764962.1, from coordinate 71,395,269 downwards.
TGTGTGTGTGTGCAGCGTGTTGCCCATATCGCGGCGCTGCTTCTTAACTTGGCGTGCAACACTCATAGTAGGCTGCGATTTTTTCGAATCTCCACGCAACGGCTGATACGTTTGCGGTCTGCGTGTGTTTAGTTTGCGTGAATTTCCGTCGACAACGGGGTGCAACATTTAACGCTGCAGCCGGGGGATGTTGTGAGGCGCACAGTAATAAGTGAAAAGCGTGAGTTATTCGCGAGAAGAAAAGTGCCAACCATTGCGAAGACAAGCGTTTGCCAGTCTTCAAGTGAAATGCCAAAATTTATGCAAAAAAGTGAAATCAAATTGTTTTCACCGAATTAAAGTGAAATTTTCCGAAGTCTCGCCATACAGTGAACCCTCGCTAAGTGTGCCTTGCAGCAGCAGCAAAATTCAAGCCAAATTTCCGACACTAACCTCACTCGCCCGCCCGCACCAACAACGCGTTCGCCTGTCACATGTCTGCGCCTGCGTCGCTGCAAATGCAATAAAAGTGCCGACACAAAGTGCAACAACAAAAAAACAAAACAAAAAAAATATTGTTTACATTTCCGTGCGCCGCTGCTAACCGCCAACGCCGATACGGCGCGCAAATAAATGATGCAACAATAAGCCAAAAACAACCAACAACAACAACAACTAACAAACTGCAATAAACGTAAAACTAATATTGCACACTCGAGTCGAACGACAGCAATAATTGTTGCAGAAACAACAACAACAACACTACACACGCCGAGAGCCTAAAGCAAGCAAACGACGAAGCGGTGCTGGAAATAGCTTAATAAAAACAACAACAACAAAAAGGTTGTAGTAAAATTCGTAAAAACATGAAAATGATTAGCAGAACTTTAACCGGCTGCCGCCAAATGATCTCCAACGCCAGCAGCAGACGCAGCTCACTGCGTTGCCGCAATCGGGCGCGCTTATCAGCGTTCTGGTGCTCTGCCTCAGTGTCGTCATATCTAATTTTATTACTGTCAGCGGCGGCCTGCGCGAACGCCACAGATAGCGCAGCCACCGCTGCCGACACGGGCTCCACGGCCGCTGTGCCACCGCCACATGCCGCAGCGTTGGCTTCACCCGGCGCTGGTCCTGCCTCATCCATACTGGAACAGTTCAGTCCGAATTGCAGCGCAGTGGCGCATGTTTTTCAGGCGCGTGGCATTGCCGCCGCCGAAATACCGCAAAAGCCGAAAAATGGTAAGTCGTCTAGTTGTGTTAAGAAAGGGGCGGGAGGGAGGAGAGAGTGCCTTCTTTTGCTTGTGGGATCTCTTTGCATTTCTGCTAAGGAAAATTGCTAATTCCAGTGATGACATGACTTGCCCTTTGAAGTGTTAAGCCTAGTTAAGAAAGGTACTTGAGAAAGGCTTGTACACTTGAAGCCCAAATGGGCCTGTTGAAAGTCCTTTACATTGATGGAAAAATGCCCAACAGCTAAGAGGCTGAACCTACATATAAGTAGACCGACTAAGTTAATGAAACTCAGCGGACCTGATAGTTCGACTTTCGCCAAGTTTGTGGACTTGTCAGAACTAGGAATCGAACCTGGGGTCCCTGGTATGAAAAGCCAGTGAGCTCAGTGTTGCCAGATACTTGAAATTACTTTCTCCTAAATCTTAAAAAGAGCTGAAATTGTCTCCCAAAAAATTAAAAAACTACTAAATTTTTTTTTATAATTTTTGTCATTAAAAGATAAATTCATAAATTAAACGTCTCTCTAAAAAAATATATTTAGTTTTTTATTTAGTTCATTCAGCTTTAACACCTTAACACAAACAAACAACTAAAAAATGAAATCAGTGTGAAATTCGCTTTTGTAAACTTCCTTCATTTATGGCATAAATTATACACTTTACAGCATAAAATTTAGATAAATTAAATTAGACACTTTAGCTTTCAATATTCATGGCTTTAGTGCCACTAATGATGTCAAATGTATCACCATCAAAATCGGTTTTGTATACTTATTTATAAAATGTAAATCTTCTAAACTTCCTCTTAAACAATTCTTCCTCCTAAAAATTCTCCTAAAAGGCCAAGATTCTCCCAATTCTAGGAGGAAATATCCTGATCTGAGTTTAGTTATGTATCGCCTGAGAGAAGTACGACTCAAAGATAGTATAAACCTTGGATTCCTAATGGATTGTGTTGGCCACAATAAATGACATGAACTGCAGTCAGTACTTCTATGAATTATTCCAGAACCAAAATCAAAATCAACATTCTTAGGGAATCTGCCCTACGCGCTGACTGGTTTTTGGAAGTACCAATAACTCTGCATATCTTTCTCTGTATCGTTACTGGAAGACCCAATAATATTGTATACTTCATATACTCTATCGATCAACAAGTATCTGATACTGATTGGGATTTTACACTGTGTTATCTGCCTCATTGTCTCAATTCAACACCACTTCCTCACCATCTCATACACAGTCTCCGGAAACGCAGGAGAGGCAGCCAGAGAGGCACAACATCTGCAAATTATATAACTTCCATTGCTCGACAGATCTTACTTTACTTGAAAGTCTTAATTTTTGTACCAAAGCCTTAAATACTTCCATAATTTAGCTTCAGTAACAATTTGCTTTTACTCTTTCAGTTTCAATCAATTTTCAAAGCTTTATTTTCAAACTTGATTGAAGCAAGGACACTTTTTTGTTACTGTATGCCAAATGTTTTCTGTTGTCATCTTTCCTAATTGTTCAAGAAATCTTTAACTTTTGTGCCAGAGTCCTAACAGAGTCCTTCGTTTAGCTTCATTCACAAATTTCTATCCGATATCAACTTCAAGCCAACTTTTCAACTTTTATTCATGCCAGAACAAATTTCTTTGATTGTCCATGAAAACCTTAAGTTTTGCGTCAAAATTCTAAATATAGCACTTTCTTATCCTAGATTCATTCATGAATTTCTATCAGAGACCATTATTCAATCAAATTTTGGCTCCAAGTTTTCAGCTTTCCGTCAAGCGAGGACATGTTGCAATCATAGTGAAACTTTAATTTCTTTGCTTTCATTCCTAACTATCCACGAAAACTTGAACTTTTCTGTTAAAGTCCTAACAATAGTATTTTCTTATTTGAGTTTCATTTATGATTATCTATCAGAGATCACTTGATCTTCAATCAAATTTTAGCGCGCAGAACAAATTCTTTAAGTTAACTTAAGTTTTCTGTCAAAGTTCTAACTATAATCCTTTATTATTTGAGCGTCATTTATGAATTTTTATTAAAGACCAAGGATCAATCATTTTCGTCTCAAACTGTTCAGCTTTCCGTCAAGCGAGGACATCTTTCAATCATAGTGTATTTTTTCCTTTTCTTTGCTTTCATTTCCAACTATCCACGAAAACTTGAACTTTTGTGACAAAGTCCTTACAATAATAGTTTCTTTTGTTAAGTAGTTTTGATAATGAATTTCTATCAGAGATCACTCGATTTTCAATCAATTTTTAGCGCTCGATTTTCAACATTTATTATATTCAAGCAAGAACAAATTTGTTGTAGTTCCTTGTCTTTGCTTCTCTTCTCTTACTGTCCACGCTAATTTTAATTTTTTTTAGCTATTCGTCTCTATTTTAGCTTCATTCATGTGTTTCTATCGCCGTTCGGAACCAGCATAAAACTGTAGGTCCCTTCCACCCGCATACAAATTCACACGCACAACACGGGTGGTTGCGGGAAGCTAGGCCTTAGTCTCGCGTAAGCGGGCTGTCGTGCCAGTCAATTATTAAAATTATTATCATGTGTTTCTATCAGAGAGAATTTTCGATCAATCAATATTCAGCACTTAATTTTCAACTTTTATTCAAACATGGACACATTTCTATCATTGTGTTGTCCAATTTCTGTGCTTATCTCTCTAACTGTTCATGAAACCTTAAGTTTTGTGTCAAAGTTCTTACTATAGTAGATACTTTTTTATTTTAGCTACATTCATGAACTTCTATAAGAAATCATTGTTCAATCAATCAAGCGAAAACATATTTCATTCAAAGTGTGCTTCCTTTTTTCCATCTCCAACTATCCACGAAAACATCAATTTTTGTGACAAAGCCCTAAAGCAATTTTCATATTTTAACATCAGCTATGCATTTCTATCAGACATCTCATTTTAAACAATTTTCAACCTACTTTTTGAGAATCATTTGGACTTTTTTGGAAGTTGTTTGCCCAAAATACCAAAAAACCATGGACATATTGCACTCCTCAAGAATGAAATAAGTACTGAGTTCATGTTTTATAAAACAAGGATACATTTTCATCAATGTGTGCTGAAACTTTTCTTTGCTTCCATCTCTGACAGTGCTTGAAATTTTTCATATTTCAACAACAACATAAAAGGCTTGAAAAATAAAATATTTTTGTAGCACCTCATCACAAACTCGGAACCTAGGACTGTCTTATCTGATATTCAACTATATTTGTACAATTGCTATGAATTTCAGTGCCAAAAACATTGCTATGCAAACACTGAAAACATATCATAAATAAATGTTTACAATAAACTTTAAAGCTATTGAAATTAGCCGCTTTTTAGATTCGCACCTCAGAGGTGGAATGAAAACACGTTCAAAGTTTCACACTAATGACAACGAATGACGTCAGAGGACGGTGCAATAATTAGTCGCCGCCAAAGTGCGCGGGAAATAAACACTCGGCAGTCGAGATTAAAACAGATAATACGATAAGCAATAAACTTGGCCAAGTCGAGGCTGTTGGCTGAGCCGCACCACTGGTTACTGACCTATTCGGCAGTAAAACGCCACAAATAATGACAACTAATAAATGTTGCTTGATGAGCCAGCGAACTGACCTATTTGAAAGACATTGTGACAGTTGCTGGGAAAATAACATGTGATATGTTATCTGGCAAAAGAATCGTCAACAGTGCAGTATGCCCACTGTATAGATAAGTTTATTGATTTGCCACAGTAGCGCCGAGACGGCGGAAAAATACACTCGAGTTCGAGGCGTAAGCGGAACTCGATGAAAATGAAGCGCTGGAAACATTGCAAACTTGGTGATCATTAAAAAAGATTTAATTAAAAATTAAAATTAAACAAAAAAGATTTAATGAAAAATTAAATTTAAACAAAAAAGGAAAAATAACAAAATTTGTATTTGCAATCGAATACATGCGTAATAATCGATTATAAATAACTTTAAATTTAGAATGATAAGGAAAAATTTGTAAATCGTTCGAAAAATGCCAAAAAGAAACAGGCAACAAATGTTTGATTTTTTTATGTGGTGACAGCATTGCAAAGAACTGGGTTTTAGTTTTGTTTATTAAGTGGTGGTGCGCTTTCATTTAATTTCCCAAAGCCTTAACACATTCGAAGCAACTTGTTGTTGTGTAAAAATACTTCAACGTTATATATTTAAACCCACAAAGTCAGCAAAAAAAAAGTACTCAATGTGACATCTGAAAAATGATAAATGGCGCAATTTTCTTGTATAAATATTCATAATTTTAGTTGATTTTTGTTTGCATGAAAATTCCACACATTAATTACACATATGGAATTTATAGCAAATTGTTATGGCAAATTGATTGCAGTTTTTATAGTTGTCTGTGACACACCCTGTTTGCCATACAATTAACTAATCAAATTTGCTGCCAAAGTTCATTTTTCATTTAAATTACTTTTTGTTTTATACTTTAAACATAATTTATGTATTTATTGAATTAAAGTGTGTATAGTAAATTAGTATAAGTGGTCTGGCATGGGAATGCAAAACTCTCTCACACTTCAAAAAGAGTTAATTACATACTAGAAACCAAAACAATAAATAGTCAAAATGATTAACATCAATTAACATTGTTTTTGTTTTATACTTCTGGCGGCACATTCAGTTTTCATGCAACTGGCTGAGTGCATAGGTAGAAGTGGCTGGCGAAAGGCGTAGCCCATAAAGGTCCATTGTGATGCCACAATCGATGGAGCTTTAGTTCACTTACTCATGGAACCAGTTTGAGCTCCTTATGAAGCCTAGTCGACTGAATAGTTCCATTGGTTAGATACCCTGAATTGTCAAACAACTAGTTGCCCAGCTGAGTGTTCCTTCTTCTTTATAATGTGGGACAGTTGCATAGAGGTTAAAGTGCGTTTTCAACCTTTTTCATACAGCTTTGACAGCAGTCACTGGAAAGCAAACCCAACATTCTACTTTAAAATTAAAACTACACAGTGACTCGTCAGAACAACAAACGTGGTTTTAATCTGGTTCCCTTTTAAAGAGAGAAGTTCTCTAGAACAACGGAAGTCTTAGGTTGGCCAAATTTGGTTAGTTAGGTTAGTTTCTTGTATAGCGTTGGCATGAGTACAAAGCTTACAGGATAAATGTTGTATTCTCCATGATAGAGCTGACTCTTGTATTTAAATATCAAAGGACTAATAGGTCCCACTATAAAGCAAAGTTCCTATCAATCAATCAAATCAAATCAATCTCGACAAATTTGGAGATTCTATTGAATTCAATCGAGGCTCTGAAGATAGGTGCATTTCGAGCATACAGAGCCCTAAAAACACCGAAATGGAAGAACTCTGAGCAGCAAACGATCTGGTTGGAATATTCAGGAAAATCCTTTCGGGGAGTGCGGGACAGTCAACAAGGGCTACGGAGTACATCAAAGACGAAAGATAAAGACAGGATTGTTCTACTTTGCAAAGATTTTAAATTTATCAATAAAAAAATTTCGATTCATAGCTGGGCATAGGATCTGTAAAGCGTAGAAATAATTTCTGGATCCTCTTAATCCTAGCACCATGGCATGCAAAATATGGAGACCAGATGAAGGACGCATATTCAAGCATATTACTAGATAGTTCCACAGCTTCTCAGAGAAGAATGTATTATGATTTTATCAACGAACATTACTAGACAGTTCTTAAGCCTCTCAGAGAAGACCATAGATCCTCCTTTTGCAATCAAATTTTAGGAAAAGTACCCAATACAATCAACAACATTGAGTTGGATAAGACTCTGTTCAGATCTGGTACGAACATTACTAGAGAGCTCCACAGATTCTCAGAGAAGACCATAGTTCTTCCTTTTCCAATCAATTTTTAAGTAAAGTACCCAATACATGCACTGACGGTCTCGATAGTCCAACGGGTAGCGCGCTGGCCAGAGGCCCCAGGTTCGATTCCTAGCTCAGGCTGGTGAAACACTCGTCTTCTTCTATCCACATGAAGCAATCACTACAACCTACCTACCTACAAAATACATTCAAAAACATTAGGTTGTATAAGATGAATAGATTTGTTAAGGTGGTCTATATTATTGGAAAACAAACTTTCGAACATCTGAAAATGGTTTTTGCATAGAACTTAATGCCATCTATGGTTTCAACTCCACTAATTTCTTTTATTTTTTAAACTAGAGGTGGAAATTTTAAACTCGTGAACCTGTATTCCCCAATTAATTGAAATATTTCGCATAAAAAACTGCATTTTGTTGAATTATTTGAGGCAGAGAAACACATAACTTGTTCTCTTTTTGATGCCAATAGTAAAATTTGTACTTAACTGATTTTGTTCTCTTCTTATTCACTCCCCTAGCCTCGACAAAGTAAAAAAAAATACTTTGCATTGGTTACGTTAATCAGTTGAAATTCCTCCAGAATGGGTGATTGGCTTTTCGCCAGCAGTTTAAGGTGATGGAGCTATCTATCTTTCGTCTCCTGGAAGAGAAGCATCCGTAAGGGTATCGTTTTTTTCTACTAAGTTAGATGAACACCGAAATGTGTATGAAGTATGGAGTCCCAGAATCCTTGGAATATAGTCTGTGCTACAGTCCTAATATAGATAGATCACGCCTTACATACCTGGGAGCACCGTATTTCTCTGGTCCTTAAATTTTATATCAAATCACTGCCGAAATTTGCGAAAACACAGGCATCCTTAGTAAACTTTCACCAGCTTTTAACGCCTAAGGAATTCCATCGCCAATTGGGTCTACCAACCAACCAACTTAACCTAACCTAATCTATGAACCATTTCGTGCATCTTTCTCTGATAGGTTGTAGGGTCTTCGATGAGTTCTGCTTCAATTTCCAATTTCCATACTGTCACTGCTGGTAGTGTTGTTGTAGAACTACTTAAAATGCTGCTGCTCATTCACTGAATAAACTGGCAAGAATAGGAACTTGTAAGGTAGAGAATTTGACTGGGAATTGTTTATACTTAGAATGGAAAACAATTACAAGGAAGTAAGTAAAAATTATAAAATTCGCAAAAGTGCGAGTCAAATGCAAGACCTTTGAAATGTGAGCCCAGGTGATTCAAAATATTTTAAAATATCTTTCAACAGGTTAATGTGTACAGCATTTCAAACTGAAATTTTCCATGAATTTCATTGCTATTGGTTTTTATGGCTCATTTAGTTACGCATTTTTTCTGAAAAAATCTATGCATATTTTAGCCATACAGTCAGTCATAAATAAGCTCACTTGTTGTTGTTGTGTGTTGTACCGCAAAAAATGCAAAACTATGATTTGTTTCGTAGCTTCTTTTGCTCAAATTTAGTTGGTGTTTTGTTTTTTGTTTTGCAATTTCTGCTTCACTCCAATCCGAGCCATTTGAAGCCCAGTCGAGCGCCACGGCCCACCATTAGCCACTCTGTTGTTGTTAATATGTTTATTAAATAAACATAGTAGCGCTAAAATACTACAGTCGCATACAAATTAGTCGGCAGCCGTGGCGGCAATTTGTTTACTCGTACTGCGGACTAGTGTCAGGCGCGCCAACCAACGAGCTGTAGACACTGTCTACTAGACAGTTGAAAAGTTATTGGCCGCGTGTGTGTGTGTGGTGTTAGTTTCAAATTGATTTCTAAGTGTTTGGCGTTTTTATTCAACATATTTACGTGCATGTATATATTTTTCTTGTTGGTATTTTTATTTTTGTTAATAGATTTTGTAAAGATTAAAAGCTTTTAGCACAGCGGGAAATCAAAATGAAATTGATTTACAATCGTGTTGAGTTGCAAATGAAGTGGAAGCGATTTGGTACTCAAGCAGAACGGCAAAATAAATATTTTGTAATTTAAGGAATCAATTGAGCGGCAATTAATTGAAGTATGTTAATTAATTATTGATTAGCTTAAAGCAAATAAAAAATAAAAACTCTTAAAGTTATGTAAATTGAAAATATTTAATTTAATTTAATTAGTTGAAGTGGAAGCGATTTGGTACACAAGCAGAACGGCAAAATAAATATTTTGTAATTATTAATTTAAGGAATCAATTGGGCGGCAATTAATTGAAGTATGTTAATTAATTATTGATTAGCTTAAAGCAAATAAAAAATAAAAACTCTTAAAGTTATGTAAATTGACAAATTTAATTTAATTTAATTAGTTGAAGTGGAAGCGATTTGGTGCACAAGCAGAACGGCAAAATAAATATTTTGTAATTATTAATTTAAGGAATCAATTGAGCGGCAATTAATTGAAGTATGTTAATTAATTATTGATTAGCTTAAAGCAAATAAAAAATAAAAACTCTTAAAGTTATGTAAATTGAAAAAATTTAATTGAATTTAATTAGTTGAAGTGGAAGCGATTTGATGCACAAGCAGAAAGGCAAAATAAATATTTTGTAATTTAAGGAATCAATTGGGCGGCAATTAATTGAAGTATGTTAATTAATTATTGATAAGCTTTAACCAAACAAAAAATAAAAACTCTTAAAGTTATGTAAATTGAAAAAATGTAATTGAATTTAATTAGTTGAAGTGGAAGCGATTTGATGCACAAGCAGAACGGCAAAATAAATATTTTGTAATTATTAATTTAAGGAATCAATTGAGCGGCAATTAATTGAAGTATGTTAATTAATAATTGATTAGCTTAAAGCAAATAAAAAATAAAAACTCTTAAAGTTATGTAAATTGACAAATTTAATTTAATTTAATTAGTTGAAGTGGAAGCGATTTGGTGCACAAGCAGAACGGCAAAATAAATATTTTGTAATTATTAATTTAAGGAATCAATTGAGCGGCAATTAATTGAAGTATGTTAATTAATTATTGATTAGCTTTAAGCAAATAAAAAATAAAAACTCTTAAAGTTATGTAAATTGAAAATATTTAATTTAATTTAATTAGTTGAAGTGGAAGCGATTTGGTGCACAAGCAGAACGGCAAAATAAATATTTTGTAATTATTAATTTAAGGAATCAATTGGGCGGCAATTAATTGAAGTATGTTAATTAATTATTGATTAGCCTTAAGCAAATAAAAAAGAAAAACTCTTTAAGTTATGTAAATTAAAAAAAATTTAATTAGTTGAGTACAGCTCAGCGCGCACAAAAATACTCTCAACTTGTACAACAACAACAATCATAAAAAGCATAAGATATTTAACAATTTTAATTAATCCCTTTATAACAGGGGCTCGGCACGCTTAACTTGTCAGGACCTGTCTGTGCGTTGGTGTGTGTGTGTGTTGAGTGTTTTTATAACTTTTTTGCTCAACCATGCAATCATAACTTTATCACTCAATTAAAGCGTACGCTGTCGTAAAACAGCAAACGTATAAAAATTAAAATTTAATAACTGATAATCTGCATACGAGGCAGACACACGACAGCCACATTGGGCCCGACCAACGGGCCAACTGTGCAGCAATCGGTCAGTGCGGCATTTCGGCATGAATCACGCACGCAAATGGCCACAATCGCATATGTGCAGAAAAACGAAGCTTAGGGCTGACACCAAAAACAATAACAACAACAAAAAAAAAATAAACGAAAGATGAGAGAATGTAGAGAATAAAGGAAGTCAGCAAATTCCTTTCAAATCAACTGCAGTGCACATTACACGCCAACTGCAAGCCGCATCGAACTAAACTAAATAACTCGGCCTTAGCAGCGAGCGCGCCACATGCGGCCGCGCCGTGGCCAACAACACCAACGCTCAGCAATGCGTCCATTAACAAGTCGCTTTGGGTACCGAAAAGGCGAACGCCACCAGGCTGTGCCCACCAAACGATTGCATGGTCGCACGGTTGCAATGCGCTTCCTGCGTGCTGGTGCGCCTATTTAACAACAACAGCCAACCAACCAACCACAACAACAGCAGCATCACAAAAATAATAACAACAGCAACAACAATAAACATTAAACCCCACACACTCAGGCAGCACAACGATAAACAAAAAAAACACCAAAACACAAAAACAAAAAAGAAACCAGCAACTCGAGCTAACCGAGCGCCGAGCAGCATTGAAGCATCCAAAAAAGCAACAGAAATTCCTTAGCAACGGATAACAAGAAAATGTTGTCACACCACTTCCAACCGGCTACACGCAACACGGAGTCCACCATGCCCACCGCCAACTTCTTCTCGCTTTGGTTTACACTTTGCATTCTACGCCGCTGCCGAGCGCTGACCAATTGCCAAAAGACCACAGACCGTAAAAGTTCAACTTGAAAATCTGAGCGCAGTGAAACTCTCACTCAAGTCCAGGTGTTGCGGTCGCTCTTTGGTTGCTCATGTCATTTATTTTAGCGTTGATAATGTCACGTGCTCTTTGACTACCGCAAGATTTGAAAATCGTTCGTAAGAAATCACGACTTGAGTATTCTAAATAAAAATAAAATAATTTAAGTGACAGTTGAAGTTGTGAGTTCCTCACAGGCCACAAATTTTCCTAAATAAAGAATTTCACAGTTGAGATATTTTTATTTAGTGTGAAGAGCACTGGACTCCTGTCCCAAAGGTCGTGGGTTTGATTCCCAGTTAAGGCTTAGCTAGGCACTTTTCCAATTTCTCTTTTTTTTCTTATTGTTTGCCATCCTATAAACATTTCACAGTCAAATTCTTTACCTTGGAACGTGGCAGATAATTTTTAGTAGTCATACAAGGCGTTATGAATCGCAAACTTTCGTCTAAGTCAAAGGGCTAACGTTGTCATGTCGCTAATTCGTTTTCAAAGACCTAAAATTTCTTGTCTATGTTTTTCTTTCATTTATCGAAGTCAAGAAGCTAATTTTGTCAGGTCACCTATTCATTTTCAAAGACATCCTTAACTTGAAAGCTCATGGGTCTAAAATTTCTTAACTTCACTTAACTTAACTTAATGAAATGAAAGGTAGTTCAGAGTTGCCGCACTGCAATTCAAGGTATTAGGCATCACCGAGGCACTCTCTGTTGGGTTCCAGGCCATTCTGAGGGAGCAGGGTAGCAGGGTGGTGGCCTTGCCTACCACCGAAGTAGATAACTCTGTGCTTCCTCCGATAACTTATATGAATGTGGACAGGTTGATCAATAAAGATATTGAGTCCTCATGGCGCAGCAAAACGTATTGAAGCCCTTTTCCTCCCTTTCTTTGAGAAAAACACGTCTTGTACTGTCCCTGAGTGGAACCTCCTTTAGACAACTCGTTGAAGTCATCACTGGATACTGCGCCACTGAATCTACGCTTATCAAATGGTGCCTCTTGTCCAGTGATGTCTACAGAAGCTGCGGAGATGAAGAAGTAGAAACGATTCAACACTTGCTGTGCCCGGCTCAGCAGTTACGCCGACTGCGTACCCCGAGGAAAAGATTCCTAGCGGACCTAGGTTGAAATTCCGGATCTGCTCTCCTTTACTAAGACGTCGAACTGGTTTGCCCCGGATAGAGACTGATTGGTTAGCTTCAGAACCATTTAAAAGGGGACTTACAACGGGCCAATTTGGCCTCCGAGTGGAGGTGCGGTCTCTGTGCCGCATACACCTTTCCCTATCTAACCTAACCTACTAAATAGAGTTTTCCCTCTAATCCTCCTTCCACGCCCAGCATAAACACCTGCTGATCCATCCATTTCCATTTCATCCATGACAACCTTGAATTGAAAATCAGGAATCATATAAATTCTCACTAGAGTCCAATATTAACAACTCCCCAACATTTCATCAAGTTTTTGAATCTATATACGAAGTTTTGCTTTATATTCTATTCTCTGGTCCAAGCACTACTTCAAACACACCTAAACGGAACTACGACTAAGCACCCAATAGGGTTCATGAGTGTCTTCACTGGCAGCCAGTATAACCTAACCTAACCTATTCTCTGGACTCTTCAAAGACCTCGAAAACATGTTTCCGAATCCAACTTGCATTCAATGGGATCGTCTTGGCAGGTTCTGTTTCAACATCATTATTACCAGCGACTCACCATTATGACGAAACCACCCATACACTCACAATCATTCACTTGATGCTGTTATTGTGGTTGTTGTTCTTTACGTTTTGCCTTTGTCTGCGGCGCACGTTGCAACATGTTTTGCCTTAGCCACACCAACGTGCCACATCAGCAGCCTTCTGCCACGCTGCTTCCCATTTTGGCCAGGATGCACACGGCTGACTGGTTGGGTGCTGTTCCTACTCGCGTTGCCACAACTACAACGAGTTGTCGTTTTCTTTGTGCTTCGTTGCCAGCGCAACATTCTTGGCCGCCTGCGTGTCTTGCTGCGACGACTGTTCGCCTGCTACTCGGTGTCTCTTGCGCGGCTGTGTGTCTGCGTTGCAGTGGCCACACAGCTCAGTCCGCACAAGAATTCTTGCACCACTCTTGCACTGTGTGCGTTCATTTGCCTCGATTGCTCTTTGCTGCCCCCTTTGCTTCTGCTGGCTCATTCGACCGCCGACTGTTGTCCATCGTCCACGCTACGTATTTGGCTCTACCTGTTCGACTGCCGTTCGCCATTCACGTTTCTCGTTGGCGTTGCCCTTTTGGCTGAGTGTAGCCGGCTCGCCGACTCGCACTTCCTTCGATGGTGCCTTCACCTTTGGCTTTCGTTGCTGCCGAACGGCCACGTTGCAGCGCATTCTTACCTGTTCGTGTGCATTTACCTGCAGCGCTGCGCCTGACCGGCCAACCGGCCGTTGTGTTTATGTTCGACTACCAGCTCCAGTCGGATTTTTCAGCTTATCGCGCCGGATACGCCGCGGAGCCCTGCACTCGCCACCGGTCAGTCAGCGGCGGCTGGCCAATATGTACAAAGTCTGCCTGCTGCGCTGACGTTGTACGTTGCGTACCTGTGCCCGAGCGGCCTGCGCGCTGGATTTATGTTTGCCGTTGATATTAATCATGGTGTCATTGGAATCGTTTAAATTATGCAGCGCTCCAGAGGCCGATAAGTAGATAGATTGTGTGGATCGGGCAGATACTTAGGAAATTGTCTGCTATGGCCATATGACAGTTGAAAAGGCACCAATACACTGTCGCGACGCAAGCAGACAAAGACGATAAAGAAACAAGAAGAAGCAGTATATGAACAAAAAAAAGAAGAAGAAGCTGTAGTTTAAGTGAGTCATAAATATGGTATGGATGATTTAGGGTTTCACGAGACCAGTTCGCATGGCTGGGTGAATGAGTGATTTTGCGCTGGCAAATTGATGAGCCACTGAAGGGGGAAGAGAGAGGTGACGAAAATGCTGAATCAGCTCGAAATTTGAGTAGTAACGTCAATGAAATTGATTGCATAGAATGAACATTTAGAGTAGCTTTATGGTTGTGTTTTAGAAGCATTAAAAAATATAAATAGCAACGTTTGACAGAATGAATGAATGAGTAAATCAGAGAAAATCAAAATAAAGCAATAGTTGGTGTGAGAAAAAAGGTGGGGATAAAGTTACCAGATGGTTTCTTTCTCATTAACAATCAATTGTTCACATTTGACAAAAATGTTTTGTTTTTTTACATTTCAAATCATTACTCTCCATCTATGAAATTAAATTCTAAAAATTAAGTTTAGTGCGTCGTTAAGTTCACATAAAGGAAAAGCTAACGAAGTAATTTGGAGATCTTAAAAAACAGATTATTGTGTTGACTATGAAATCTGAGATGAGATTTCCGTGCATCAAAAGTGATCTTTATTTCAAGAAAAAGTAGATTAAAAAATCTTAAAAAATTAATCTATATTTATTAAATCTTTTAACCTAGAAGACTCAAAAGATTATTCAGAAAACCTTTAAGTTAGAAGTTGTAGTCTTTTATTCAACTTCAAGCTTAAGTTTCAAGAAGTAGTAGATTCATAAATCTAATAAAACTATGAATATTTATTTAATCTTTTAAGCAAGAAGACTCGATAGATCATTAAGAAAACCTTTAAGACAGAGGATGTGGTTTTTTATTCCACTTTAAGCCTAAGTTTCAAGAAATAGTAGATTCATTAATCTAATAAAACTATCAATATTTATTAAACCTTTTAACCTAGAAGACTCAAGAGGTCGTTCAAAAAACCTTTAAGACACAAAATTTAGTCTTTTATTCAACTTCAAGGTCAACTTTATTACATCGAATTACATTTCTAAGCGAAAATTTCAGAGCACCAAAAGTGATCTTCGTTTCAAGACTTAGTAGATTCATAAATCTAATAAGACTATTAATATTTAACATAGAAGACATAATAGATCATTCAGAAAGCCATTTGGGCAGAGATGTAGTCTTTTACTCACCTTCAAGCTTCAAGAAGTAGTAGATTCATAAATCTAATAAAACTATTAATATATCTTTAATCTTTTAACTTGGAAGACTCAATAGATCCTTCAGAAAACCTTTTGGGCAGAGTTGTGGTCTTTTCTTCAACTTTAAGGTTAAGTTTATTGCAGTTAATTACATTTCTGAAGTGGAGTTTCATGGCATCAAATAGGATCTCAGTTTCAAGGAGTGGTAGATTTATAAATCTAATAAAACTATCAATATTTGTTCAATCTTTTAACCTAGAAGACTCATTTTAAAAACCTTTAAGACCGAAGATTTAGTCTTTTATTTAACTTCAAGGTTAAATTTATTGCATTGCATCACATTTCTGAGGGGAAGTTTCAGAGCACCAAGACTGATCTGCGTTTCAAGACATAGTCGATTCTTAAATCTAATAAAACTCAATATTTTTTTTCAATATTTAAACTCCATAGATCATTCAGAAAAACTTTTGGACAGAAGATGAAATCTTTTATTCAGTTTAATGTTAAAGTTAGGTTGAATCGCGTGTCTGAGGTGACGTTTCCGGGCATCAAATAGGATCTGAGTTTCAGAAAGTAATAGATTCACGAATCTCATAAGATTTTCAATCTATTTTGTATTTGTATTTTATACTCAAGTCTCAATAGATCATTTAGAAAACCTTTTGGGCAGAAGATGGAAACTTGTATTATATTTTAAATTAATACGTCAAATAATGTATCTGAGGTGACGCTTCCAGGCATCAAATAGGATCCCAGTTTTAAGAAGTAGGACGTTCATAATTTTAATCAAATTTTGAATCTTTGAATATTTGTATGTTATACTCAAGGATCAAGATCTCGCAAGCTTCTATTAATTTTTAATATCATTAGATTCCACTCAGACTCAGACTTCTTAGATGTTGATTTTTGTAGATTCATAATGAACAAAAATTTTGGCTTTGATCTCTGTATTTAGATCTCATATTATTCATTAATGAAGTGTTATAGAGTTTATAAACAAATTTGTCTACATGTAAAAACGTTGAGGTTAAGATAATTAGTGTTCCTTGGCTCTAGTACGGAACTTGTGTAGATGTCACCAAACTGTTCTACATTGCGAAGATGAAAAAGTTTTCTTTCAAAAACAAAGAACTCGTGGTCTTCAAACCCTTAGGTTAGGGTACCGGAAGTACCGGGTACCGGGAGGAAATGAACTCCCGGTATCCTTATCTATGGATGTGAAGACCGGGAGTTCAACGTCCTTCCCGAACCATCTTTCGAGGAAGCAATGCCATTCCAAAGACAATCAAATCAATTCAGGGGCTATTAACACTAGAAAGACCACTGTGGTCATTTTGACGGTTTTTCATTTTTGAATATCTGTATTTTCTTTAGTATTTTCATCAACTTTTGCTTCGTTGAACCTATAATTTTTAATCGGGTTCTACAATTAGTTCTATAATTAAGGTTCTACAATTACAATTAGCCAAATCCGATGTGTACTTTTCGATATATCAGCGAATATAATATGTAGTCTTTGTATGTATGGAAAATTTGCGGTCTTTCTGGTGTTAAGAGATCAGTATTAATAGTCCGATTATTAATAGATCTTTCAAGTCACAGTGCACTTTAATACTAATTAGTGATTGTTGATTCAGTTTGGTGACAAAGGCTGAGCTCAGAATTAGTCTTCTTTTGACTTAAGACACATAGATACTAAATATCAGAATAAATAAATTCATTCAATAATTCATTCTCTTACTCAGAGCTGCAAATGATCTTTAAAACTTCATCTAATTGTCTGGTTAAAAAATCCTTTCTGTCATATTTGGCTCATACAAATTTTGTGTTAAATCGCAACAATAAAAAAGACCACAAAATTGCACAATTAATGAAGAAATGTAAAGCGTTCCCAAGACAGTTGTTGGGCGGCAATTTCCAACCCACCGGGTTGGGTGGCGCTAGAGTCGCGTCAAGTCAACATTTAACAAGCCGCAGAAATTTCATTGTGCAAATATGCCAAGTTGTCGCGCTGTGTTGCTTTTCACACATTTAACACACACACACACACACACACACAAGCAAACAAACAACCGATGGCGCATCCTCCAAGCAGTTGACCAGTGCGACGGCATTTTTACTACCTTTTTGCCAAATATTGTTCAACACAACAACAACAATAATAACAATAAAAACGCAGTAAAATGTACGGCCAATTTTACTCCACTTCAGAAGCAGCAGCAGCACAGCAACAACAACAAAGCCAAAGCCATGCCGCGCCACTGTCAGCTCCCCACACTGTTGACTGTCTTTCATTGCCATTAATCATTTTTCTGTTGGCTACAACAACAACAACAAGTTCAACGTCGGCGGCACATTCCTTGCGCCGTGTGTACCCTTTTGCAGTTTTTTCTGTCGATTGGTCGGTCGGTCGGTTGAGCTCACCTCACGTCACATTGTGCAGCACTGTGATTTTTGCTGCTGCCGCCGCCGCCGCCGCTTCATTGTGTTGCCGCTGTTGCTGCTGTTGCTGTTGTTGTGGCTGTTTGCTCTCTTTTGTGACTGCGTTGAAAAATCAGCGGCAACGACGTCTGTTCCATTAAGAAAATTTCATTTTCAAAGTTGATGCCACTTTTCCATCGCTAGTTTTTTTTGTCTTTTTTGATTATTCTTTGTTGCTGTAATTTTCTTCATTTTCTTTACTTTGTCGTTGCATTGCTGAGCTGGTTCTGTGACGAGTTTGATTTTGGCTAAAATTAACCCTTAACCCATTAAACTAGAAAAGCCAAAGGCATTTCGGTCATAGAAATTTGTGAGGTTATGTTGCTTTTTGACTGCTTGCATTGAGTTGATTGAATATTTTAGACTGGTTAAAGTTATGGATTGGTTTGAACTTTAAAATTTTTGCAACTGTTCATAAAACACGCGTAAAAATTTGTATTCTTTTATGATTTTTATTTGATTCAAGTTTACTACTAAAACTTGCACTGCTTTGTGTCTTCCATTGTTCCAACCTATCAAAGGGTTAAACACTCTCAGACTTGGCTCTGTCTCGACGCATTCCAAGCGTCTGGTGCTGCCCTCATGTGTTGTTGTTGCAGTGTGATTTGTTGCTGTTGCGCGCCGCTACGGTCGCCATGAAGAGAGCCCAGAGGGCGCCTTTGTTGCCACTTTTCGACTGCATGCTGTCCCGAAAGTTGCAGCAACATTCACACAATGCAACAACAACAACAGCAATAACAACAACAAAATGAACAAAAAGTGGCAACACGAAATTCCTGCGTGCATTGAAGTGATTTCGGTTGCTTTCGGTGTTCCTTCGTTTTCCTGCTGGCCGCTTTCTGGGGCGCTTCAAACACGTTCGCGTTATTTTCTCACACATCAATACGCGCGCGGGGTACTTAAAAGTGCCTCGCCAACGAACCGACCAGCTCACTGTCCGTCCATAAGTTCGTCTGGCGGTTGTTTGTCTGTCCAGCGCCGCTTGCACTCATGTGCCGGCGCACAAGTACTCATTATGTAAATGTTTGTAAGCGCCGTCATAAATGAAGCTTTTTTTTCGAACAATTTTCGGTGGGTTCACAATGCCCGCCGCTCTGCGCTTTGCTCCTCTCCTCACCGCACAGTGCGTCTTACACGAAGCACTGCCGCCGGTTTGGATACTTCGCTGCTTGCTTGTTGTCTGCCGGCTTGGAACTTTGTTGTTTCTTTATTGTTAGCATTGTTGCTTTTGTTGTTATGGTTACTCATGTCGCTGTTGTTGTGGTTGTTGTTTTGTGGTCGTTATTGTTGGCTTTATTAAAGGGCACTTTCGGTGTGTTGTAACAAGCAAATAACTACTTAATTAGTTTTTTGTCTCTTTCAGACTTGATAATAATTTTTTGAAAAAAAAATTTAATTAACAATTTGCCTACAATTTTCTCTTTGGACAACTAATTGTTAACTTGGTGTGTTGCTGGTTTTTTTGTATTGTTTTTAGTTAAATTAAAAAATCACGCACATACTCGAATGTAATGCACGCCAAATCGGTAGACAACGTCTGGACATGAGCGGAAATTTAATGTGAAATTATTAGTAGTCGACTGCGGCGGCTTTGAATGCTTGAAATACTCACGAATCGGTTGGGGACAAACTGGATGGTTGACATCATTTGACGTGTCCCATAAATCAAGGTGTGACAACTAAAAAGAAATGGAAGTTTCATTTGTTTCATTGAAAAAGTGTCACGAAATCTAAAAATAATTCTAGCAAATTTAACAGTTTTTGAAGTAATGAGTTGTACACAGTTATCTACTTACAAAAGATTAATTGGTCGCACTTCTATTCTAAGATTAAGATGACCTCTTCTGATTCAATTCTACGCTGAGAGAGAATAACCTGTTAAATTCCTTTCAAAACTAACACATTTTTTTTTAATATTCCACTGAAAATTCAATTCAGAGATCAACTTTCACTACACTTGACAGGTTTACATTCTCCCTTCAGCCGCTCAGTGACAATTAGACCAAGAATCCGTTAAATATTTTTAATTTTTAATCACTCACTTTTATTTCTAATCAAGAAAGTGTAATATTTTCTTTACTTCAGAGTATTTTGGTAAATTTTGTCTATCTAGAAAATACAGTGGTGTCTGGATATAGTGAACTAATTATTGCAAGGCCTGTTCACAGAATTGAGGTTGTTCACTATATCAAGGTCAACATTTTTGTTCAAAAACTCGTTTTATTTGCTCAAAATAAACTTTTTGGTTTTTTGCTTGAAAATTGTTTTCTATATTTAGAGGCTCGATGTCAAAATTTGGGTGTTCACTATATCGAGGTGTTCACTATACCCAGACACGACTGTATACCGAAAATATTAATTTTGATCATTTTTTTCCTAATACAAAATATTTAAAATCAAAATAAAATAAATTAAATAAAACAATACAATTTCTCTGCTTTATGCAAAATATTAAATACAATTGTTATTCTTGTCAAAAACATAGTTGTTTTAATATAATTTTAAAATGTTCTCTCTTCATTATTGAAGATTGAAGTCGGCCTCGATAGCTCAGCGGGTAGCGCGCTGGCTTCTCATACCGAGCGCCCCGGGTTCGATTCCTGGCTTGGGCTGGAAAAAACACTCATCTACTTCTGTCGCCATCCACATGAAGGGAATGAGAATTACAAGAATCGCACAAGTGAGCTCTTGGCAGGCAATGGCAAAACCTCCAAGTGTGAAAGAAAAACTGCCCATCGCCGTTCGGATTCGGCGTTAAACTGTAGGTCCGCTCCCCTCCCTTTCCCCATCCGTTTGAAATGTGTGGTGTATCACATGTTGAAAAAACAGTGTTGCATACGCATTTCAAACGGGTGGAATTTGTGGTATCACAACGGGCCCATAGGCCTAAGTGTGTCTCATACAGAGGCAGCCACCTCAACCTAACCTAACCTATTATTGAAGATTAATATTTTTAATTACAAAATTTGTTAAGTTACAAATCGTGAAAAAAAGTATTAAATTAAAGTTTTTTTCTTTCATAAAAAATACAAGAAAATCCATAATTTTAACCAACACTTTCATATTTTCTCTAACAAAAAGACAGAAAAAGACAAAATCAACGAAATTTCTCTGCGTTTGGCAAAATATTAAATATAATTGTTTTTTTTGTTGTCAAAAACATGGTTTCCTAATATATTTTTAAAATTTTCTCTCTTCAATATTGAAGATCAATATTTTTAATTAAATATTTTGTAAAATTTTTTTAATTAGAAAAAGTAAAAAAAAAAAAACGCAGCCGCCGTGGCTCAGTTGGTTAGTGCGTTGGACCGCGAGTCGAAGGCAGCGGCCCAGGTTCAAATACTGCCTGTAATAACACCTAAAAAAATAACGGGAAAACTCGTTCTCTTTTTCGGTGGCTGTCCTCTCAGCTGGAAATGGCAAACCTCTGAGAGTAAAAATTGCTTATGAAAGAGCTCCCAACCTGCCGTTCGGAACCGGCATTAAACTGTAGGTCCCTTCAACCCGCGTACAAATTCACACGCACAACACGGGTGGTTGCGGGAAGCTAGGCCTTAGTCTCGCGTAAGCGGGCTGTCGTGCCAGTCAATTATTATTATTAAAAAAAAAAACAGTTACAAACAAATAAAAATAAAAACCATAATTTTATCCAAAATTTGCATACTTTTTCCAACAAAGAGACAGAAAAGGACAAAATCAGTGAAATTTTCGTACTTCAGCAAAATATTAAATCAAATTGTTCTTGTTGTCAAATACAATACATATTTATTCAATATTTTTTCACATTTTCTGTCTCCAAAATTGAAAATAAATATTTTTTATTTAATTTTTCATTAAATTGTTTCTAATAAGAAATTGTTTAGAAAAAGTTTATTTATATTTTTTGTTTATTTTGTTACGTGTTTTCAAGTAAGAAATTGCTTAGAAAAAAACAATTAATCAAATTGTTATTGTTGCCAAACATACTTTTTCCAGTATATTATTCATTTTTTAAATTTTGCAAAAAGTTAAATCAAGTTGTTATTGTTGTAAAACATATATTTTATCATATTTTCAATTTTCTATTTTTCTGTATATTTTTTTCCAATATTTTATCATATTTTCTGTTTTCACTTTTGAAGGTTAATATTAAAAATAAAAAAATTAAATTAAAATTACATTATATTAAATTAAGGTGTTATTGTTGCCACACATATTTTCTCAATATTTTGTTTCAAAATTTTTTCAATATGTTCTCACATTTTCTGCTTTCAATATTGCAGGTTAATATTTTAATATTTAAATTACTTCACACTGGATTTTTTTTGCTTTAGCATATTTTGTTAAATTATTTCAATGATTTTGTTAAATGATTTCATTTTATTTATTTCTTTAAATAAATAAAATGGAAATCCGTGAAACTTTCATATTTACTTTAAAATATTAAATTAAATGTTTATTTAAATTTTTTTAAAATATATTTTATCATATTTTCTGCAATGTTGTCAGTAACGACTTAATATCTGACCCACTTTTATTAGTTTCTTTGACTACTCTGTGAAAACATTCAACGATTTTCTGTTTACCATTGGGAAATCAACTCAAGACTTACAAATAAATATTTATTTGGAAGAAAAAACAAAACCTCTGCATAGCTCTTTCATAGATTCGACGCATAATTGACAGCTCATTCACGCCCTAATCTTAAATGTAAAAACAAAAAACATTGTGAAAGCAGAAACCGAAACTGCGAAATGTCTCACCACGAAAAATGTTACATCAGCTTAACACCTTCTGCGGAGTTCTCAATCAAATAACAACCCATGCCAAAACCCACAAATCCCAGGCGTCTATTATAGCTTGTTGAACAACCAGTCAGTCGGTTGTTCGGCAGGTTGGACAGTGCGTCAACTACTTAGTCAAATAAAAACAAAAGTGACAATTTCGTCTATACATCCGCAGACAGACTGAACGAACGTAGCGATTTCTAAGAATGAATCACACTGTGCGAAGACGGTGCTGTTGTTGTTGTCAAAGTTGGTGTTGTTGTACTTTTTGGTGTTGTTGTCTTTGTCACCGCCTCGCCATTAAGCAATGCCCGAACAAATGATCTTCACGTTGCGAAGAAGGGGAATAGTGCCAACAACAACAAAAATAACAACAACCACTACGACAACAAGCAAACAAAACAAAGAAACAACGACTTAATTGCTGCAACTTAAATGTCCAGCCCCACACACATACACACACACACACACACACAGCAACTCATACAACACACAAACACAGATTTAGCTAAATTCTAGCAATCGAATCTCGGAAAGGTGCTGCTCTGGTGGCAGACAGACAAACACACAAATATTTCTCAAGTGTAATCTTTTTCAAAAAATTCTTTCATTGGCGTTGCACTTATTACCACACAATATGCCCAAAACAACAATAACAAAATATAAGGAAAAACAAAACAAAATCAACTGACATGCCGCACAACAACAATGACCCAAGTGTGGATCGCACATTGTGTGGAAGCTGGAGAAAAAGGTCAACCGTTGCCACTTAAAGTTAAACGCACAGACGCGTACAACACGTTACACAACACACCGACCAACCGACCGACCAACAGGCGGCACATGACCAACGCTAGACAGCCGCACAGACAGACGGCTAGAAAGCGATGACGTTGCCCGTGGCGTGAGTTACGGGACAGCAGCGCAGCGGAATGGACATTAAGGGGCGCTGGCACTGGAACCGGCAGTGCGCCTGTGTGGTCCGCGGTGCACACTTCTACAAATGGCAGCAAAGTCCAAGATTTGACTGGTTTCGTTGCGGCAATGTCCACTTCCAGCTAGTCCACATGTGTGTGTGTGTGTGTGTGTGTGTGTGTGTGCGAGATAAGGCCGCCAGTGTCTCAAGGCAGACACACCAATAGTTGGAGTCTTGGTCTTTTATGGCTAAAATAGCAGCGCGCTGCTGCATTCCTGCCAATACGGGCAGCAGCGACGCATAGCGCATCTCTGGCATGCTTTCATGCCTTTTGGGGCACTGGACTCCATGCAGGCGATCTTGGTCAATGTGGCCGTCGTCGCGCCCGACACGAGTTTCCATTTTGTACGCTTTAACACCTTAACGCGTTCATTGCATGACCGCGCCGTATGCGGTTGACAGTGCGTGTGGTTTCTCCAGTCCACTTCGCTGTCCCATTCTGGTTACCTGCTCAAATGCACAAAAATCAACTTGTCATTGCATTCAATTGAATGTCTCAGCTCAACATATGCCGGGCTTCGTCTGCATACGCATTCAATCGCACTTGAGATGTTACAACTCGTTCAGTGTCGAGTGCATTGTGACCTTCAACTCGACACCTCATCTGCTAGTTTCAATCTTTTCCCTAAATTATTATTAATCTACAATTAAAAGCACGAATTTCTAAGTGTAGTGGGCCACAAATCCTGAGTGCCTCCAGCATCGTCTTTCCGTAGGTCCATTTCCTTGGCTCCTTTTCATAGCTAACTACTACTTACTTATAGAACTGGCCATAAAAACCCATTAACGGGTTACGGCCTGCCGCAAATGTTCTCTCCAGGTGCCTTTTCCAGTTGGTCATACCAAGAGTTGATAGGACGTCCTCAACTTGGTCCCTTTACCGGAGACACGGTCTTCCTCTTCACCGCGACCTCCAACTACCGCGTCGAACACCTTTTTCGCCGAAGCCTCATCGTCCATACAAGAGACATGGCGCAGAATAAGCGTCCTTTTCACATCTATCTCTCACCATACACGAATAGCTGCCAACGTTGTGTCTTTATATCATTTCAGATTGGAGGTGTCATCAATCATTAAAGAGTCCCTGGGTTATTTAGGTGCTGCACCTTACTTGAATCAGTAGTTTTGACTTGCACTTCTCTTGGAATTTCAACGAACTCTTTGTAAGAACACATCACTTCTCTAAGAACACATCACTTCTCTCGGAATTACAAGGAACTCTTTGTAAAAATCAACGTAAAATTTCATGAGAATTTGAGACAGACAGTTTGAGTCTCAAAATAAGACTGCTGCCGGTCGTATAATACTGACCCATGTTGGATTCCAGTACATGGGAATAGTTTAGGAACACTGTAAGACAGATTAACTCGCCGGACAGGGTACTACTGGGTGAATTGGTCATGATGTAATGGCGTTCGGAATTCTCCTCCTAACGATTGAGGACAAATCCCGGTCATTGTAGGGAACTTCTCTTATTAGGAAGGGACCATCTGAGAACCTTGATTTGTGTACTGACGCGCCATTGTCTGATAGGTATTTAAGCCAAAAATTCGATGAGCTTCGTACATGAAACTAACTTACGCTGGCTGAGAAGAATATATGGTATATTGCGCGCTATATTTGGCATAATTTCGTCGTTTAAGAGAACTTCTCTTTTTAAGAAGGGGCCATCTAGGAACTTTGATTAGTGTCGGGCCAATGTCTGATACGTGACCATTGAAAAAGATATATACTCGTAAGTACCTTACAAGAAACTAACTTATGGTGGCTGCGAGCAATACAGAATTTGGTCAGGCCACCTCTTATCAACCTGAGATCCTTTATTGATGTTCGGACGGGTCACTGTCTGACAGGTGTCCATTGAAAAAGATTTATACTCGTAAGTACCTTACAAGAAACTAACTTATGGTGGCTGCGAGCAATACAGAGATTGGTCACCCCTTAACTCCATGGTTCTATAGAACTTCTCTCATTAAGAAGAGACCATCTGAGAATTTGGATTCATGTTCGATTGGGTCACTGTCTGATATCAATGGAAAAAGATATAAAAGCTCTTTGCAAGAAACTAACTTATGGTGGCTGCGAGCAATACAGAAATTCCTCGTATTCATTCAATTCATATCTTAAACTCCATGGTTCTAGAGAGCTTCTCTTATTTACAAGGCACCATCTAAGAACCTTGATTGGGGTTTTTGGGTGATAACTGTCTGATAGGTGTCCACACAAAAAGACTGGGGTTTCTTCTCAATGAGTTCTTCGAAAGTTGTACGTTGCAGGAGGATTAAATCGAGTTTGCACTTCTCCTACACTGTCTAGGAAAAAGAGAACACACTCGGGGGAATTTTTTTCACAATAATCTAGGAAATCCAACCGTATAACTTTTCCCAATCGATTGAACTTCGAAAGAAGCTTCGGCTGGGGTTATAAGGAAGCTGATTTGAGTCCAAATAATATGGTATCTCAATGGTCTCTAAAAGTCCAAGTAAGCTCCTCTCAGAGTAGCTGCACTACTGAGCTCTTTTATGTGTTGGCTTTTCTGAAATCTTACAAAATCATTAGGTTAGGATAGGTTAAAGTGACAGTCTGGGCAAGGAGCTTTGACGAAAGACACTCTTAGGCCATTGTGATACCACAAGGAAAAGCGATCTGTCTTACTGCAAGTCAGAGAGCCTACACAAGCCAATTCAACTTGTGGTTGAATAATATCTAAGGGTTTCCCAGTTGTCGAAGGAAGGTGAGCTTAGAGATTTTCTTATTCGTTTAGATTAAGTCGGAGAGTTTACAAAACCTTTGCACAAATCAGTTCCCTAAAGATTCCCATAAATTTTCGCTTCTTCCCACACCTAAAAATCCATTGGCCATAGCTGGATCTGTTAACCTCTTCACTGAACTTTTTGTGCTTTATTTTGTCTGCAGTCTACACGGTCACTTCCCACCAGCACAGTCTGCCGCTCAGTTGTTGTCGTCGTCTGTCTGTGGGCATTCCAACACTCAACCACTCTTCGGGCGGCTTGCGTAGCCTTTGCGCGTACGAAACGCTGTTGCTGATGATATGCGCCATAAAATGCGTTTAATTATTGAGTGGTGTTTCCGAGAATCCAGCACTGATTCAGCAACACCATCAACAACAATAACAACAACTACCACATGCAACTCTTCATACAGCATTATTTCGTGTTCCGTACTTCAACTACCGCTCGAACTTGCGCAGTTCTCACGGCTCGTTGACTGACTGACTGGCTGGCTGGCAGTTTGGGGCAACATTTAAAATGCCGCTTTGGCTTAATGCGCGGAATGTAGATCAGACGCGCCGGCCAAGGCGCGTTGAAACGATTACCATGAGCCACCAGATTTTCGTTCACATTCGCTGTTGTTCGACTGGAGGTTGGCTGGTTGAGGCCATAACAAATGGCAAATTAGCAGCGGAAAATGAATTAAGTACGCTTAAATGTAACTACTGCCGTATGCGGTGCGGAAGTGTGCGAGAGCGCGAGAGTGTTGGAGAGGGGGCGGACAGTATTGCACTGAACATCGAACGTGTCGGCAATGCGTCAAAGCGTAAATGGTTTCTACGAAATTTACGAATAAAAATGAGAAGTTTTCAAGCCATGCGCTTTGATTTAATTAGGTCACATGTGCTGCTAAAGAGCGCCACCTCCTTGTCGTTTGATGGACGAATGGATGGATAGATGGATAGTGATAAGGTCAGTTCTTGCCCAACAAGCAAAATTGGAGCTAAAGAGTTGAAATTTTAGGGCAGATTTGTTGAACAGATAGGACTGTTTTCAAAGACTTCTGACGTAGCTGAAGAAGAGGAAGCAAGATGAAGAAATGTACTTGGTCGAAGATTTCCTCTCTTCTCTTTCCTCTCTTCTTTCTTATTTTTCTCGCACAGGCAGAATGAGCGTCCCAGAGAATGACAGTTTTTTTGGTCGAGAAAGGTTTTTGATATAATTTGGCTACCGAGATCGTAGTGGCACCTATTGGTAGGAGAAATCCTTGGCTTTATCTCTCGGCTGATAACTTGCTGCTATTTATGGCGATGACAAGGTACGCGAATTCCTTGGCAACTCCAAAAGTATACATGAGAGCCTCTAAAACAAAAAAAGT
Source organism: Melieria crassipennis (assembly GCA_963668005.1). NCBI lineage: Eukaryota > Metazoa > Arthropoda > Insecta > Diptera > Ulidiidae > Melieria > Melieria crassipennis. Next base: position 71,367,453 of record OY764962.1, on the reverse strand, counting down.
CACATTGACTGACTCAAACCATTGTCAAACAACATCAAATACGCGTTTAAAATGACTGAAATTTTGATGAGTATCTTTCAAAAGAGGCACAAACTAACTCTCCACTTTATGTGAACGAGTGCTGTCATCTTCATGTTGAGGTTGAATACTTTTCAGACCCTCCTTCGTACTGAGTTAAACTTGTTTCATGTGATCTTTAAATTGTTAGTAAAAATGACTGAAATTTTGTTGAGTACCTTTTAAAGGAGGCGCCAACAGATTCCCCATCATCTTCATGTTAACTTCATGTTGGAAACTTTTCAGACCAGCCTAGCACGTACTTTGATGTCTAGTCAAAAGAAACGTATCGAATGTGATGGAATTCGGTTAGAAGGGTTAATTGAATGCAGAAAAAACTATCTATTGAAAAATAATTCTCATTTTCTCACGATCTATTATACTTAGAAGAAATGAAATAAGACAATTCCAAATTTCAATTTTTGTTTTTTTCTTTCTTATGTTATGAAAAAAATGTCACATTTCTATCCAAGAATAAACAAAGAAGTCTTCTGAAAAGTATAGCTTATTCGTAAGTCTGTTTGGTCAATTCTTGGATAGAAATTTGACATGTTTTTTTATTCTCTTCTTCTGAAAGAAATGTTCTTCTTTAAATTGTTAGTAAAAATGACTAAAATTTTGTACCTTTTAAAGGAAGCGCCAACAGATTCCCCACATTTGGTGAACGAGTGCTGTCATCTTCATGTTGAGTTTGGAAACTTTTCAGACCAGCCTTGCACATGCGTTGATGTCTAGTCAAAAGAAAAAGTAAACGTTTTTTAGTAAATTCTTAAGGGGAACTTTTACATGTACTTTCTTCTCAAAAAAATCAAATTTCCACCCCAAGATTGCCCCAACGACTGTTTCGAATAAAATAGCATATTCCGCAGTCTTTTTGGTCAATTCGTGAAGAGAAATTTGACATGTTTTTCTTAGTATTCTTCTGAAAAAAATTTAAAATTTTCAAGCAAATATATTCTAAAAAGTCTTCCGGCTATTCGGAAGTCTTTTTGACCAGTTCTTGGATGGAAATTTGAAATTTTTTTTTTTTTGAATTTTTTTTTTTGAATTTTCTTTTTTTTTCTTCTGAAAGATGTCAATTTCCATCTAAGAATAAACCAAAGAGTCTTTTGACTATTCGGAGGTTTTTTTTTGGGTCAATTCTTGAATGAAAGTTTGACTTGTTTTTTTTTCTATTTTTCTAAAAAAAAAATTTCAAATTTTAAACTAAAAAGGTGTCCGGCTATTTTGAAGTTATTTTGGTCAATTCTCGAATGGAAGTTTGACTTGTTTTTTTAAATTTCTTTTGACGAAGTCATTTGGCTATTTTGCAGTCTTTTTGATCAGTTCTTGAACGGAAATTTGACATGTTTTTCTTCCTATTCTTCTGAAAGATTGTCAATTTTCCACTCAAGGATCAATCAAAAGCTTTTTCAAATAAAATAGCTTATTCGGAAGTAATTTTAGTCGTGAATTGAGATTTGGCATTCAATAAATTAATGCTAAAATATTATAATTGAATACTAATTTAATTCACAAACATGGCAGTAACTATTAAAGATGACCTTAAACCAACAATTTCAACTTTTTGAACCATTTTACAAGATTAATAAAATTTGAAAATCGAAAACCACCAAATATGGCAACAACAAATACTGACCACAAAAACAAAATTAAAACAATTCAACAGTAGTAAGCTGTTAATTTATTTTATGGCTCACCTGCCAAAAGCAACTTACATACATACAAAATTTACACACAATTAACAAACATATCCAGAAACAAAAACCGTTCACCCAATGGACAATTTGTAGAAATTTTATGCGTAGGTTCGGGCGTCAATAACAATGGGCGAATGTATGAAATGCTGCAAGCTGTCGAACGAGATTGACGGGCGACAACACTAGCGAGACGACGCATACACACACATAGGGACAGACAGCAGAGCAGTCAGTCAGTTGGCTACCGGAAATTTAAGTGCGCTAGAGAGGCGTTTATTAGTGAACGCCTAAATCTATAAAGAAATCAATAAAACAAAAAAAGCAGCTGAAAATTAATGATGAAAGGAAAAGAAATAGTAGCAACAACAAAATGTTGAAAAAAAAATTTAAAAAAATATGAAAAAAAAAATTATCCCAAAAAAAATATTTAAAAAAAATGTACCAGGAAAAAATAAGTAAAAAAAATATTTTAAAAATATTTAAAAAATCAAAAAAAATAATAAAAAACATTAAAAATAAAAAAAAATAATAACAACAAAATTTTGAAATATTGAAACAAATCAAAAATATTCAAAAAATATATAAAAAATAATATACCAGTCAGAAAAAGTATACAAATTTTTCAAAAATATTAAAAAATATATATAAAAAATAATATACCAGTCAAAAAAAGTATAAAAATATTTCAAAAATATTAAATAAATATTTAAAAAAATATAAAAAATATCCAAAAAAATATATACAAAAAATTAATAAAAAAATTAATCACCAGTCAGCAGTGATGCGATGGAAGCGCCTTCGAGCGCTGCCGTTGAGCGCCGCTGTCACAACAAAGCCAACAATTTTCATGTAACTGCCAGCGCGACGACCTACACACACAGGTTGGCGCTGCGTTGGAGCGACAAGCGCCGCATTTAAAAGCGTTAATAAAGCCAGCATGACGGCAACCATGGCCACAACCACAGCCACGGAACGTGTGGCAGATGCGATTTGTGCTGCCCACACACACATACACACACAAACTTGAATTTGTCAAAAATATATAGAAAAGATTTCAAATTATACACGTAAGGCAGGAAGAGGCGTTCGAGAAGAGCCAACAACAACAATTGTGAAATTGTAGCCATTGTTGAATTTATTGTATGGGTTGCATTTTCCACTTGATTAGATTTGACAAGCTTCAGATATTAGATTACGCGTAGCAATGAAATTGTAACTAGCGGCTGTAAAGTAGGAAAAAAACTATAAAAATAAAATTTGTAGATATATGAAAACCCATCGTTTGTCGGAGACGTCAATGTGCAGTGCCCACATGGCCATGAAAACATTGCAACACTGCGCTGCGTATTGATTACAAGCCGAGAGATTCGCCACGTGGGTTGGCCGCCAGAGCCAGTCGAGCAGCCCTAATGCCGCATGGATAATGCATAATGAGGGTATTGGATATTGGCAAGAAGTAGCGCAAATAATGGGCAATAGATTTAAATTGCTTTCGCTGGAAATTCAATGCAAATCGAACGAGACAATCGAGTTGCAGCGACAGCACAGGTAAATCTTCGGCCATGAGCAGTTTGATGTTGCGAAGCTGTGTGGGCATTAGGCTTAGGAACTTGAGGCAGAGCCGGTGGCTTATGGCCAACACTAATCGCCATTCAATTACTTTGTTTACTTAGCCGTGTACGAGTACTTGAGACAATTGTCCAGTCTTCTATGCATTGTTGCAGCAAATAGTGAGAATCTCGAGCAGCTACTGTTCTCTCATAGAATATCCTGCAGCTTCTTGTAAGGGTTTTCTAATCCTGCTTTTCTGCTTTGCCTGTCCAATTGTTTGCTACCTTTTTGGCAAATGTCCTGAGCGCAGATGGAGGGATTAAATGTGATCTCAGTTTTGACTGCATTCAATTGGAACTGAGAGGCTCAAAACTGGACACGATTCAATTTAACTTTACTCGACAATCTAAAAAACTCACAACAGCACATTCTTGAATACCTCGCACTACTTTTAGAATTGTCAATAATTATATTTCTTATTGCATTAAAAAAGGTCTGTCCCATGAAAAACGAGACTACTCAAAAAACAAAGCATCAACTATTTTTTTGTAAAATTCATTCATTTTATTCAAAATACTATCCTTCTGCTTTGATAAAACGTTTTGCCCGATCAATGAGATCATTGAATGATTTTTTGAGGCTATCTGTATGCAACGCCTTTAAAATGTCTGTCGTTGCCTTTTGAATGGCTTCAGAATATGATTGTCCTTTCAACGACTTGGTGGAGGCTTTGATAAGTTTACAAATGTTGCTTAGAAATAAAAATACACTCTACAACAAAAAACAAAAACAACCACAAATTATTGAAGAAATATATATGGAAAAAATATATATATGTCAGCGTTTTAAAAAATGATGTCTGAATTTTTTTTAAGAGGGGCTCAAAGTTTCCCGCTTTTTTGCACATTCTTATTATGAATCGGCCTACGTAAACCATATAACCTTACATTTTGGGTATATGATGTGTTTAGCAATTTTATGTAAAATACTATGGGCAATATTTTTGTGGAACATTTTAACCCTCTAGCTGCTATTTTCATGGGCAAATTTGACCATTTTTTCTAAGAATGTCAAAAAATGACTTTTGAAACAGGACTTTTAAGGAGGAAATGTACCATGAATATATTCTCCATAAAATTCTACTATAGGTGTCTGAATACATCAAAGCTCAACATTTTATTTTAATGCTAGAAATAAGTCAAAACTGTAGTTGAAGTTTGAGCCTGAGTACTTTTTGGACCTTAAACCACCAACCAGACAGAGATTGGTGCAAAATAAAGAAAACATAGTTGCCGTAGCGATCAGTATTGAAAAAGACCAACATTTGAGAAACCATTCTTGGAAAAACGAGACCGAGTCTTCAAAAATTGCACTGACCATTTGAAGCGCTGCCAGCTCAGCTAAAGCGGCCATCTGATTTTTGTGTTCTTACAAATTTTCTTTCTTTCCAATGACATGAATATAGCTTCAAAATAAAGCCTGAATTAATTTTATATATTTTCTTATTTCTCTTATGTGGTTAGCCTTTATTTTTATATTTTTTTTCTTATATTTTAGATCAATTTTTCTTTAAATATAAATGCGAAAATTTATTTTTCCTGTGCGCTTTTTTGTTTTTTCTAGCTTTTTTATTTTTTATAATATAGCTCCTGCACAAAATTGCTTGAGCAAGTTTTTCCCATTAAAATCACATAAAACAACATCTTAGATCGCACTAAAATACTAACAGCATTGCCAATTCTTTCACCATACCACTTCCTGCTATAACTCAGGCCTGATGCCCGATTTGTGTCAGCATTTCTGAAGCCGCCAAACAAGAATCACACTATAATCTATACCGGATATCGTAAGCATAAATTTTGCCGCTCAAATAAAAGAAAATAATTTAACTGAGAAACATTTCATCAACATATAGATGGCCACTTTTCAGACAAGAACGCACACACACACACATACATACACGCCCTCTTAATAAAAACGAACAATAAAAGTGAGAGATGCGATAATATGGCAATGACTAGAAGAAATGCCAAACTGCTGTCCAGACAGACAAACAGACAGACACATATTTCCGGTATGAGTTGGTCAAATAAAAACTAATGGACAAACACATCGACAGACAAATAGGCAAAAATATTGTACGTCGATATTAACGATGAGGTCAAGCCAAAAATTAGCAAACAACGTCGCTGAGTAATGGTGTACATGGATTGTACAAATAAAATGCCGAGCAAACACTAAACAAATACAAACCCAATGCGAAGGAGGAAAGTTAACACAGACAGTGGAGACATAACAGAAGATTTGTGTGTTGTCCATGGCCAACAGTCAGATGGATAGAGAGTGCAGACAAATGAACAAAGCCAATTTTGGGTTTGACAATAGCGAAATGCTGAAAACAACAAGAAATAAGAAGAAAAATGCAAATATGAAATGAAAAAGAAAACAATCAAAAATGTGGAAAAATCAAAGACACAAAGGCATTTAATCAATGTTGTGGGATTTTAGGATTTAAATGTGGCAATGCTGTGATTCTGGGACTATTTGGAATGCTTTTTATGTTCATTTTAGAGGCTTTTAGAAAATTGTATAGGTTGGGTTGGGATAGGTTAGAGAAGGAATGTGTTCCACTCTGAGACCCTCTTTAATGCATTTTGATTCGATTCATTTTGCTGAAGTTTTTATATAAACACAATTTTTTCTATCAGTCTTTTGTGTAGACAAGTTTGTGTGGAAAGAAAACTAAGTCAAAGTCACAAAAACTCGAAGCTAACTCGAGCCAAAAATGTGGATAACCAAGGACACAAAGACGTTGAATCAAAATTGCGGCATTCCACACTTAGATCTCTCTCTTCCAAGATTTATAGTCTTAAGAATTATTGTTGAATTTTTCTAATTTTAACTTTATTATTTTGATGGTCTGTTAAAATTTATTTTTTGTTTGACTGAATTAAATAAATAAATAAATTTATTTTTTGTTTGACTGAATTAAACAAATAAATAAATAAATGAATAAAATAAATAAATAAATAAATATGGCAATGCTGTGATTCTGGGACCTCTTAGGATGCCATTGTATGTGTCTGTTTATTATCGAATTATTTATTATCGAAGTTGTCAAAATTTTTATAGGTTAGGTTAGGTTACAGAAGAGATGTGTTCCACTCTGAGACCCTGTTGAATCCATTGCGACTCCACTGATTCTGGTGAAGTTTTTACATAAAGACTTTTTTCTGTCAAGGTTTTGTTTAGACAAGGTTGTGTGAAAAGAAAACTGAGTCAAAGTAACAAAAAACTCGAATCTTTAGTGGCAAAAATGTGGAAAATCAAAGACACAAATGCGTTCAATCAATGTTGCGGTATTTTACGATTTAAGGGGGTATTACGATTTTTTGGGCGATTTTCAATGAATTTTCAACTTTTTTTTTTTGAGAAACTGAAAAACTTTTTTTATTCAAATCTTTTTACACATCGTAGTATCAAACTTCAAGAGTACAAAAAAATTTTTTTTTTGACATTTTCATTTAAAGTGTAATTTATAGAGGGCGCTGAAGTGGACATCCCAGTCGGCAAATCAGTTGCGGTTCCAGCTAGATCAGCAATTCTGCATATCTGAAATCAAAAAATCAAAGTGTTTTTGAAAGATAAGTACAATATCTAGTGCCTGACGAGAGGAAATTTTTCTAACTTTAAATGTAACAAAATGGCAGCACTTTAAAAAAAACATACGAAAAATGGTCGTTTTTTTGGGACGAAAAGTCGTGTAGAAAAAAAAATACGAAGTAAAAAAAAAAAAGCTCTCGTCAGGCACTAGATATTGTATTTAAAAATAAGTAGAAAAAAAATTAGGCCGATTGCACTTTACAGTTTTTCTCCCGAGCTGGAACCGATTTCAAAAACATGATTTCGAGAAAAACGCGTTTAAATGTTTTTTTGCCCTGCGTTCGCTTGTTTTTCACGCATACATATAACAATATATATATCAATAACTTTTTTTCTAATGTACGGATCGATCTGATATTCGGGGGACGAATTCTAGACGCATATACGAATAGAATGAAACAATAACAAAAAAATCGAAAAAAAAAATTTCAAAAATCGTAATACCCCCTTAAATATAGCAATGCTGTGATTCTGCGACTTTTCGAGATTCTTTTTATGTTTATTTTAAAGGCACCTTGAAGTTTTTAAGGTTAGGTTACCGTTTTATAGGTTAGGTTTTATAAGTTAGGTTAGGTTAAAGACGAGATGTTTTCCACTCTGAGACCTGTTGGATTCATTGTGAAATTTTTATGGGTAAGGTTAGATTACAGAAGAGATGTACTCTACTCTGAGACCCTGTTGGACCCATTGTTATTCCTCTTATTCTGATGAAGTTTTTATGTCAACAATTTTTTTCTTTCAAGCTTTTGTTTACACAAGTTTGTGTACCGGAAAACTAAAAAGAATCACAAAAACCATAAGAAAGTTACAATTTCATTAACTAAAACAACCAGAATACAGGATTTCGAGAATCAAAATTCAGTATTCAGGGCCTAAATGCCTTAAGGGGTTATATACCTTTATGTGGCTCAAAAATCGAAAAAAATTTTTATGACTTATTTTTGAAGTACATACTTTTAACAATTATTCTGCAAAATTTCATCGAGATCGGGGCACTAGAACCTAAGATACGGCCGTTCATAGCGCGCAGTTTCATGACTACTTAATGTCCACCTAAAACTTTAAACTTGATTATCTCGGAATCGTATTTTTGAAAAAATGCTATTGCGGTGAGCACGATATCCCGCTAACCACTACTTCGATCAATTTGAAATTTTGAGGGGTTGTTTGTACATACAATAGCTAGTTCGTGAACGAAGGATTTTTTTTTCGACAAATTCCTCTATTTTTTTTTTTGCCAAAAAACTCAATTTTCGACCTTAAAAAATGGACATTTTTGGAAAAAATAGCACTGTAACTATAAAAAATTTTTTTTTGGAAAATCCTTCGTTCACGAACTAGGTAACACTGTGTACTAACGTAGTTTTTTTTTTTTTTTGTTTTTCGCCGAGCCGTTACCTCGATTTCATGCTCACCGTCAACCACTGCTAACAAAAGGAGTTCTGCGGCAAAGACTGTAACTTCCCCAATTTTTCGAATTTTCGCTTGAAATTTTATACAAATTCACATAAGGACATGTACTTTTATAAACTTTGTATTCCATTTGAATAAAACTATGGTAACATGCTTAAAAAAAAAAAATTAAAACCCTGTATTTCCCTACAGAAAAAGGTATATAACCCCTTAATACACACACACACACACACATATAGAGCAAAGGACATTGCTCAAATAGCGACAAATGAAATGTTTTCTGCTGCAGCACAAAAAAAATTCATCTGGGGGATGCAAACGATTTCATTGCTCGCCATTTCTGTGCTCGTGTATGTGTTTGGGTTTATAAATACACAAAGTTGCGTGTACATTTACCTATGTTGCATTTGACTATACACTGAGCACTGCTTGGCCGCGTTTTGAACTCTTGTGAAAGTTGCGTTCCTTTGTGCGGTGACTACGATGCCGCCAATGCGGCGCTGATAGCGCAATGCAAAACCGAAATATGTAGCAAAGTAGCAGCAAAATCCATAAACACTTCCATTTATTAATGACGCTGCTGCCTGAGGTCCTTTGTGCATACACAATGCTACAAAAAAACAATGCGTCATAAAAGAGGCTGCAAGATAAGCAAAATGCCAGCGCATAGATATGCATTTTCGGAAAATGAACATGAAAAACACAACACAACACAGACAGATAGACATAACAACCTGCAGCAGTCAGTGTAATGTACGCAAGTCATCAACAACAGCAACAACAACAGTGGCAACATTTTCGTTTCTCACAACTGTGCAGATCCTTGCGCCATAACGCTTTCGTTAACATCAAAAGGTGAATGCAAAATGCCGAGCAGCAGGTTCAGGTTCAATGAAATCAAACCGAATCATAGGAAATTTCATTTCACTACATAACCTATACAATATTAGAGACACACAGACAGACAAGCGACAGCCAGATGTGATAGCTGCAGCATCTAAGCATTGGCAACAGATATCCCAAAAACAACAACAACAATAACCACTAAATCTAGCAACAATTGCAGCACAAGCACGCAATCGCTGCTTCTGAATCCTTTGCATTGCCACAATTGCCGCCTCTATTTGCCATCCAACGCTATCCAACTACCTGTACAGCTCTCAAATATATAAATACATATGTATGTATGTATAGCTGTGTGTATGTTTCTACATCAAACAGTCAAACGTATAGCAACTCCGAGAAAGTACTTGCAGTCCTTTGGCGCTCATATTCCTCGCTTAACATTTTATCTATAAGCCATGCCAACTCTGCCAGACATTTTCTATACATAACACACACACAAACATACATATGTACAAATCATTTACAGTTGCCTTTATCTGTGCACTACCTTTTCAACTTGTTCTATGCTGTGCCGTTCGGCGTTTCGGTCGCTCCTTGAAAATAGCCGCCAGCCATCAGACGCCGACAGTCCACATCATTTGCCAAGTGTTAAGTCGTCTTGGTTTTTATTGCCTTTTTATTATATTTATGTGCACCACCTTTGCCATATTTCGTTATCTATGGCACTTTATGTGCATTTCTCCTTCATTTCTTTTCATCTCTGCGTTTGTTTTTTTTGTGTCGTTCATTTCATTTCGTTTTATTTCATTTTATTTCATTTCATTTGTTTTCATTGAGAAAAAACTGTGCACTGATATTGTTGCTGAAACATGAGCGCGTCCTTTGTCTGGTCGTTTTGTATCGTTAGGGGCCGAGGGGGGATTATAATCTATGAAATTCGAGTTGCTTGTTTGTGCCAAGTCAAGCACTGTCAACGACAGTGTCCGAGTGGTTCGGCTTTTCTTTGGGTTTTATGTGATTTTTTCAGTCAAAATATTACACTTTTAATTAGGGCGAACTAATCCCTCGGATCAATTTTACATTAGCTCGAAAATTAGATATATCTATGGAATATAAGCCGGATCATGTTTTGTTTGTTGCATTACGGCAAAATGAATTTGGTGGAAAATTAAATAGAAGTTAAATTATGTAAATAGGAGGAAAATTAAATTGGAGGAACATTTAGGAACATTTGGTTGTCTTTAGCATGAAATAGATTCGATAACATCGCCGAAAAGCTTAGATTAGATTAGATTAGATTAGATTAGATTAGATTAGATTAGATTAGATTAGATTAGATTAGATTAGATTAGATTAGATTAGATTAGATTAGATTAGATTAGATTAGATTAGATTAGATTAGTTAAGATTAGATTAAATTAGATTAGACTAGACTAGACTAGATTAGATTATATTAGTTTAGATTAGATTAGATTAGATTAGATTAGATTAGATTAGATTAGATTAGATTAGATTAGATTAGATTAGATTAGATTAGATTAGATTAGATTAGATTAGATTAGATTAGATTAGATTAGATTAGATTAGATTAGATTAGATTAGATTAGATTAGAATAGATTAGATTAGATTAGATTAGATTAGATTAGATTAGATTACATTACATTACATTAGATTACATTAGATTAGATTAGATTAGATTAGATTGGAATAGAATATAATAGAATAAAAAAGAATAGAATAGAAGATTAGAGATTAGATTGGAATAGAATAGAATAGAATAGAATAGAATAGAATAGAATAGAATAGAATAGAATAGAATAGAATAGAATAGAATAGAATAGAATAGAATAGAATAGAATAGAATAGAATAGAATAGAATAGAATAGAATAGAATAGAATAGAATAGAATAGAATAGAATAGAATAGAATAGAATAGAATAGAATAGAATAGAATAGAATAGAATAGAATAGAATAGAATAGAATAGAATAGAATAGAATAGAATAGAATAGAATAGAATAGAATAGAATAAAAAGAATAGAATAGAATAAAAAAGAATATAATAGAAGATTTAGGTTAACTTTTAGATCAGTTTGATGTATCTCAAAGTTTCAAAACATCTTCTTCAAAAAGTCTTCTTATTTAAGTCATCGTTATAGATATAGATTCCAAAATGGCTTCAAAATTAATTCAAATAGTATGAAAAGAAGAAGTTCGAATAAGCTTTTAATCAGGTTGAGATATGTCTAACTCATCATAACATGAATCGTTATAGCGATCTGTGGCACTCTCGAGCTTTCATCATTTGTTTATACTGAACAACAAAATAAATGGATTTTTCAAAATCACAAAATTCTAAAACCGGATTAAGATAGAAGCGGAAAAAAAGTTAGAATGTTTATGTCTGAATCCTTAAACTCCTCTTCAGTTTTGACTTAATTCTGGCGTTTAAGTTAAGTTTTGAGCTTTGATGTATTCAGAGACCTATAGTAGAATTTTAAGACGCATATTTTCATACTACATTTCTTCCTTAAAAGTCCTGTTTCGAAGGAAATTTTTTGTCATTTAAGAAAAAGGGTCAAATTGACCCACACAAATATGAGCTAGAGGGTTAAAATGTTCCACAAAAAATATTCTTCAAAGTATTTTACAACAAATAGCTGAATACTTATATACTTAAAATTTAAGGTCACATGGTTTTCGTAGGCCGAATAAGAAGAAGAATGTGAAAAAAGGGGGGCTCCAGTCCCAATAAAAAGGAACTGATAACCTTGTTTAACCAAGGCCAGGTTTTTGGGGAGCTCGCACTTTATAAAAAGAATTTTTGGAATTTCTTATGAGAAGGCTTTTCGAATGAGGAACCTGTGCATCCTTTTTGTGGACGGCAGTGACTATAACACTAACCAAACGAGTTCTGCAGATATGTGTTCCAACTTATACCGAAAATGTGTACATCCACAACAAATCATGCTGAGGAGCCGACTGTGCTTACACAACATGTGTGTTGAGATTCTATGATATCCGAGTCACGTGACAATTCAATTCATTATCGGAAAAAGTTAACTTCTGAGTTGTAACAGGTGGTTCTGATTTAAATTGTATGGCTTTGAATAACGCGATGGTGTGATTTTGAGTTCTTAAAACTTGAACCTTGAACCTTGATCCGAAATACTTTAGGAAAAGTCTTCACAGCTCTTTTGGCTTACCTCAGATCTTTTCTGGCCAACTAATCATTGATTCGACTATTACGAATAAGCAAAAAGATTGCATTTATACTCAGAAGTCTGTAACAGTTATGTCACTGAAGGTAGAATTTAACCTAACATTTCCTCTGTCATCTCTTTTCTTACTAATTTTCCAACCCTTTACCTCAGATCTCTTCTGGCCAACTAATCATTGATTAGACTATTATAAGTCTGTAACAGTTATGTCACTGAAGGTAGAATTTATAATAAAGGACCACTTTCAAAAATCCTTTGTTCAATTAGTTCAACTTCTAACCTCAAAATTCTTTTGGCATCTACTGACTGAGCAATTACCCGAACTATACCAAACAAGTTCAACCATTTCAGTTTATAATGGCATCGTCCTATCTCTAGAACTTCTTTTGCCAATTTCAAAACACTTAACCCACTTTTCTTTTGGCATCAACTGACTAATGTACTGACTGAACTAAACCAAACCAATCTATGCAAAGTAAGCAGAGTCCTTATACTTTAAACTCTGCAAAAAGTATGTCACTGAAGGCAGCATTTTTAATGATGTTGAAACTTTCTTTGCTTTCCTCAGCATTTCTACCCGCCTTTTCACTTCATTCCAACAACATTCATTCTGGCAGCACGTTTATAAATCTTTCAGCAGAGATTTCTGCCATGTTGCAGCCCAGCCGTGCCACAGCAATTACGACACACCACGCCACCTGTGTACAAATGCGCATAACTCGGCAAGTTCCCATGCAACCACCGCGAAAGACGCAGAGAACAAAGAAAATAAATCATTGCAAAAGTTTTTCAATTCAAAACCGCAACTTCATCATTACCAAAAATAATAAGAATACGAAATAAAAACAAAAACCAACTGAAAAGTGCAACCAGCAAAAAGCAAAGCAGACGCACTTGGACTTAATTTCGGCGAGCTGGCAGCCCTGCCGGTCAGCATTCCGGCGCAACAGTTTAACAAGCGGCCAATGCGGCACGTAGACGCCGCTGGCCGGCAGTGCAGTTTAGTTGCGTTTTGCGCATTTTACTTGCGGCTTTTGCGGTCATTTCGACTCTTTTTGGTGCAATAATTTGTGGCACAAAAAATACACAAACACACGCACACACATACAAGAATTGTGGCAAAGAAAAATGAATCTGGCAGCAAGTGCGGCGGTCAGTTGCATTGTTGGCTTTGACTTTGGTTCGGTCGTTTGCGGTTGTTCGACCAAAAACTTAAAAACCACATACACAAAATTGTTATGTGTTTCATTACCGTTATAAAAGGCATGTCTTGCGCCATTTTGCTGTGTGTGTGTGAATTATTTTCAATTTTTTCCAACTGACAATCGAAATGATTTTGGCCATTAAATGCGCCAACCAACAACACAACAAACGATCAGCCAATCAAGCGACTTTTCGGCCAGACGGAACATTGAGTTGATTAAAGGCGTTCGCGTGCGATTCGCGGCCGATCGCTGCGCATGCGCCACACAACAATGTCGATCTCGCGTGCGCGTTTATTTTGAATTTGATTTTGATTTTTTTAAATTTTTTTTTAATTTTTTTATTTTTTTTTTATTTTTTTCATTTAAGTAGTAGTTTTTGTTGTGTGGTTTTTGGTTGTGTTGTTTTATTTTTTGTATTTTAAGTTTTTATTTTGAAAGGCAGGAGACAATTTAAATTGCGACTGGACCGGCGCGGCCAGTGTCCCACTTTTGTTGGGAGTTTTGTGTGTTTTCTTTTCGTATAAATGCTGAGATTTTTCTTTAAGGCAAGAAGAAGAAGAAATCAGTGTCAGTTTGGTCTTAAATGAAATCGGATTAAATGTGAAGTTTTGCTCAATTTAAATGTTTTTTTTTTATAAGTTTTGATTAAAAGCGGAAAAGTTTTAGATGGGAATCGGTGGAAAATTTAGATTTTTGGACTAGCTATTATTTGCAATTGTTTACTGTAGAGATTATTTATGGAATAGGAACCTTGTCACATTAAAACAGAACTTCTGTTTTTACTGTTTACTCCCAACACTGTGGAGAAAATATTTTGTAAATTTTTTAATTGACTTGAATCATATATTAGCTTCTCTGGAATGATAATCCAAAGGAATAAAAATATTATAAAAATTTTTATAAGTTCAATTTCTGACTTAAAACACAGAGAACATTCTGAAACTTGTCACATTAAGATAGAACTTTTGTTTCTATAGTTTAATCCCATCACTGTGGGGATTATAATTTGTTGATTAATTTTTTTTTTTTTTACTAATTAATTTAATTTTTAATTAACTTTAATAATGTATTAATATTTCTCGATTTATAATCAAAAGGGATTAATACCAGAAAAATATTATACGAATAATTTAAAATATTTTTAAATATACATATTAATATTAATATTTTATTAATTATTTAACTAATAAATTAATTAACATTAATATTTTGTTTAATATTTTATTATTATTATAAAAATTGTTTTAGAACACAGAAAACACTACAATTGATGTGTTAACATTTCTGAATTGATAAACAAAAGGAATTATGTTAAAAAAAATATTATACAAATTGTTGAAACAATTCCATCAAAGTCCAATTTCTGGCATAGAACACTGAAGTCATTACGAACCTTGTCACATTAAGCCAGTACTTCTGTTTCTACAGCTTAATTCCATCACTGTGGGGAAAATATTTTGTTATTTTTTTTATTGACTTAAATCATAAATAAAATCTGGAATGATAATCAAAAGGAATTAATACTATAAAACTATTATAAAAATTGATTCAAGTCAAATTTCTGACCTAAAACACAGAGAACACTACGAATGATGTAATAACATCTCTGGAATGATTATCAAAAAGAATTAATACTAGAAAAAAATCATAAACATTTGTTTTCAATCTAATTTTTGACTGACTTTGGGCGATTTTTCACATTTTCTAAAACTTTTTAGGCGTTTTTCTCAACACGTTTTGCAAAACGTTGTTCAATTTGATTCCAACAATTTTTATTCAATATTTTTACATTTGACTGGTGGTGTTTAGCTAAATTTTCTAGAGCAATGAATAAAATTTTTAAAAAACTGGAAGCTGTATGTCCACCTGGATTGAACATGAACAAGGATTCTTCTGGCGTTCGCCGAGTAGAACGCAATCAGAGACTTTGCTGCATATGTCCACTCTCCTCTCTTCTTATGAACAAATTAAGTTAGGAATTTTCAGAAAATTCGATTTTTTTTTCAATTTGGTGCCATTTAGAAAAAACTCTTCAATAAAAACTTGTTTCTAGCATTAAAAAAGTAATGTTACCTCTTAACATTTATTGACTTCCAATGGTTTTCATTTCTTGAAGTAGGTTAGTTAACACTAGAAAGACCATTTTGACGGTTTTGACATTTGACATTTTGAAATTGTATTTCCTTCAACTTTTGCTTTGGTGAGTTTTATTTTTTTATCGTGAAAAGGCTAATATTTTTTAAAAATTCATTTTTTGAAAAATTAGCCAATTTGTACTTTTCGAGATATCAGCGGATATGTTATGTAGTCTTTGTAGGTATGGAAAACTCTTTCTAGTGTTAAGGTTGCGAAGTGTCTGTGTCTTATCTAAAGTTCAGTCTTCATACCAAATCAATAAAACTTCAATGTATTGAATTCACTTTCTTGACAAAGTTAAGCAAAGCTGAACTATCGAAGCTTCTGTTGTTGAAGTTTTAACTGATCTATCTAAGTTAGATCACTAAAAGCATCAACGGCCTTCCTGTAGAGCTGGGCAAAGGCATAGAAAGGGTTCCGTCGGCTCTGTTTCTTCTTCCTAATAAGGAATATTTTCCCTAAGAAACGGCAAAGGAGTCGGAGTCTCTGTAGAGTTGAACAGTGAGTCGTCTTTCGGCTTCCAGCAGCTTCTGCAGATCCCACTGGACACAAGGTGCCCTTTTATGAGCATAGACCCTATCATACAGTGGTCTGTCAAGACTCCAATTAGCTGCCTAATCGTAGAAGGACTCAACGAGGATAGCTTGTCTTTTTCATTCTCATTTTTTCAACTAACCAACCCTTTGATTTCAATTCTTACGCCTAACTGTCTCTATGGGCCTCTGCAGACACCACTGGACACAAGGTGTCCTTCTACCAGCATAGACTCTATGTCACTGTGTCCTGTAAGGACTCCAATTAGCAGCCTGATCGTAGTAGGACTCAACGAGGACATACCTATATCTTGTTTTTCTCATTCTCATTTCTTCGGCTGACAAACCCGTTGATTCCGATTTCTGACACAAGGTGTCCTTCTACCAGCATAGACTATGCCACTGTGTCCTGGAATGACTCCTTCGAACGAGCACACACATATACATATCTCTTATCTTCCCTATTCTCATTTCTTCAACTAACCAACCCACTGATGGCACTCAACTTTTTATTTATTTGATGCTCTTTGCTGTTAGTTTGGTCTATTCGGCCCACATTTGTCATCAAATGCCACTTTGGAATTTCCTTTCGTCGCTTGCGGCTTCCTTCTTTCTCACCGTTTGCCGGCGGCAATCTTATCTTCATTAAATCTACAACACTTTTGCTTGCTTACTTTCGGTGCGGTTAAGAAATCTCTAAATAAATTTCATTGTTGGCTTACAGCAGTTTTGCTGTGTCTTGTGTATCTTTTGGGCTGATTGTGGCCCGTTGTTGTTGTTGTTGATATTGTTCTGGTTGATTATTTTTTTTTCTAACAATTTTCATGTGTGTGCGCGCCTGTGTTGTTGTTTCGTCGGCGGCACTTTGTGACTTTATGTCAATAGCCACTTTGTTGTTTTATTGTTGTCTCGTTCGTTCTTTATTGGCCATGTTGTACACATTTAATAATTCTCTCATTGCACGTAACCGCCACAGGGACTAACAACAACAATGAACCAATCTTAGAAAAGTCATTGTATGTGGTGAGCCTGCAGCACGACAGGTTCATCCAGCGTCTCCGGCAACAGGCACTGACAGACAGTTCACAGGCGCCGCCAGCAGCCGGCAGCTCTACCAGTTTTTCACATGCTTGGTTTTTCCACTACTTTGTTTGCACATGTAGCAAAATTTTAATGTAATTTGTTGTTGTAGTTATTGTTGTTTTTTGTTTTTAGTGTTAGTGGCACAGGCCACAACTGAGCTGTTGGCTTTTCCAACCAACTACTCGTAGCCGTGAATCTCCGTTAGCAGTTTTGCGTTGACGATTGTTGTCAGTGCGAACAGACGCGCCGACAGGCACACAGATCGACAGACAATCAGCTGCTTTGTTTATTGTGTTTTGTTCGGCGCTCCAACTCACATTTCATGTTTATAGCGTTTTAATTCAAGGCATTTTGTGTCTAAAGAATTTGGCATTTACGGGTTAATTACACGGCCGCACGCACATGACGCACACGACGCGCCAGCAGCGTGCAATCGTTTCATGGCATCAGAGCCGCACACACTCCATCAATTAGGCGCACACACACGCTTTGGCCAACTGGCCGACTGGCTGACTGGCTGGTGCGTGCGCACTTTTCATCAAACATCAACACGTAATGCCGCTCATAAACGCAAACATTCACCTCTTCGTTTTTTCATTCACATTTTTCTAGCTTGCTAAAGTTATTACCAATAATTAAATTTGTATTTTTTTTTATATCTGTTGTTGATTTTTGTTGTCATCTGTCATGTGTGTCTTGTTGCACAACTTCTCTGACAGATTTTTTTCTCCAATTCGCCTAACAAGCAACAAATTATTTGCACTTATGACATGTTGTGTTCAATAATCTCCCACCGACTGACAGTTGAATCATGTTTGAAGTGTGACAGCACAGCTGGAGATCGCTTTCTGACAGCTTATGATACTTGGATGCGCATGCGGGCGTTCACAGCCTACGCCGAAAACTTTTATTGACTACACTTGCAGCTTTTTAGGTTAGGAAGAGATTGGACTTGGCAGTTTCGAGATTAATTTAAACTAGTTTTGTTGCGTGTATGAAATTTGAGATATTGAGATTGAGATTTGATACTTTTGAAGTTTTCTGTGTAAGCCAAAGTGAAACTGTCGTACAATCGTAGTGAAAGCTCTATGATGGCCACTGACCAGCAGCGAGTATTAAGAAAGAAAAATTGTCTACGGAGAGGTAAATGAAATGAAATCTCTGTAACCCTATCACTCAATCTATACACATACATATAAATGTTTGTCCTGACTGCCTGACTGATTCATTATCGAAGCTACAAACATGAAATTGTTTACTTTTGGAAAGTGGGAAATGAAATCTGGCAAATGAATCTCCTCTAAGACGGGATTTTTAAAAAATCGGGGTCTAAAAAGGCCTAAGATGGGTTAAGGTGTTGTATGAAGAAACGAGATCTAAAGGACTTCTTGATTTCAAACTTGGAGAAATTACTTAAAATCAAAAGTACTTCGATACGTATTTTTTGATAAAAAAAAAAACAAAATCTTACAGTACACAACATTTTTTTACGTAAACAACATCAACATGACTTCAAAATTAATGAATACACTTGAAATATGAAGTAATTCGGTGTTTTTCATATTTTTAAAAATGAAAATCTGAGGGGTCAACGATGGGTTAATCGTTTGTATAGAGAAACAAAATTGAATGGGTTTTTTCGCTTCAAACTTAATAAAACCATTTCAAATGAGAAATAATTCGACACTTGTTTTTCTTTTCTTCGAAATTCCGACAGGTCAACAGTGGGTTAAAATTATGTATAGAAAAAATGTAATTGGTTTAGTAAAACCATTTCAAATGAGCACTAATTCGACACGTGTTTTTAATTTTTTTCGAAAAGCGAAATCTGAATGAGTCAACGATGGGTTCAAAGTTTGTATGCAGAAACTGATTAAAACTTGATGAAAATGCTCCAAATGAGAAATAATTCAGCATGTGTTTTTCACTTTTTCAAAAATTAAAATCTGACGGAGTACACAATGGATGAACACTTTGATTTTTTTACGAAAAAACATGCACGTCATCAAAATTAGTGAAAACACTTGAAATCTAAAATAATTACATATTTTTTTCTTTTTTTTTGAAAATCAAAATCTGAGAGGGTCAGCAATGGGTTAAAGTTTGTATAGGAAAAAATTTGATTTGATTTTTTTACGAAAAAACATGAACGTGCCATGAAAATGAGTGAAAACACTTGAAATCTAAAATAATAAGACATATGTCTTTCTTTTTTTTTTTTTTTTAAATCAAAATCTGAGAGGGTCAGCGATGGGTTAACGTTTTTATAAAAAAAAATTTAATGGGGTTTTCACTTCAAACTTAGTAAAACCATTTTAAATGGAAAATAATTCGACACGTGTTTTTAATTTTATCGAACTCTGACGGCTTCAATGATTGTTTCAAAGTTTGTGGAGAGAAAAACTTTGACTTTAAATATGGCGGAAGTTCTTCAAATGAGAAAAAATTATACAAGTATTTGTCTTAAAAATCTGACGGGCTCAACAAAGGGTTAAGATAAATTTGATTTATTCAGTCATTGACTTTAGACTTGAAAAAGGTCTCAAGATCCAAAAAAATTCAACGCATGTTTTTCAATATTCAAAAATCAACATCAAATGAGGTAAAGGTTTGTTCGAAGTTTATGTGAAGAAACTGAATTTTTTTTTGTAAACAAAATATTTCAATAAAATCTTAAAATGTATGCAAGAAAGCCTTAAGGCTCTACTAGTTATTTATATTTTAATTAAATATTTTTTATGTCCCCATCTCTTCCGCTTTGGTTTACAAAGTTCTCGTAAAAGTAATTTCCACCTACGTCAGTAATTTACCTATGTCACAAATCAGCTGCGCCAAGCACGTCCAATGCCTCAAAACCAGCATTCAATACAATTCATTCCAAGCCGTACATAACCATCATACATTCAATCCATATATAAATAGTACATATAAGACAGCCGGCTTGTACAAACCTGTCCTGATCCATTCGTTTGTCGCACTCGCTTCAAAATTTATGTCGCCATTCATGTAGACAACGTTGAAAATATTTGACACTAACGAGGCATCTAATAGCGTCTCAAATTATGGTAATTTTTGTTGTTGTTTTCAGTTGTTGTTGTGTCACATATTGTCACAAATTATAAGAACTGATTGTGACATGTGTGTGGATGAATGAATGTTTGTGACACGCTAATGTTGTTGTATTTGACATTTGTGGTCACTCTATTAGAATCTTTGGTTTGGTTATTTTGAATTGTTATAATCTGTTTGAAAATCCAACGTTTACGATAATCAACTTATAAGAAATTGCTCTGAAAATCTAGGAAAAAGGTCCAGGATTATGTATATATCTCTATTAGTAGTAATTATGGCATTTTCATAGTTAAGAGGTAAGACATTTAAATGAAAGATGAGAAATTCAAGGAGATAAATTGGGTTAGAAAGAGTTTGAGGCCTTCATAAAGTGTCCCAAAGTGCATTTTTTGACATATTTCTAAGAAAGTAGATTAATCATTGTAGATATTTAATGAAAAATTATATATAGTTTTGCTTTGTCTACAGTTTCGAGATTAATTGAAAGATAGGGAGAAGGAAAATGAGTACGAAAGAAGAACAAATAAGTACGAGGCTATCATAAAGTGTCAAAAAGTGCGCTTTTTGACATTTCTCTAGGAATTTTTCCAAGTAAAAGAATCAATGGAGATATTTGCTAAGTGGAGTTGGCAGAAATTTAATCGAACATTGCAAAAATGAAAATAGAAAAATTCAAAAAGTTAAATTGAAAGATGGGGAGAAAGAAAATGAATTTAAAAGTTTTACAGGTAATTTTTAAAATTGTCACAAAGTGCATTTTTCTAAGAAATCAGAAGACGCTTAGGACCTATTTTAGGAAAAAAAACAATATTTTTGAGAATATAACTGAGATCTGAGAAGTCAATTGATCTTTACATCCCTTTGATGATCTCTTAAACACTTTGTACATCATAGAAAAGGCCCAAATTGAACACAAGCGGCCCAAAGGCGCAAGTGAAACAAAAGGCCCATTCTTGGGCCAAATGTACCGCAACAATGTCTGGACTATTCTTCCTAGCAAACATAAAAATCAGCTGTTGAAAATTTTTCTTTTATTATATAATTTTTTTTTAGTTGATTGTCATCAAGCATACACTGATTGATGATTGATTGATTGATACATAAATGTTTGAGCCAAAAATTTTATTGATAATGATGAATCAAAAGTCATAGAAAAGGAAGACAAGTCAGAAGAAGAAAAAGAAAAACATCAGCTCTTTAATTAAAATAATTTGTTACGAACAAAAATTACTTCAAACAAAAATGAAAACTCCTCCTAGTTATAACTGAATTCAATTCAATTTTATTCATACAATTCATCATACATATTTATATAATTTTCTTGCAATTTGCTACTTGAATCGGCAGCAAAATAGCTGCAAGATTTAACATATTTAATGCAACTTCTGTAGAAATGTTGCCACAAGGAATCTTGACTTCGCCGCTGGGCCACTCGTACTCGTAAGAAGGCAGTTGCCACTCGACAATGTGGCCACATCCGCTTCGATTGCGCGGACCAAGCCAGGGCCGCGGAATGCAATCGCACAACTTACACCTCCAACGATGCGTGGCGCTGGGCCGGTTTTATGCTGCACGCGTGTTAATAAAATCAAAATCCAAAGGGAATGCAAAAAGAGCGAAAAGGTTCTACAAGGCAGAAGAGCACATAAAGCAATACGCAAAAATGAACGCAGCGAATGCACAAAAAAATAATCCAAATAAAAGAAAAACGCACCATTAAAGGAATTTAAAGTTCGCATATCTTTATCGCATCGCACAATCAAATATTTTGCTTTCTCACGCTATTTCAACTTTTGCTGCAACCCTGCGCTACGTTGTTGCCATGCTGAAAATGGCTGCATGGCTGGCGGATTGGCGGTCTGGCTGGCTGGCAGCAGGCGGAAAATGGGATCACATGTCGGGTGCACATTTGGCTGCAAACCCATTTGATAAATGGGCACAAGGTCTCCTTAGTTGCAGCGCACAGTGGTGCTGAGGTGGCAATTTTCAGCTGGAAATATTTATAAATTTGTTAAAATCAGAGTTAACAAGTTTGTTAAGGAAAGTTTTTTTTGGGACAACCTTACAGACTAAGTTAACAATTATCAGAAAATACTTAAAAATTTACAAAAAACTAAAGTAAAATTATTTTAGGTAGATTGAAAATAAATTTTGACTACGAAAATTTATTAAAAATTATTTTAGGACTAAAAAAACTAAAAGCTTAAAACGACTTAAAAATTTACAAAAAACTAAAGAAAAATTATATAGAATTATTTTATGCAGATTGAACATAAATTTTGAGTAAGAAAAATTATTTAAAATTATTTTAGGATTAAAAAAACTAAAAACATAAAAATTTTTAAAAATTGACAAAAAATTAAAGTAAAATTATAAAAAATTATTTTAGTTAGATTGAACATTAACTTTGATTAAGTTAACTGTTATTAGAAAATACTTAGAAATTGGCCAAAAAGTAAAGAAAAATTATTTAAAATTATTTTAGGAAGATTAAGCATTAATTTGACTAAGTTAAATATTATTAGAAAATGCTTGAAATTTTACAAAAAACTATAGAAAAATTATTTTAAATGATTTTAGGAAGAATGAACATTAATTTTGACCAAGTTAAATATAAAATACCTAATACTTACTGAATAAAGTACTTGAAAATTTACAAAAAACTAAAGAAAAATTATATAAAATTATTTTAGGAAGATTGAAGATTAATTTCGACTGAGTTAACAATTAGTAGAAAATACTGAACAATTTGCAAAAAATTGTAGAAAAATTATTTAAAATTATTTTAGGAAGTTTGACATTAGACAAAAAGTTAACAATTATTAGAAAATAATTAAAAATTGACTAAATACAAAAGAAAAATTATTTAAAATTAGTTTAGGAAGTTTAATATTAATTTTGACTAAGTTAACAATTATTAGAAAATAATTATAAATTGACAAAAACCTAAGGAAAGAATATTTAAAATTATTTTAGGAAGACTGAATATTAGTTTTTACTTAGTTAACAATTAGAAGAAAATACTTAAAAATTGACAAAATACTTAAGAAAAATTATTTAAAATTATTTAGATTATATTAGAAAATAATTAAAAATTGGCAAAAAGGAAAGATTATTTTAAATTATTTTTGGAAGACTGAATATTAGTATTTACTTAGTAAAAAATTATTAGAAAATACCTAAAAATTGACAAAATTAAGAAGATTAAACATTAATTTGACTAAGTTAAATATTATTAGAAAATGCTTGAAAATTTACAAAAAATTATAGAAAAATTATTTTAAATGATTTTAGGAAGAATGAACATTAATTTTGACTAAGTTAAATATAAAATACCTACTACTTACTGAATAAAGTACTTGAAAATTTACAAAAATTAAAGAAAAATTATATAAAATTATTTTAGGAAGATTGAAGATTAATTTCGACTGAGTTAACAATTAGTAGAAAATACTGAACAATTTACAGAAAATTGTAGAAAAATTATTTAAAATTATTTTAGGAAGTTTGACATTAGACAAAAAGTTAACAATTATTAGAAAATAATTAAAAATTGACTAAATACAAAAGAAAAATTATTTAAAATTATTTTAGGAAGTTTAATATTAATTTTGACTAAGTTAACAATTATTAGAAAATAATTATAAATTGACAAAAACCTAAGGAAAGAATATTTAAAATTATTTTAGAAAGACTGAATATTAGTTTTTACTTAGTTAACAATTAGAAGAAAATACTTAAAAATTGACAAAATACTAAAGAAAAATTATTTAAAATTATTTAGATTATATTAGAAAATAATTAAAAATTGACAAAAAGGAAAGATTATTTTAAATTATTTTTGGAAGACTGAATATTAGTATTTACTTAGTTAAAAATTATTAGAAAATACCTAAAAATTGACAAAATACTAAAGAAAAATCAAATTATTTTAGGAAGATTGAACATTAATTGTGGCTAAGTTAACATTTATTAGAAAAGTCATAAAAATGTACCAAAAACTAAAAAACAGTGATTTAAAAATATTTTAGGAAGATTAAACATTAATTTTGACTAAGTTCACAATCATTAGAAAATACTTAACAATTTACAAAAAATTGTAGTAAAATCATTTAAAATTATTTTAGGAAGTTTAACATTAATTTTGACTAAGTTAACAATTATTAGAAAATTCTTAAAAATACTAAAAAAAAAATATTTAATATTATTTTAGGAAGATAAAACATTAAATTTGATAGCTCATTTTAGTTGGAAGGAGAAGGGTTTTATTCCTAAATTAATTATAAAAAATCAATTAATTATTTGTAATTTATCAAATTTGTTTATAAAAAATTTTAAGGTTTGTTAAGGTTTTGTTAAGATTACTATTACATCAGACAAATATTCTCACATATTTTTAAATTTTCTTTCCTCCTTTCATGTGCACGCAACCACTGTGCATTGCATTATTTGAAAGCACCATGTTGCACAGTGGAGTGGTCACTGGTGTTGTTGTTGTTGTTCGGCAAAAAAGGACGAAACAGCAACAGGGAAAAATAAAGCAACAACAAACGACAACTGTAGGAATACGCGCAGCGAAAACTTGGCAACGAATGCGCGATGTCTTGTGCGCTCTTGTTGTTGTTGTTGTTGTTCCTTTTGTTGTTGTTACAGTAGTACAGCAAACAAAGCGCAAGGTGTTTGCAACAACGTTGTAACGACAGGCAAAAGCAGTAAGATATATGGAAGCAATAAAAAAACAAGAAGCAAAGAAATTAAAGCAAATGAAGAGAAGAAGACAAGAAGCGGCGGCTGGTTGCATGCCTCAAGTGCAGCCGGTGGGTTGAGAGAGGCGAGCGCGCATTGTATGCAACGGCATGTGCCAAAGGAATGCAGCACACACACACACACACACACAAACATATACAAACAGCGACAATTTCAAGTACGCAAAAATGGATTAAAAATTGCAGCTGCCGTTGCGATATTTCATTGTCTGCACCTACATGCATACAGGTATTTCAAGTATGTACCACACACACACACATACACTGACACAAACAAACATTAAAGCCTTTTGCAGGCTTTGTTGCTAACTGCTTCGGCGTTTGCTGTCTTGTCGTCGGTCGCTGCCAATGTCGCATTGCCAATTGCCAAAGCAACGAAATATGCAGCAAGTTACCCCACGCATGTTTAGTATGCAATGCAGCGTCATTGAATCACACACACACACACACACATACAGAGTTTGCTCTTCCTTTGCAGCACAGGTGGTCGTGTTTTTGTTGAAATGTCGCTGCTGCATCTGTGCTTGCAACAAATAGACAGTTAGACAGCCCGTCAGCCAGTGAACGTAACACACACTTTAACAAATTACAAATGCGTTTTTCCTCACTTGGTGATTTGCTGATTTTTATGAAATTTTGTTGTTGTTTTTTTTTTTTGCTTTTAACATTTTCCACCAGAAAACAATAACGATACGCGCCATTCAAAGCTGGCTGCATTTTGAAGTGTGCGTGCTTGTCGGCGCTCTGTCCGCACTGGCGGCATTTCGCCACTCATAGCCGCCGCAAAAATTATTAGTTACAAAGTCGAGTGTTGTGGGTGTGTGTGTGTGTGTGCGCGCTTAAGCGTTCACCTTTGTTCGTGCAGCTTTTACAGCTGCAGGATATGCATGTGCAAATGTCCTCATTTGTGTCCTTACGCGCCGTACACACACACACCTTGGCGCTTTGTTGCCACTCGCCGCCTGCCGCATGTTGCCACTGTGCCGCAAATCAAAGGCCCAAAAGCCGCGTATGCGCGTCGGTCTCTTCAAATTCACAAAGAAAATAACTCTAGTAAAAAACACTCACACACACACACGCATTCACGCACACATATGCGCTTCTGTAAGTGCACGCAAATGGAACATGTGTCGCGTCTGTGGCAGCTTAACATTTTTTGCCCCCTGTATGAGTGCCTGTGTGTGTGTGTGTGTGCGTGGCTTATGCAACACGCATTCTTAACTTGACGCGCTTCGCAGATTATCATCAAAATCTCGTTATGCCGTTTCGTTTGGCATTCTATGTGTGCATCGTAATTACACTTTTTCAAAAAATGTTGATCTCAATTAAAAGCATTGAATTTTAATGAGCTCATTAGTGGCAAAATACTTGGGCGCTCGCCACTTATGCTGCCAGCTTAAGCATTTAACTAACTAAGTAAGCTAAACTTAGCGATTTGTTTTTCAGCTGGGCTCAAGTAAAGTTTTGGCAAAAGTTAGACAAAAGTTTGCATCAGTTGGAGTTGAAGAAAATTGTAGCTGATGTTCTTCTGACAGAATCATTAACGGTGACAGCATAATTTGAGTTAGACGAGCAAAGATTTTTGGCACTAACTTGGGCTTTTGATGCTTTTACTGTTCCTATAAAAAAAGAACAGCTGCCTTGTGTCTTTGAGTTCAAAAATAGTTAGGTTAGGTCAGCTGACGTGCGTCTTTGAGTTCAGAACGAGTTAGGTTTGGGCAGCTTAAGTTCATCTTTTACTCAAAGACACATTCAGGCATCGAATGCTCTCTTTCGAATGCTACTCTTTTTTGAGCTCACACATTCAAAACATTACTTCTCCTATAAAAAAACAGCTGACTTCTATCCTTGATTTCAGAAATAGTTAGGTTAGGTCATCTTATAGAGGTTAGGTATTCCCATAAAAAAAAACTGACGTGCGTCTTGAGCTCAGAAATAGTTAGGTTAGGTCCTCTTAAATCCATCTTTACTCAAAGACAAAGCAGCTGTGCCTTTCAGCTCAAAAATAGTTAGGTTAGGTCAGCTGACGTGCGTCTTTCAGTTCAGAACGAGTTCGCTTAGGCCAGCTGAAGTCCATTTTTACTCGAAGACACATTCGATTCTATAACTTCTCCTATAAAAAAAAACAGCTGACGTGCGACTTTGAGATCAGAAATAGTTAGGTTATGTCAGCCTTAGTTCATTTTTACTCAAAGACACATTCGATGCTTTTGGTCTTTGTAGAGCTCCGAAATAATTAGGTTTAGTCACTTTTAGTCCATTTTTACTCAAAGACACATTCGAAACATTACTTCTCCTATAAAAAAAAACAGATGACTTGTCTCTTTGATTTCAGAAATAGTTAGGTTAGGCCAGCTTATGTTCATCTTTTCTCGAAAATACGATGATTTTACTTTCCTTATAAAAAATAGCTGACGTGCGTCTTTGACGTTAGCTTAAGTTCATCTTTATTTGAAGACACATTCGATGCTTTTACTTCTCCTACAAAAAAATAGCTGACGTGCGACTTTGAACTCTGAAATAGTTAGGTTAGGTCAGCCAAAGTCAATCCATACTCTAATACACTTTCGATGTTTTTACTCTTCCTATAAGAAACCAGCTGACGTGTCTTTTTGAGCTCAGAAATAGTAGGGTTAGGTCAGCTTAAGTTCATCTTTAATCGAAGACACCTGCGATGTTTTTACTGCACTTATAAAAACAGCTCATGTGCGTCTGCAAGAATGGTCCATAACAGTAGATATGGTCCATTAATAAAAACTACCAAGCTTTCCAAAAAGGACTTAAATATTCTTGAAATGATACGTAAAGTTAGAGATAATTGAAAGAACCTTCTCTAATACGGTGATGTTTTTACATATATTCTGCAGATTTCAAGTATCTATAAGGTCTATCTAAGGTCAATATATAAGATACGTAGGTCAATCAGTAAGGTAGAACTACCAATTTTTTAAAAAATGACGTCAAAGTTCTTAAAACGCTGCGTAGAGATAGAGAATCGAAAGAGCTTTTAATGATTCTTTCATATGATGAAGTTTGTGGACATTTTCTACTAACTTCAAGTAGAGTCTATTATATAGAACTACCGATCTTTCCAAATATATAATCAAAACTCTTGAAATCCGACTGCCAAATTTTTCAAAAATGCTTCGAAAAGTTAGAGCATCGAAAGAACCTTTGATGATTTTGTAATACGATGAACTACCGATCTTTCCAAAAATATCAGCAAGTTCCTGAAATGCTTCGTAGAGTTCGAAAATCAAAAGATCTGTGAAAATTCTTTAAAACGTTGAAGTTTGTGGACATTTTCTACTAAGATAGATCTACCGATCTTGCTAAAAATATCATCAAAATATTTAAAATCCTACGTAAAAAGTTCGAGAATCAAAAGATCTTTTAAAAACTCTTTAATACGGTGAAGTTTGTAGATACTTTCTACTGACTTTTTGTATAGTCTTTAAAATAAATCTACAGATCTTTCCGAAAATATTATCAAAACTCTTGAAATCCTTCATAAGATTTTATAGAATCGATGCTGTAGAATGTGTCCGGAGAGAGTTCGAGAATTGAAAGAACCTTTGATAATGCTTTAATATGGTGAATTTTGTGGACATTTTCTACTAACTTCAAGGTCTATAAGATAGAACTACCAATCCTTTCAAAAATATCATAAAAGTTCCTCAAATCCTACATAAAATTGCATAGAATCGATGCTGTAGAATGTGTCCGCACAAAGCGTACCAAAGTTTCAACTAAATTTACGAATTTGGGCATCCTGAGATAAAGTCTGTTCGATTGAATGTTATTGAAATCAGTTCGACTTGATGTCTCTCAATAAATCAGGACGTTATGTCAACAATTGAGTGTTGATAATGTTGCCTCAAGTTTGAGTTTGAACTCTTAATTCGATTCACCCTCTCCAACTTAACCATTGAGGTCAGATTTGTATGGAAAAGTTCCATATTTCCTCACATATGACGCAGTGGATTTATGGATTCGCCCTCTAATGATGACTATTGAAAAAAATAACACACATTTCCACACGTAATGCGGCATTTTTATTGTGCTTCACTAATCAAATTTATTACTCAACGGCATTGTCCTTCAAACAACTGAAGGCGAACAGCGCCCAACTAATGAGCCGTGTACGTGTATGTGTGACCATTAAAAACCGCCAAACGGACGCCTTCGCCGGCACATATACGATCATGTATGTAGCTATCAATATGCCGGAACGGATATGGCCGCAACCCACACACACACACACACACACACACTCGGTTGTCCTGTGCGCGTCGCGTTCGTTATGCGCCGATGAGGCATTGTTGAGAAATTTCACGCAATGCAGCATTTAATAATAGTGAAGTGAATAGTAAAATAGGACGAGGGGCCGCCGAGCTGCAGGAGTGGCAGTGAAAGGGAAAAAGGTTCGTGGCGGCACCAACAATAAAACTGATTCAAATCTGTAACAAAACAAAATGAATAAAATAAATGTACAAGAGGGAGCGAGTTTTTTAGAGAAGAAAATCAAGAGCACCAAACGGAAAGAGGCGTTGCTGGTATCCTAAAAAAAAACAAGTAAATATTATATAAAAAAGGGGCGCTCACTGCATGAAGACTCGAAGGAATAGAAAAATAGTAAATAATGTCAAAAAGAATGGCAAAAATTTTGAAAGAATGGAAAAAATTAAAAAAAGAAAAACATAGACAACAGTATTTCCGCCAAAAACCATTGTTCGCATAGAGTTGGCGAGTGCACAGTGGGACAACTACTGCATGGGGTAACACAAAACATCAGTCAGCATAATGAAAACGTTGCAATGGCTCATCTTGCGACCGAATGTTCCAATTATGCGCTCAGCTCGAGTGTGCTGCCACATTTTTGTGACATGTCACAAGCACACGGCGAACGCTGTGACGAATGTGGAGCACAGCGCCAGCCGGTTCATTGTGTGCGCACAGTCTTCGTAGAATCACTGAGTGTTGTTTAATGTTGTTATTGCACTGTTGTTGAGTGGTGTTGCCGATAACACAATTAAACAGACGAAAACGATAATTGCATTCGATACACGAAATGAAAGCCACACTTCGTGTCTACGTTCGCTACGCTTATCAACGTGTCGTAGCTGTTAATTTTTAGGTTAAATTGTTACAATTTCCAAATACCAAATCTAATCACGTTGGTCATAAATCTTCTTTCGCTGCATTGTCCAGTGATGGGCGGCAACTCTAGACAAACATTAGCCCGAAAAAAAGTGACGACAAATTCAACTGAAAACGGGGAGGAAAGTAAAATTTGGTCAATTTTTTTTGGGGTATTTGACAGAAGTGTGACAAATAATTTGCTGGAATGAGGTTAGTGCACAAAAAGTGGGGTTATGTTGGTGGTGGCGTTTTGAAGTGATGACAATGACAGCTCAGATAAGATTAGCTTGAACGCATAAAACTGAGTGCTTGGGAGCAGTGCTTACAATAAATCAAATCTAAGTAATATTTACAAAAAAATAGTAATAAAACAAATCAAAAGTAAATACAAATGAATCAAAAAAAAATTAAAATAAATACAGATAAATTTGGAAATGTTTGTAAGGTAGCAAAGGTTAGAAAGATACAAATAATGTAAAGAAATCAATCAGTAAATAGTTTGTAAGCGGCAGCTAAATATTTATCTGCTATGAGGTGTTTTCAATAAGCTTTGAATAGACCTGCACACTTGTCACAAAAATCGATTAACAAATTTTGATTTTTGGCTAAACATGACTGGTGCTAGTTTTGAGTAGAAGAAGTGAGAAAAGAATAAAATAGTTAGCGAGCTAGGGGGACTTGAAAGGGCAGTGGTCCTAGACTGAGGGCCCGGTTGAGTGGATTAAAATTAATTGTTGGTCATCCTTAGTTCGTAATTTCAGGTTCATACATCATGTATCTGTTATATACTTAGACAGAGGACCCAGTTGAATAGATCCAAATGAATAGATAATCATTGAATCATGAATGGTTGATCGTCATTGAATTCTTTCTCATTTCATTTCTCTCATTTTTGTTTTATATATCTGCAACAGTTTAATGTCAAAAGGAAGCGCGTTAGGGGAGGTTTCTGATAGTAGTGAACCAAGAGATCTGTTGTGGGGATACTTTCCCAATAACGAAAGCCCTAGCTTTCTCAAATCAGTTAGCTAGTTGGTAGTTAGTTAGTAGTTAGTTGGGTAGTTGGGTAGTAATTAGTTGGTTAATTAGTAAGTTAGTTGCTTTCAAGTAACTAGGGCCGTAAAGTCAAAAGAAAGCGTGATAGGGAAGTTTTTGATGGGATCTGTTAGGAATAGTGGGCGAATAACGAAGCTAAGGCTTAGCTTCCTACAATCAGTTAGTTAGTCAGTAGGTAGTTAGTCAGTAGTTAGTAAGTTCGTTGGT
Organism: Melieria crassipennis; assembly: GCA_963668005.1. Lineage (NCBI taxonomy): Eukaryota > Metazoa > Arthropoda > Insecta > Diptera > Ulidiidae > Melieria > Melieria crassipennis. The sequence continues at coordinate 71,335,802 of OY764962.1, read as the reverse complement.
TAGTTGTGGCTGTAGCTTCAACATTTTAAAGTATGTAAAAAAAAGCGCAATAGGGAAGTTTTTGATAGTAGTGGACCAAGAGATCTGTTGGGATTATCTTCAATAACAAAGTTAAATTTAAGCTTCCTACAATAAGTTAGTCAGTAAGTTAGTTGGTAGTTAGTTAATTAATAATTTAGTTGTTTAGTTAGTTAGTTCGTTAAATAGTTAGCTGGTTGGTTAGTTAGTTAGTTAGTTAGTAATTATTCAGTATGAAAATTATTTAGTTTGTTAGTTAGTAGTTGGTTCGTTAGTTAGTTAGTTAGTTGTTGTTTGTTAGTTAGCTAGTTAGTTATTTGGTTAGTTAGTATGTGAATTAGTTCGTTAGTTGGTAGTTAGTTCGTTAGTTAGTAGTTAGTTCGCTAGGTGGTAGCTAGTTAGATGGTAGTTAGTTAGTTAATTAATAATTTAGTTAGTTTTTAGTTAGTTCGTTAATGAGTTAGCTGGTTAGTTAGTTGGTTAGTTAGTTAGCTATTTAGTTAGTATGTAAATTAGTTCGTTAGTTGTTTAGTTAGTTGGTTAGTTTTTTAGTTGATGTTAGTTGTTGCTAGTTAGTTCGTTAGTTAGTTAGACAGTTAGTTGGTTAGTTCCTTAGTTAACTAGTAGTTAGTTATTTAAATAGTTGGTTAGTTACTTAGCTAATAAATTTGTTAGTTAACGTTTGGTTAGTTACAATTAGCAACGACAAGTAGCGCTTCAGTGTCATTTTGATACAACAAAAACTTGGTTAACCTTAAAAAGTTGTAGAACATTGCATTAGTTAGATGCCTTCCTTTTTGTTTTCTTTAAAACAAGCTTCCATTCCGTGCTTCTCAATGCTTGGAAGTTCACTCAGATTTGCAAAAATGTGCTTTCCCAATAAAAGTAGTCTTTTAGTAAATTGTTTTTATTTTATTCTGCTCCTTTTGTTGTCCTGCGTATAAGTGTTATATATTTCTATTATTGTAACTTTATATATAAATAAATATATATAAAACTTTTTAAAATTTTTGTTTTTCTCAGTGTATGTGCATCATGCAATTTTTTTGCAAATTTTTGTAACAAGCACTGTCAACATGTCATCCTTGTCATCTTGATATGGGTTGCGTATGGCTGCTGAAACCACTACACACACAAACACACACCCAAGCACGCACTACCACACACAAACATATATAAATAAATATACAAATAGATATGTATATCGCTCATATCACGCTGTGCGGCACCAACGCTTACAGCGCAGCGTGCCACCTTCGTTGCCATTCGCCTCGGCGAAATCTTTCGCTATTCTCCTTGAAAATGCATGAATCCATCTCTATGAATGCACACGCAACATAGCGAAAGGAGCGAAAAATACAGCAAAAACCTTCAAACATATAATGCAGACATCAAAGTCTATGATTCTGCACGCAATATTTATGTTTGTATGTACGAGTACATTGTGTGTCGCGTTTTGTTTTTTTTTGCTATACAACAACATGATTAAACAGTTTCCAGCGACGTCTGGTTGTCGTTGCTTTACTTTGCATCCAAATGCAAATTTCTAGCTGCTTTCTACATTTCTCCAAACATTTCTTCGGTGCGTTTGCTTTGTTCTTCTACCTCATAATAAATGTTTTTGTGTTTGTAGAGAATTACTTAAGTTATGCATTCATACGTATGTAGTTGACTAAGTAGAAACAGTCTGGCTGCGAAACTAATTTTAAAGACAACTTCATTGTTTTTTTATGGAATTTTTTTGTGGCCAAAGCCATAAGTGAGTTGACACCCAATGCTGCATGAATGAAGTGAAAAAAAGTCCAACTTATTTAAATAAAGCGATTTTTTAAAGTTAAAGTAATTTACAAAACTACAGAACTAGTAAATTGTCAGAGATTTTTAAGCTAACAAGTCTGCTGTAGAATTCTTTGGTGCTTTGTACATGCTTAAAAATTCAGACCTCAAATTCATATGGACATAATTTTCAAAGACATTAACCGGTGGCCATCAGCTTACTGGACTTTAATTAGCTGCAACACCTCCTGGGACCTATTTTGGGTGATTAGCCGAAGAAGACCACCTATTGACTATTTTGTAGTCCTTCTTAGTGTTCAGCCTCTTCGCTGCTAATAATTCTGTTACAATGGTTAATTTAAAAGTTCTAGAAGAAAGAGAGAACTACATATTTCTTATACAAGAAAATATTAAAAATCAAACTTTAAATCGATCTCGATAGTCCAGCGATTAGCGCGCTGGCTTTTCATACCAGAGACTCTAGGTTCGAATCCCAGATTGCGCTGGTTAAACACTCAACTACTTCTATCACTATCCACTTGAAGTAGATGAGGTTTAGTATGAAAGGATAGGAAAGTGAAAAGGAAAACTGCCAATCGCCGCTCGTATTCGGCTTTAAACTGCAGGTCCACTCCCGTAGGTCTAATTATCCTATAAATAATTTTTTTCAAACTATCTATTCATATATTAAATAATATGTTTTCTCTTTTCTTTGCAGGTAAGCGTAATGAAATCAACCAATTCTTATTTAAGTTAAGTATTACTGAAGTATTATACATAAACATGGGTTTTGAATCATATACGAGTATGTACATACATTAGACATGATTTAGTGTTGTATGGGGATTCTTAATAATGGGTTCTCAATGCTGAAGAATCTCTCGTTGTTTGTGGTTTGGTGAAAAAGAGCAGGAGCAAAAATATTGTTGTGATAGAGTGAGATTAAATGGCGTCGCATCAAGATCCAAATTCACAATTAAGCTGAGAATTTGCTCCACAGCTGCTCAACAGTTGCTCTTAGAGGGTTAAAATCTATGACTGACCCCCACTAGTTTTCTCTACTGAACATTTCTTATGAACATACTTACCCCCTATCTACAACCCTTATTGGCTCTCCCATACAAAATTATCGTTTTTATAAAATAGGCTCCAACTGCTTCCAGGTTGGTCCCAGACGTATCACATCAAATGTAAGACTGACCCCCCAATGTTTTTTCCATACATACCTATCCACTATCTCCAAGTCTTAAGGGGGTTGCCATACAAAACTGCCCATTTTCTATGGAATCGGTGCCAAACTTGTAAATGTAAGCGAAGAAACATCGTATCTCGGAAACAACTGAACCGATTTGAATGATTTATTCAGCGATCGGCAAAATTTTTTAATAGAAAAAATACAAAATTAATTAAGGTTCAGAAATTCACCACCAGAGAGCGTCTCACATACAATGGGAGTTGTGAGGTTGTCAACTTTTGGGTTTCTACGAAGCCAGAGAGATCTTCTCAATAAGGATCTCAAAGTGGATCAAAATGGAACCTAACCTAAAAGCCAACCTAATATGGCACTAAGTTGCTTTTAATCTGTAATGTTAAAGAGTAATAGGAGATATTATTATTAGGAGATAACTCCTAAACATTATAGGAAAATGACTATTTTATGAATCTGCGTCACAAATTGTATCTTGGACCGCAAAACTTTACTTGAAAGTTCTCATAAAAATTGTTCTTACATTCAGTTGTTAGAAAGCCTGCACTGTTTGGACTACTTTCTAACCAACTTTAATTACTCGTACATTGTTGTTCATTCATCATGCTTCATTGCAACATTGTGAAATCGTGCGAAAGTCCAACCAGACAAAGTTCCACTTCCCAGACGGCAAAACTAAGTCAAACGTTTAATTGTCTCTATAATTCATATCTCTGTGTATAGTCTTAGAAATTAAAATTAACTCGTCAACTCATCTTATGAGCCAATCAGAAATTGACAAATATGTTGAGACAACAATAACAACAACAAATTACCACAATTGAAATCCCATTAAAGCGTAAATAATTTGTCATTAGCTGAAAAAATTTCAAAGTGAACCAAATATGCCGGACGTGATATTAAAGTTTATTAGTAAATTCCAACAATTAATGGACTATTCATACGGAAAATAATGCAACAACAATAGCAAGACAGCAATCATAATTATGACAACAACAACAGCAATATATATATGTATGTGTGTGTGTGAAAGAGAGACGAAAATTAAGATGTTTAGCGAGCCAATCGGTCAGGTTTCCCAGCAGGCCGAGTCAGCCAAGCGGCAACCTGATACTTGCCAACTGATACCAGTTGTTGTTTTTGTTGTACTTATTAAATTTTATGTTGTTATTGTTGTTGTTGTATTACAAGCATGATAAGCTTAATAAGCCGCATATTGCTGTAGGATATGACATGGCAAATTTGTGCATTATACCAGTCGATCAACAGACCGAACAACGAATGGACTGGTTACAGTAAAGAATGAGAAAGAGACAGAAACAGAGAGACAGAGGCAAGTCGACAATGAAAACATTTTTAATGAAAGATTTAAAATCCGATTAAAACCATTAACACTCTTTCTTTTTTCTATATTTGGACTATAGTTTTTTGTTGTTGTTTTTTTTATATATATATTTGTTGGTGTTGTTGTGAAATGTTTGAGTCATGTTGCCACAATGGTTGAACAGCGTGAATTGGTGTGACTTTGGTTTTCCGCAATGAACTGACGGCCATGAATGGCGCATGACTGGGAGAAGAAGAACAAGCAGAGAAGAAGAACAAGGAGAAACGAAGAAAACGAAGAAAAAGAAGAAAAGGAAGTGGAAGTGAAAACAGCAGAAAGCAATTTTCTGGCAGAATGACAGGAGTGCGAACGTCTATGGAGAATTTGTGGGGAAGCAAAAAATACAAGGTTATCTTTCAAGACTGGGGGACAGGAGGGAAAGACAGAGAGAGAGAAAGGAGATGAAACTCGTTGAGGCAACAGGGAAATGAAACGCTGGAATGTTGCTTTATGGAGTCAATTTATAAATAAACCCAATATATGGCATGTTGTTTACAACAACAACAACAATTAACAATTTAACAACAACAATAATAAGCAAAGCATAACAACAACAATAGCAGCATTAAAATACTTGAAGAGAAGAAAAACGGCAAAGCAAATGTGGCGTCGGTTCTGCTCAGCGTGCGGCTGATGGTGAGGAGTTGTTGTTGCCAATGATGTTACTCACGATGATATGCGCAATGTAAACACTAAAGCCAACATTACCTACAACAACCACAACAACACCGTACACATAATTTCATTGCTGTTGATTTAAAGAATTTGTTTGTCGAAATTTATTTTCTCTACTTCGTCCATGCGCAATGTTTGTCTTTACTTTATTGGTAATTAATTCATTAACGCTTTCATAAAATCGACAGCCCAGCGTTGCAGTGCAGTGCAGGCGAGCGTAGCGTTTTAGGGCCGCCGTGGCCGTTCAAGTCTTCAGTTCCTATATAATTCCATAGTTTATGTTGTTCCTATGCTCACCTTGCATTGTTGTTGGGCAGTTAAAGTGTTGTAAATTAAATGGGTGCATTGTTGTTGCTTTCTTGATCTCTCAACTGCCAGTTGGCATTACTAATGGCGGCCAATGAGCGCTGATTTCAGCTGCACTCGGCAACACTTGAGGTGTTGAGGATGCTGTTGTTGTTGTTTTTGGTGTTGTAGTTGTTGTTGTTGCTGTTGCCTGCAACATGTGCTGGCAACAATTGCGCCGCGCACGTTTTAAAATTTATTTCGACAAGTTCTTTTAAATGCTGCTGCGCCACATTGCATATTTTTACCGAAAGTGCAACAACAACAACAACCAACGAGAGGAATAACACTAACAACAACTGCAACAGCATAATGCAACTTTTCTGTGCGCTACATTGTTTTTTGTGGTATATAAATTTTTTACAGAAGCTTATAATGCACTGAAGAAGGCGTGGCCGGTATAGAAAAATATAGAAAAATATGTACACAATCTTCCTGAGATTCGATCTGCCTGTTCTTTGAGCCGTCTGTCCGTCTGTCCAGCTTTAGAATGCTGAAATCTATCTATCTATCTATCTATCTATCTATCTATCTATCTATCTATCTATCTATCTATCTATCTATCTATCTATCTATCTATCTATCTATCTATCTATCTATCTATCTATCTATCTATCTATCTATCTATCTATCTATCTATCTATCTATCTATCTATCTATCTATCTATCTATCTATCTATCAATCAATCAATCTATCTATTTATAAATATCTGGAAAATTTTAATATCGCTGCTGAAAACTTGTGTCCATTAGTGTAGCGCATAATCGCATCGTTGCAGACCCACTGCAGCACTTTTACTTGTTATTGTTGTCTGCCTTAATGTGCACTCGACCAATTCGTGCGCGTCAGTCAGACGATTTTTTGCGCTGCCCCATCTGCCCACTTTGCTGCCCACCATCACTGCAACTTCCTCATGCACCGTTCCACGCTTCTTCGCTTCTTCGACTTCTTAGTCGCCAGTTGCATGTTTTTTTGTTGTTGTTGTAGTTCTGGCACCTGATTATGTGCACAATTGATTTATTATTTCCTGTCATTGTTCTTTCATTGGAACCACCACCGAACCAGCTGAAACATAGTTCATAGCTTTATTGCCATTGTTGGTTTTGTTGTTGTTGCTCTGTTTGCCATGCTTTTGAAGCATTTGTTGTTGCACACATTTTCGCTTTCTCATTGCAGCATTTTATAGAGTTTAAAAATAAATAGTGCATAGTTGTTATTGCTGCCGACAGTATTAATTTAGTTGTTATAATAGATTTGATTGTTTTTGTTGTTGTAGACATGTATGAGCTGCAATTTCATGTGCTTTAGTAATGCCACTGATTGCTGGGAATATTTGATACATAAACTTGAAGGAAGCAACAGTGAGAAATGCTAAAGAAAATTCTACGGTTCGAGGAATGTTAGGATTGTTGTGTTTGTTGCTGGAAATTAAATTTATTTAAAGTTAATGAATAATTTGATCGGTAAGATTGGTTTGGTGTGGTGGAAAGTGCTGCTAATATGAAATAAGGAGATGTAGTAAACCAGATCAGATGTCCTCAGAAAGGATGATTCTCAAAATTACATAAACATATATATATATACAAGCATATCTCATGGGTCTTCAAAGCATTAATCTAGAGGTTAGATAAGTAAGTAAGATAAGTAAGGTTAGAAAAGGTGGAGAAGAGAGTGCGCGACCCAGACTGAACTTCCACTTTTACTCTAATTGTTAATCCTATTGAGCATCCCTACTTGTTTTCTCCTGGAGCCAAGCAATAGTCTCAATGAGGGATGAACCCTGTTCGACCATGGATAGTGGATCAGAAACTGTAGTATTGTTTCTAACATTTCTTCAACTCCAGCTTCAGCAGACATCACTGAACGAGAGTTCAGGTTCTTCAAGCGCTAGTCAAGTCTGTCAGAAATGTTAACCCCAGTGACGGCGTCGACGTTCCTGCGGAAGCGATGTTGTATCATTTCTACCTCTTCTTCATCTTCAACTTTGGCATACATCACTTGTTGAGAGTTCAGGTCCTTCAATCGCTAGTCAGATCCATCATGAATTTTGACCCCAATAACGGTGTCGACGTTCATGCGGAGTCGGGCAGTGGCACAGGAAGTGTTGTATCATGTCTACCTCTTCTTCATCTTCAACTTTGGCAGACATCACTGGACGAGAGTTCAGGTAGTTCAGGTCCGTCAACCGCTAGTCAGGTCCATCATGAATCTTGAACCGAATAACGGGGTCGACGTTCATGCGGAGTCGGGCAGTGGCACAGGAAGTGTAGTATAATTTCTACCTCTTCTTCATCTTAAACTTTGGCAGACATTACTGGACGAGAGTTCAGGTTTTTCAAGCGCTGTTCAGGTCCGTCAGGAATGTTGATCCATGGTGCGGTGTCGGGCAGAGGCACAGAAAGTATTGTACCGTCTCTTCTTCTTCTTCATTTCCAGCTTTAGTAGATATCACTGGATGAAAATTTGCAATTTAATGACCGTAGTTTCAATAATGCCGTGTCTAGTGATGAGCTCAACGGGCTGCCGAAGGGAAGTTCGACTCAGAGACAGTAAAAATCGCGTTTTCTCTCAAGGACGGGGAAGGCCATTGGGCCAGCTAAGCCATCAGGACTCAACGTCTTTATTGATCAACTTGTCTACATTCATAAGGAGGGCAGATATCAGAGGAAGCACAGAGTTATTCACTTCGGTATAGGCAAGGCAATCCTCTTCTTCGCCTTTCGTTTCATCTCGTTCGCTGCTTCGTTTTCGGCCGGAACGCAGCCTAGAGAGACCCGGGCTGCCCTGTACCTGAAAAATAAGTATGATAGCCCCTTTAAGACTAACGTGTCGTATGCCTCACAGGTCCAATAAACACTCCCTGCTAACAATTTTCACATCCTACATAAATTTTAAGGGCTTTTGACCTCAATTAGCTCCTACGGTCCGCACTCAATTCTGGCTAAATTTGCAAACGTCCTCAGAAAAATAATTTTAAGTATTTAATTGTCACAAATTATTTTCCATTAAATATATTGAAAATGATTCCATTAACAGAAAAACATCAACCCATAGCAATTGTCAAGGAAATCCTACACGCCTCGCTTGTTACTCTAACACGCGTTGGCTAATCTGGCGATTAGCAGTCGGCCGACCGGTCAATCCACTCAATTTCAAATACCAATAAATGTGCGCAATGCCGACGATGCGCTGCATCCAATCAATGATCAAACGCCTCTTTAACACTAGTACGGCCAAAGGCATCACAATAACAACATCAACAACATCGCATAGCAGCCCACATTGCTGCCCAGCTGCGTCTGTGTCGCTGCCATCGGGCCATCGCTGCCATTCGAGCGTTCCACCTCTAATGCTTCAATGTTTATCTGGCCGATCCGCCACGTCAATTGAGTGTACAACCCAGGCGCGCTGCAGTCCACTATGGCCCACAGATGCCGCGTTGCTGACGATCATAAAATCTACGCGCGCACTCGACGGACTTTTCATTGAACGAACGCGTTGCGCGTTGATTCATAAATCTTTGGACGGCTGTGCGCCAATGTCTTCGCTGCGTTGCAAGCGGACAATCTCACCTGTGGCCAACTGGTGGCACACACACACACACAGACACAGCACAACTGAAGTGTTGCTGTTGACTGGTTGCACATAAAATGGCCAACGCGATGCTGCAACGTTTCTTGCTTTGGCCACATTCCATTGTGAATGCAATGGAGATTGTTGCTGTTGTTGTTGCAACTTGTGCTGTTCAGCATTTTTCTGCAACTCTTTCTTGCGCTCCTTTGCCGTCTGCGTTGTCTTTGTATTGGTTTTGCCATTTTTAGTGCAACATTTACTCTATGCCTGGAATTTCACATCTTTCACCTGGCATTGTGCCTCATCTGGAATTGTTGTGCTCTTGTTTTGTTCGAGTTTTTAACTATTCATAGTCTCAGAATTTGCATTCATAGCCAAGATTCTCGTTGCTAGCCAGTTGAGTATAATTTTCCAAAGGCAAAGGTCTCTTTGTTTGTTCTAAGTAATGTTAGGTTAGTTTAGGTTAAAGTGGCTCAATAGATCCACGAAGCAGGCCCGTTGTGATGCAGCTTTTGCTGAAATTCGGCTACTTTGAACCTAAACAGGTCTTGAACATCTACGAAGGATATCTCCGCCAGGTTTTGGGAAACGGTTGTCCATTTCAGTGTTGCCAGATTAGAAGACTTCCTCCTAGGTTCAGGTGATTCTTGGGCTTTTAGGAGAACTTATAAAAGTAAGAATTGTTTAGGAGAAAGTTTAGGAGATGTTGATGGTAATAGATTTGATATTATTTGTAGAACTGAAGCCTTGAATATTGAAAGCTAAAGTGTCTAGTTTAACTTAATTAAATTGTGTGCTTCAAAGTGTATAATTTATGCAATGAAGGAAGTTTACAAAAGCCAATTTCAATCCGATATAATTTATTTTAATGTTTTGTTTGTGTTAAGCTGTTGTTAAGTTGTTGTATAAAAAAGCTGCAATAAAAAAATAAAAATAAAAATATATATATATATTTTTAAAGTACAGTTTTATTAAACTTCTCATAAAAAAAGTAAAAATATATTTCAAAAAATAATATATATATTTAAAATTTATAAAATTTATTTATAAAATTTTTAATGAGAAGTTTAATTAAAAATGTTTAATTCAAAAATAGATACATATTTTTATTTTTTTTTAATATATTTTTATTTTTATGGAACATTTAATTGCTTAGTTTATAATGAAACAAAATTATAATGAATGATTTTTCGGAGATTTTTAAATTCTTCTGATAAAAAATAAAAATATATTTAAAAAAAACTGATATATATTTTTGTTTTTTTTAATATATATTTTTATTTTTTTATGAGAAGTTTAATTTAAAACAGTTTAATTCAAACAAAGATATATATTTTTATTTTGTTAAATATATTTTTATTTTTTATGAGAAGTTTAATTGCTTAGTTTATAATGACAAAAATTATAAAGAATGCTTTTTAGGAGATTTTTAAATTTTTGGAAAGGTTAAAATATTAGACCAATAAAGATATATTAAAAAAAAATAAAAATATATCATATAAAATATATTTTTATTAAACTTCTCATAAAAAAATAAAAATATATTTTAAAAAAATAGATATACAGTCGTGTCTGGGTATAGTGAACCCCCTATATAGTGAACACCTCGATATAGTGAACACCCAAATTTTGACATCGAGCCTCTAAATAGGGAAACAAATTTTCAAGCAAAAAACAAAAAGTGTTTTTGTTTGTTTGAGTTTTTGAACACAAATGTTAACCTCTATATGTATAGTGAACAACCCCAATACAGTGAACACGCCTTGCAATAATTAGTTCACTATGGTATATCCAGACATCACTGTATATTTTTCTTTTTAATATATTTTATTTTTTTAATTATTATTTTTGTTAGTTTTTACAATATATTTTTATTTTTTATGAGAAGTTTTATTGCTTAGTTTATAATGACAAAAATTATAAAGATTGATTTGTAGGAGATATTTAAATTTGACGCGACAAATTTAAATTAAAAAAAATCAGTTGTTTTAAAATATAAAAACATTTTTTTTTTTTAAATATTTTTTATGAGAAGTTTCATTGCTTAGTTTATACATACATAAGTCAAAAATTATAAAGAAGCATTTTTAGGAGATACATTTAAATTTTTGGGACAAAATTTAAATTTTGGAGAATTTCAGCTTTTTTTTTACGAATTAGGAGAACGCTATTTCAGGTGTCTGGCAACACTGGTCCTATTGTTGGTAGTCTTCTTCTACTGAGTGCTGTGCAGAGGCAAAGGAGAACATGTACGCTTTCTTGCTCTCTTTCAGCTTTTACAGTACACTCTTTGGTTGATTAGTCAGTGTCCAGTGAGAGTCCTTGTGAAAATGGAAATCTCAGTTCTTTCATTTTTGATATGTTTTGTCTGTGTTAAGTTGTTACATAACAAAGCTGCAATAAAAAAATAAAAATATATTTTAATATTTTTTTAAAGAGAAGTTTAATTGCTTAGTTTATAATGACAGAAATTATTTTTTAAAAAAATTTGTTTGGAGATTTTTTAAATTTTTGGAAGAAAATGTCAGCTTTTTTAAGTATTAGGAGAAAGCCATTTCAGGTATCTGGCAACACTGGACCTATTGTTGGTAGTCTTCTTCTACTGAGTGCTGAGTTCTTACTCTCTTTCAGCTTTTACAGTAGTCTCTTTGGTTGATTAGTCAGTGTCCAGTGAGAGTCCTTGTGAGAATGGAAATCTCAGTCCTTTCAAAACACAGAATAGCTGTTGTACACTTTCTTTCACAAATGGGTCGTGTAAGCCTCGCAGTTGCGCATGATAATATCTTCTCTAGCAATGTTGCTTTTGTTAAAAAAATTATTTTATAATGATTCTTGTTTCAATTTTTTCGTATTTAAATGCAGTTTTGTGAAAATATTTGTCTACTACTGTTTTCAACGCGTTTGAAAGTTAATAGCTTAAATTTTACATTTGATTTAAAAAGCTTTTCTGCTTTAACAACTTTCGAATTTTTTTCTATATTACAACTTCTGAGATTTAACGGCCCCAAAAAAATTCGTTTAATCTCTCTTGCAGCTTCTTTTATCTTCCTGTGTGACACTTTGCAGTTTCCACAAAAACCTTTCAACAAAAAAAAAACCAAAATACTCGATTGAAAAACTGATTATAATTGCATTTTACACTACAATGCTTGCAACTTTCTCTTCACACCCACACAAACAGACACATTTGTTTTTATTGCCGTTATGAATAATAAAAAAATGCATTTAATTTGCGTATCCTGTGCGCATCCGCCACTTGTGCCACTTCAATCGCAAACATTTACGCACTCAATTAAAATTCGAGTACACTTGCCGCCTGCAGACAAATGCACGCAACAATAACAACAAAGAGTAAAATTAAAAAAAAAAATTTCATGAAAAATATATTAAAAAATCTGCCGGTCGAGTGCAGTCGCGCGTTTGTGCTTGTGGCAGCCACTTGAAGTCCAGTCCGCTGCTGGTTCGAATCGCCACATGCTGCGCCGCCACCCAATGCCAACGTTTGACCGCTGGACATCAACTCAGTCAACCAGTCAGTCAGTCAACCATTTGAGCGACCACTCAGCCAAATCGCAGCTGCTTGTAATTTGCATGCTTCCGCAGATTTGGTTGGCAGATTTTCGAAAATCATTTTTAAAAAGTAATTTATAGAAAACATTGATTGTTTCTTGCGCTATGCTTGATTGCAATTTTATTGATATTCTAACAATTTGAACATTCAAATAGTTGTTAGATAGAGTTGTTAGATAGAGTAGATTGTTGTTATATAAATTCATAAAATCAGATTCATAAAATTCTCAGAATTCGAATGCAATTTTTTTCTCTCTTTTTTGTTTCGCTTTTGGTTTTTATAAATTCTTGCACTGTCTTTGAAAGTTTTTGATTACTTTAGCATCAACAACAAATTGATACATGAAAATTGATTGGAATTTGTTTGATTGCTTGAAATTATGATGTATGTTACAGTGTTGATTGAACATTGAAGCTGCAAGCTTTAAATTTCCATGCCATTTCATCATCGGACAGAAAATAACCAGTCAGCACAGTAATTGCTGGAATTATTTAATATTGAGTGATATGACTTTTTGGCGCTTCAGTTTAAGTTTTGACGATGAACACCCAACAGTGTTCAATTGGCAAAAATTGAATTAAACTCAATGATATCAATCAATGAGTTATGAAAAAGAACACAAAATAATAAAAGTGTTTAAAAAATAACAAAAAACAAAGCTTGAATTTAAAGTGAACATGAATTTAAAATAAAAATTATAAAAATTTATTAAAAATTCTATCACATGTGACATTGCCTGCTTCAAACTTCTACTGCCTCCACAAATTGGTTGAAACTTTCCATTCAGGCTCCGTCTTATTGAAAGTCCGTCTTCCGTCTCCGTCTTATATTCTTCTTCTTATTGACTTTTCAAATGTCTTCTGTCTTTTTCAAATGTAATTTTCATTTATTGTGTTTTAAATAACACAATTGAAAATATTTCAAGTCATTAATAAAGCTCACAAAATTTCACTCCCAAAAGAAATTGTTGCCTATTAGCAGCACTGCGCACTGCTTCAGTTGGCTTAAGCTGCCGACTTGACACTTGTAAAACGTATAATTTATTTGCATTACGCTGGCCATTTGAGCGCATTAAGAGGCGGCAAATTTATGCCAAACACAAACAGGCAAATAAATACGCGAGACTACGCAGAATTCTTCCAGCATGGAGCATGGGGAACAATGTGCTCGGATCGCTAAATTGAAGACGTTGTATTTGCATAATAAGCAATTCACTGGGGGGCAGAAATGGCCAAGTGACAAAGAAAATAAATGAGAATTGCAAGACAACAAAAAAAAAAGCAATGTGCAGCTAACGATTGACAATCAGCGACGGTCAAGTAGGCAGCAATCAAGCACGCATGTATCTTCATTAAAACTGGGCGAAAAGTGTAATGTGGCTGATGTAAGGGTTGCCAGATGTTTGGTTTTCGTATAGAGAAATTGTAACATTGGATTTTTGGAATTTATTATGAACATTGTACTGAAATATGACATTAAAAAGAGAGATCTTGAAGGCCAATAAGTTAAATGTAAATTAATGCAAAAATAGATACAATTTTTTTCTATGCTGAGTGCGATATAGAATTTTTCATATATTTTGCGATGATGTTAAGAGATGGCAAAGCCTTTAAGTATACTTTTAACAATGTTTTTTTTAGAAACTGACAAATGTTTTTATTCCATACTGTGATGGCAGAAGGCGCCGAGACTTTAAAGGATATTTTAAACAGTACAAATGGGACACCAAAATGATTTTAAATGTGTTATTTTTACAGTGTTAGGTAAAATTGCGCGTACAGGATTTCACACAACTGGGCGATTCTGCACACAACTATTGAGCCTAATACCATTTGAAATCATACACAATTATGATGAAAAAAATATATTTGGGGGATTGGAACCCGAAAACTCCCTCTTTGAATATTTATTATTATTTTTCGAGTGTAGGGAGCGTCCAGAAACGCGAGCTCTTTGTGCTCTGGCTTGCGCCTCTCTCCTTGCAAGCAAGTTACTGGCCCAATTCGACTGGCAACCCTCATCACCAAGCCAGAAGAGGGCCAATTCTAGGAAATATTCAAGTGCGCCCTGTGGTTAGCTGGTCACGAAACAAGACCAGTCTCTATTAACTTATTGTACTCAGGTTTGCAGTTCCCAAGCCCAGCAGGTAGCTCGTTCTGTTGGGCAGTTGCTCCACAGCTGTTTCGAAGTTGCTCTTAGAGGGTTAAAATCTATGACTGACCCCCACTAGTTTTCCCTAATGAACATTTCTTTCAAACATATTTATACCCCATCTCCAACCCTTAATGGGGCTCCCATACAAAATCATCGTTTTTAGAAAATAGGCTCCAACTGCTCCCAGGCTGGCAGCACATGTTTCAAATGTAAGACTGACCCACATTTATTTTCCCTTCCCAACGTTTTTGCCAAACATACCTGCCCACTATCTTCAAGTCTTAAAGGGGCTGCCATACAAAACTGCCCATTTTCTATGGAATTGGCTCCCCACTTGTAAATGGAAACATCGTATCTCGGAAACTACTGAACCGATTTGAATGATTTATTCAGCGATCGGCAACATTCTTGAGCACAAAAAATACAAAATTAATTAAGGTTCAGAAATTCACCACCAGAGGGCATCTCCCATACAATCGGACTTGTGAGGTTGTCAACTTTTGGGTTTCTACGAAACAATGATCAAAATATATTGTCGGAACCCCATTAATCTCCCCATTTCGAATATAATTGTTATTTTAAATGAGTGTTAATTTAGATTAGGTTCAGAGGGCGTCTACGGAAAACCCGTAATTTTATTCTGAGGCATCATTGCCCATTGTGAGTGCCCTCCATGACTGCCAGGAGGAGGCAATTGCTCTAACTGGAGTTCCTGTAAAAAGGCTTTGTCTTTGTTAAACCATTTGCCTTCCCAGAAAAAAAAAAAAATTCTTAATGCCATTGAAATGCATTTTTTTTATAGATTTTTATGTTGAAAAAAAATAAATGGAGTCTCTGAACAAGTGGGTCCTTTATAAAAATTAGAATAAGTTGACTGGTTTTTAATTTATGTTTCACAAATACTATTATTAGTTGTTGAATTATGAAATTTTTCTGTTCAAATTGGAATTTTTCAACATGAAAATAGCGTCCAACGATTCTGAGAGATGAAATGATTGCTTCTTGTCTTAGCCTTTTTTTTTAATTATTTGATAAATTACGATACCGAAATTAGATTTTTTGGACTCGTCAGTAATGTTCAAATGATGCTGAGATATGAAATGGTTAGTTTATGGTTTAGCTTTTTTTAAATCAGTTGATAAACTAGAACACCATATGAAATGGTTGGTTGTTGGATTAGCTTTTGCTTCAGTGTGTACTGAAGAAGAAGCTGAACTATCAGATCTGAGAAACTTCATAAAAAATTCTACAACTTTATGGGCTGAAAGTCGAGTAGAAAGTTCGCTATTGCTGTACCGTTGTATAGGGTGTTTTTTTTAGAGGTATAGAACTTCGAATTGAAATAAAACACAAGAAAATCATTTCAATGTCCATCAATTTGGCTTTATTGGAAGGATAATTTTATGCCATTAATGTTTAAATATGATTTCGGGCATGTGGCCGCCGCGGCTGGCTCGAATAAAGCCAATTCTACAGGTCCAATTTTCAACCACTTTTTCGAGCATTTGGGGCCGTATGTCGGCAATAACGCCACGAATGTTGGCTTCCAAGTCCCCTAACGTTTCTGGTTTGTTGGCGTAGACGAGCGACTTCACATATCCCCAAAGAAAATAATCCAATGGTGTCAAATCACACGATCTTGGTGGCCAATTGACAGGTCCATTCCGCGAAATTATGCGCTCATCGCATGTTTCCTTCAATAAATCGATTGTGACGTGCGCTGTGTGGCATGTAGCGCCGTCTTGTTGGAACCACAACTCATCCACATTCATGCCATCCAATTCGGGAACAAAAAAGTCGGTTATCATGGCTCTATACCGGTGCACGGTGGCGAATCGATTCATTCGGGTCCTCTTCAACATTTTGCTCTACAGCGGCAATTGTTTCTTCGGTGCGCACTGTTCGACGTCTCTGCGGATGCGTATTATCACATAGAGTAAACGTAGTGCGAAAACGACCCATGGTTAACCGAATTAATTGCTCTGATGAACGAATATGTCGACCATAAAATGGACGGAGCTTGCGGTAAACTTCGCGAACTGAACCATTATTTTCGAAATAAATTTGCACGATTTGCAAGCGTTGTTCTTTTGTCAACCTGTTCATGATGAAATGGCAAACCAAACTGAACATAAATGACATTAGAGTTGCCAGATTTGACCACAAAATGCCAGTTTTATCTCTATTCGAAAAACAAACCTCTAAAAAAAACACCCTATATGTTTGTATGTGTAGTGACTCACATTGAGCCTTTTTCAAGCCTCTTAGTAGAGGCGCACACCCCAAACATGTGCATCAACCATCTGGCAGCACTGTTTGTGAGCGCAGCAAAGGAATGTTGAGCAAAAAACAATTTAGTGCTACAAAAATATACAAAAAAAGAAGACGGAAAACACATTTTTAAAGTACCACAAAAAATACGAAACACTCCGATGCGAATGACTTGAAATTCGTTGGAGTTGCGCGCAGTCGCAGCGTTCACAGTGACTTGCAGTTAAATTGAGCCGCCCAACGATGCGTAATTGCATGTTGGCCGCTGAAGCAATTGAAAGCTGCTAAAAAAAAATAATAAATATTTAAATAGCTCACAGTGCAAAAATGAGTTAATAAATCGATCATTTAAAACGCCCACGAGCGGGCGAAATCAATTTAGTGCAAATTGGCTGGCATTTTCTTGTTGTTGTTGCTGTCTTCTGTCGTCGCCGCTGCTCGCAAAGGGAAGCGAACTTGAACATTTAATTGACCATAAACCATAAACGCACACGACATCAGCCTGGCGGCAGCGCCAACGCGCTGTGTGGGTGTACGAAGCAGCGAAATTGCAGCGCTCAAGTTGGCGACAGCAAAAAATACAAAAACAACACCAACAAGCAGCCATGCGACAGCAATAAATTTCACATTCGGAATTTGGTTTGTGTGCGCAGCAGTGGTGCGGAAGTGTCATAAAAGACGCGCCATGTCAGGCGGTGCGTCACATTTTCGGAATGATATTAAATTTTTTATGACCGTTTGAGTGTCGTTGCACCATCGTTGTTCGACATTGAGTTTGTGGTTGTTTTTATTGTTGTTGTTGTTGATGGTGATAATGTTGCCGCTTATGTGTTGCCGCTGATGTGCTGCACACGACATTTGACATGGCAAATGGCCGCAAGATGACGCCAATATATCTCAGCAACACGACAATTTATGACACTCGGTTTGATTGTGCGGAGGGAACGAGGGATGTGTGAAAGCCGTTATGCATACTTTTTTCATACATTGTGTTAAGTAGCTATTTACTTTTTTAGTGTGTATGAGTGTGTGTGTGTGTGTGTTTAGTTTGTCATCTTTAATGCCTCAAACATGACAAATTTATTGAGCTATTAATTGTTTCTCTGCACTTTGACTTGGAATCCTTTGCCCAAGATTTATGCATTCTTAAAGTGTTTTATGGTTTGTTGTCATTGCTTGTCGACTGCTGTTTGTGTGTGTGAGTTTAATTAATTGTGCCATAACAACTGTACACACATACAAGTCGCTGCACAAAACGATAATAAACGGGTCCCTGTCGGACCTGAGACAACCAGTTCCCAAAATTCATTGGTCTTTCAACTAGTTTTTTGTAGTCAATTGGGCAACTAGTTGTCCAAGTGACTGTCAGCGGATGCAGAAGTCGGTGAGTTCGCGTCTAATCGTTCACGTTCTGTGTGCGCGTTCATAAGCGAGAAGAGCACATAAAAATGAGAAAAACGAAACAGAGGTGAGAGAAGCAAAAAAATACTGTTAAGGCTGATCTTGCGATTGTTCTGCTACAACAACAACGTAGAAATGTTTGCATTTTTCGAACTTTCTGTTTCCATGACACGAAGTTTGCTCGATTTGCATGTTTTGTCTTGAATGATTTCAGTTAGAATTTTGCGTGGTTGCGTAAAGCAACGAATTGCAGCGGCAGCTGAAAGGTGTGTATTAATATATTTATTTATTTATGTCATTATTTATTAATTTATTTATTTATTGCAGGCGAAGTCAGGATGTTGTATTGCATCAGGCCCCAAATAGTTCCGGCAGAAGTGTGTCAACAAGTCGAAGTTCATCTTTAAATGCACCAAAAATTGCGATGATTTTTTGTTTGTATTTTTAAATATTTTTAAAATAAAATAATTACTCAAAAAATTTAAAAAATTTAAAAATATTTTTAAAATAAAATAATTATTTAAAAAATGCACTGTTTTATTTCCCCCATAAAAATCGAGTGGTTAGAAAACTAATCCAGAATAAACTAGTTTTCCAAACTAGTCGCTTTGCAACTGGTTTGAAAACTGGTTGCTTCGGACTAACCTTGGACTAGTTGAAATGGATGCAGACGGGGACAATTGACCGTCGCCTAGGACACCGCCATGTTAAAAGGGTGAGTTTGCTCCAAGAAAACGAGTCGATTCTGAGGTCATATATGACTGTCAAGCGACTAGTTGAAAAACTAGACTTGGACCAGTCCGATTTCCGACAGGGGTTTTATAACCCACACTGAGGCATAAAGTGGTAAACATAAAATATTGCATGGCAGAGGGTTAATTAAATTCACATTACAACTAAATTCACCACTGTACAGCGTGGGCCATTATAATGTGTCATAATTAAGTGAAGAAGCCTGTAATTAATGCAGCAATAAGTTTTAGAAAGAAACTTAGATAGCTGAGACAGGGAAGAAGCGTTTTACAGAGACTAGAGAGGAATTAGCAAACATTAGCACTATCAACCTCTGAACTAAGTAGTCAAAATAGACCACAAACGACAAATAATAGTACAAATAGTTTCATCCTATTCCAACTAAGCCATAAACTAGTTTTTTACGGCTTGTCCAAGTAGACTATCATTAAAGTGCTCTATTAATATTAATTTCAGACCACATCGCAAAGGGTTAAGCTTTCTTCTAGTTGAATACTTTCCTGACTTTGATGTCCACACATTATTTCTTACTATTTTGTCTCTTCTTTCATTAACTCATTCGCTCTTTTGTCCATTTTATCAATCTTCTTTGTGATCTTTTTCACAATTTCAATCATTTTATTTCCTCTCTTTTCTTAGCCCATGCTTTACTTATTATTTTTGTCATCTCTTGTCTCAGCTCATAATTTTTTTAATTTTTTTCTCATTTCCTTTATCATCTCTTTTCGTAGCTCATACTTTTCTCCTTATCTTTTATCATTTCTTGCCTGAGCTCATACTTTTCTCATTATTTCATGTCATCTCTTGTCTCAGCTCATACTTTTCTCATCATCTTTTCGCAATTCTTGTTTTAGCTCATATTTTTCTCAATATTTTATCTCCTCTCTTTTCTTAGCTCACATTTTTTCTCATCGTCTTATCTCATTTCCTTTCTTAGCTCATAGTTTTTTCATCATCTTTTTTCGTTTCTTGTCTTAACTCATACTTTCTTCATTATCTTATCTCATCTCTTGTCTCAGCTCATATTTTTCTCATCATATTTTCTCATTTCTTGTCTCAGTTCACAATTTTTTCTGATTTACTTTTTCAGCTCATACTTTTTTCATCATCTTATCTCATTTCTTGTCTGAGTTCATACTTTTCTCATCATCTTTTCTCATTTTCTTTCTCAGCTCATACTTTTCTCATTCTGTCTTCTCATCTCTTGTCTCAGCTCATAATTTTCTCGTCATCTCATCTCATTTCCTTTCTCATTTTATAACATACTTTTCTCATCATATTTTTTTATTTCTTGTCTCCACTGATAATTTTCTCATTATTTTATCTCAACTTCTGTCTCAGCTGACATTTTTCTCATCATCTTATCTCATTTCCTTTCTTAGCTTATATTTTTCTCATCATCTTTTTTCATTTCTTGTCTTAACTCATAATTTTCTCATCATCTCATCTCATTTCCTTTCTCATTTTATAACATACTTTTCTCATCATATTTTTTAATCTCATCACTTATACTTTTCTCATTATTCTTCCTCATTTAATTTCTCAGTTGACACTTTTCTCATCATTCATTCTACCTCATTTCCTTTCTCAGCTCACACTTTTCTCAACTCTTTTCTCAGCTCATACTTTTCTCATTTGCTTTCTGAACTCATACGTTTCTTATCATCTTATCCCATTCTGGGCTCAGCTCATAGATTTCGCAATATTTTATCTCATCTCTTGTCTCTACAAACGTATGAGTTTGATTTCTTTTATTTTCTCATCTCTTTTCTCAGCTCACAATTTTCTCATCATACCGTCATTATTTCTATTCTATTCTATTTCTTCACAACAACAAACGGAAACAACAAACAGTTGCAAAAATATAACTAACTCACTTGCAATTTCCGTTTTCCTTCCATCTGCTAATTTATTTAACACCAAACTTATCTCTTTATAACCTCACTTTCACAACTTGAGCGAACACGTTGGCCCGCTGCTCCCTAGTCGCACATCTCATAGTTGATAACAAAATGTTAAAAAGCCACAATAGCAACAAAAACAAGCAATTTTTATTAATAATTCAGGAAATGTGAAAATTATGTTGTCACATGAAAAGACATTCTTGCGGTTTCCACGCATTTTTCCTTTCACACACACACACACACACACAGAGCACACAAAACACAAAACCCCTTCGCAGACTTATGGGACAGTCGGTTATTCTGTGTTGCGTTAAAAGCAATTTTATTATTATTAATAATAACGTAAATGGGAATTTTCAAGTCAAAATGGGTTGGCTGACAAAGTGTGGCCAACAGGATTATGTGGCATGCAACATTCGCCCAATACGCACTCGTAGGTGCCAAACCCAAAAACATAAAACAACAACAACAATAAGAAATGAGCATAAGACATAACAGTCAGTGTGGGTAGGCGGCACGAAGACGTTAGCAGCGTTAAACGTTGCTAATTTGTTTGTTGCCGTTGTCGTGTCGTCCAGTCAGTTGCCGAACGGAGTGTGCAACGTTTCGGCCACATGGGCGGGCCGCTACCTGTCTCACAGCGGGCGCTACCCAGTGTCCTTCCTCGCTTCCTTTGTTGCGTTCTGCTTTTGCTTTTTATTTCTCTCTCACTTTTGTATGGTTCGTGCAGTTTTTACAGTTTCTATATGACTAGTTCTTGTTGTTCCTGCCTTAATTTGTTTTGTTGTTGTTGGCTAATGCTCTTTTAGTTGTTGCTTTTGTAAATTTATGCTTCATTATGTGCTCATGAATTAGGAGATTTCCTTTGTAATGTTGGCCCTCATGGCATGTATTGATTTTATAAAATGCTGTTGAGTTTGTTTCCCCCTTCTTCCGAATTAGTGAGCAGGTTTACAGACTTCATAGGGGTTGTCACTGTCGTTGTTGCTCTGGTGGTCGCATAATTATGTCAGTTTTAAATAACAAATTCTCAGCTTATGAAAGCAACTCAAAATGAGTTTTTCTATAGTTTAGCAGTTTTTTGATTGAAGTTTTCAAAATTGTAATAAATAAAGCCAGAGATAATTTAAAATATTTATGGAAAGTCTTTTTTGAATTTCATTTAATTTTTATTAGAAGAAAAAATGCGTAAAATTTTGCTTAGTACCAAACTAAAACCTACGCTCATCTTTCAAGCAAAGCATGAATTCCACGAGTGAAAATATTCTTTTCCTTCTCAGCGATTTGATCAAAAAGTATATATTTTTGTAAACTTCACATCTGAAAGAGATTTATTCGAGCCTTTCATATCGAACTGAATGCATTGCAATCAGAAGAAAGAATGTCTGCTGACTTTTCTAGAAAGCACAGAGCTTCAATAAAGCATTTTCATTGGATACGGTTCGGAGACATTATTTTTAAGTGGGAGTCCAGTTCAAATCAATCATGAGATATTTACAGATTTCTTGCAATGCTGTTGAATCTTTTTAACATGTAACCTTTTCATCTTCACTTTTTTGGCTTGGGTTGCTTTTCGTCTGTCAACTTTCCAAGCTCATAATTTCTAATAAGTTCTGGCCTGAATATTTAACTTTTGAGTACTGTAAAACATTCGCCTTGAATCTGATAGTCTCTAACGGGCTCAGACATGTGTGATGTTATTTTACTATGGTCCAAAGCCGATAGTCAACTGTCTTTTAACATGTTTTAAAGAGTGAGCTGACTACAAATGTTTGATTAGTAATCGGTAAAAATCTTTAATAGTAGTTTTATTCTGTTTCAAAACTTCATAATACATGAATGCAATTCACATTTGTGGGCAGAGCACTCACAGACTCATTGGGTGCCCCTGGATCCCATTCAGAATCGTGCAATAAAGATTATAAGATTCAGTGAGAACATTCAACTCGATTGTGTTAGTTATTTTATAGCAATTTACAAGGTAGAAAAAGAGATTTCTATAAGCATCTATGAAATAAATATATACATTAAGGTTCTGTGGTACTTTAAGTAAGACAGTCAGCTCGCTAATTTCTCAGCAAGTACACTCGGAAGGTTTAAAAGGCCCATTGTGAGGACCAAAGAGAGTGTGGGCTTCTTTATGTGGTAGGTGTACAAAATTTTAACACAATTTTCACTAAAGAAAGAAAGCGAGAGAGTTCTTTGACCAGTTACCAGACGATATATTAACATATTAAAGTTGTTAAGAGAATCGGTCCAAAAATTTCTGATCTTGAGAAATTTGTATATGACACTCACAACTTTCTTCTTTTACCTTCAATTCTTTTCTAACGTTTTTCTCTATTTGGTGTCAATATGGCGTCTATTGAAGTCATAGATTAAGTTTTTAAATGTCAACATTAAATAACCTAGATTGAGGAACCTATGGGACTTGAAATATGAGATTTTAGATTGCCACAGATACAATTTTAATATATCATAATACAATTGTAATGATTCTTATGATCACTGATCCTCAAATGCGTAGAGGTCTTTCTTTTGTACACTTTTACACTAAAGATGTCAGATTTTATGTTATCATAGATAAAATTTTAATAAATGGTAATCCAATGTAAATGATTCTTATGATCACTGATCTTGAAAGTATGTAGAGCTAAAACTTTAATAAATAATATCCAGTAGTAATGACTCTTATGATCACTGATCTTCAAAGTACGCAGAGCTCTTTATTAATTCTATTACTTTTTATTATTAATTATTATTATTATTATTTTTATGATTTTTTTTATTATTTTATTATTTAATATATCATATCCATTTGTGTTGATTCTTATGATCACTGATCTTCAAAGTACGTAGAGTTCTTTCCTTTAAAGACTTTTAAGGATGTCAGATTTAAGATTGCCACAGATACAAGTTAAATGTATGATCGCTGATAATATATGATCACTGATCTTCAAAGTACGTAGAGGTCTTTCTTTTATACACTTTTACATTAAGGATGTCAGACTTTAGGTTATCACAAATGCAATTTTAATATATTTATAATAATCCAATTGTAATGACTTGTATGATCACTGATCTTCAAAGAGCTTTTCTATTATAACTTCTGAACATTGCCTAATATGCTAAGAATCTCTATCACACAATCTCCCAAAAAAACTAACCTAAAACTAATATTTTTTTTCAGTCATTTTGCTTTACAATCACTGATCTCTCACACGATCGTATATGAGCAACAAAAAAGTTAAAAAAATCATGAACCAGCTTTCCAAGTGCAGTTGCAGCTCTTTCATAGCCATTTGCAGTGCTGTTCACTTGTTTCGTATGAAGTTGTCAACACTGAAGTTGTCAACTCAGCGTTTTTGCGTTCCACCCACTGATCAGTGCTAGACTGTAATTAGATCGCATTATGTAAACAAAAATTAAAAAAAAACAAAAAAAAAATCAAAAATCAAATGCTGCAAATTAAACTAACAAAAAAAACCACACATTTTTAATTTCAAATTACCACATGAAAAAGTCCCAACAAACCGAAGCGCAACAAGTGAGGCAGACAGAGCTCATTTGTCATTACAACGAAATGCATAAATCACCAACATAAAAAAATATCTATTTTTTTTAAAAAACCGCAAACTGCGCCTCGTAAAAAATAATATTAGCCAGACAATAACAACAACAAAGTGTGAGCTAGCTTCACTCAAGCTTCACTCGGCTGCCAGTAAATCCACAGCACCAGGTAACCCAGTCAGCCAGCAAGACAACCCAGTCAACCAGACAGTTGGCTGTTTGTTGCACTCAATACGTGGCGCAGCTTCCGTCAGTCGCGTCGACTACGACCACAAAAACAACTAATCGAAATAGAAACCTATTTTTGCCGCAGCGTGCAGCAACAACATTTGGCTGGCTGGCTTTTTGCGCGCAGATGATTTAATTTTTTGATGCGCACGACTGACGTTTGACGGCTGCGCCAGCGATGTCGTTCGACATGCGACAGTGCAACCAACACTTCGGCCGCAACTCGCCGCAGCGGCTGCACGATCGCGCCCAACGCGTTGACACACTAAATTTGCGCACAAATCGCTTCTATTATGAGGGATTTGAAATCTTTTGCTGATTTCATTAAAATGCGCCAACAATGTTTGCGTTCGGTTCGCCTTCCATAAATCTTGAGCAGCACTTCAGCAGCTGTCTGTCATTTGCAGATTTTCGTATCTTGTGCGATTGCTCGAGTTGTGCTCAGTGCGGCTGCCGCTTTCTTTGACGTTGGCGGCAAATGCCGGTCGGGTGTGTGTGTGTGCCCGATTTAAATGAGATAAGCGCGCGACGTCGCTGCCGCTGACATATTTTAAGCATTCGCGGCACGTTCCCGCAACTGACTGACTGACTGACTGACTTCACTCACTTTGCTGCTGCGTGTTGCCGCAAGTTGTGTTGCTGCGCGCTCATGTTTTCTCGTTGTATTTTTATTGTTTGTGTTGGCTGTTGGATTTTTTCCCAGTTTGTTTGGCCCAATTAAGTGTGTCAGAAATTGAAATTCTAGATTTAGAGATTTGCAGATGCTGAAGCGTCTGAAGATTGAAGCGTGCGTAAAAAAGTGATGAATATGTCTTGCAACACTTGCTGCACGCTGATTCTTACGTCAGCATGGCTTAGCAGATGTTTGGACTACACTTAAATGTGATTCACGCACTAAAAAGAGCGAGGAATGAATGAGAAACGCGAAAATTGAAATTTTTCTAAAAACCTAACCTCAATTTATAGCTCTCAAGTGACGCTGAACCGTGTGAAAACGAAAAAATTCATGAGTTTTATTTAACTTGCAGTCATTTCTTAACATTTTTTCACGGAAATTAAGAGTTTTGGTTACTAAAATGATCACAAAATCGCTTTCTGAGTTAATCATCAAAGAGCCTAACCTCAACTTTTGGCCAACCAACCAACGCTAATTGTTGCCAGATGTTATAAAGTTCAGTCATTCAATCAAATGCAAATTTTTTCTCACTAAAATAATCACAAAATCGTTTTCTCAGTTTCTCATCGAAAAAGTTAAACTCAATTTTTGCCCTCAACCAACGCTAATTGTTGCCAAAAGCCATAAAATTCATTCATTCATTAAAATGAAAAATGTTTGTCACTAAAATGATCACAAAATCGATTTCTGATTTTCTCATTGAAGCACCTAACCTCCATTTTTGGCCTCAACCAACGCTAATTGTTGCCAAATGTTATAAAGTTCAGTCATTCAATCAAATGAAAATTTGTTCTCACTAAAATAATCACAAAATCGTTTTCTCAGTTTCTCATCGAAAAAGTTAACCTCAATTTTTGCCCTCAACCAACGCTAATTGTCGCCAAAAACCACAAAATTCATTCATTCATTAAAATGAAAAATGTTTGTCACTAAAATGATCACAAAATCGATTTCTGAATTTCTCATTGAAGCACCTAACCTCCATTTTTGGCCTCAACCAACGCTAATTGTTGCCAAATGTTATAAAGTTCAGTCATTCAATCAAATGAAAATTTGTTCTCACTAAAATAATCACAAAATCGTTTTCTCAGTTTCTCATCGAAAAAGTTAACCTCAATTTTTGCCCTCAACCAACGCTAATTGTTGCCAAAAAAAGGAGAAAATGCAAAGTTCTGCAAAAAATTTAGATTTTCTGTGTCTGAATGCTTGAAAAATCACTGATTGACTTAGCACATTGAAGAACTTAACCTCAACGTTTGCCCTTAGCTATGAACTAATTATTGTCAAAGTCTCAGAAAATGTAAATAATGTAGAATGTCTTATTTTCAGTCATTTTTTTAAAACGATTGCAAACATAATAAGATTGCTGTTTTTGATGATTAAAAGTCGCTGATTGAGTTTCTCATTGAAGAACTTAACCTAAACTTTTGCCCTTAGCTATGGCTAATGATTTCCAAAGGCCTGAAAACTAAGTTATATCTTATTTGCAGCCATTTTTTTTTAACTTTTGCAAATAAAATAAGATTTTCTGTTTTTGATTGATTAAAAGTCGCTGACTGAACTTAACCTCAATTTTAGCCCTTAGCTATGAACTAATTATTGTCAAAGTCTCAGAAAATGTAAATAGTGCAAAATGTCTTATTTTCAGTCATTTTTTAAAAACTATTGCAAACAAAATAAGATTTCCTGTTTTTGATTGATTAAAAGTCGCTGACTTACTTTCTCATTGAAGAACTTAACCTCAACTTTTGCCCTTAGGTATGGCTAATTATTGCTAGAGGCCTGCAATTGAACTCATATCTGATTGGCAGTCATTTCTTTTTAACTTTTGCAAACAAATCATGATTTTCTGTGTCTGAATGCTCAAAATTCACTGATTGACTTTCTCACTTAACCTCAACTTTTGTTGTAAGCTATCGCTTATTATTGCCAAAGACCTGACAATTAATTTATATCTTATTTGCAGTTATTTCTTTTTAAACTTTAGTAAAAAATAAAAAGTTTTCGTGTCTAAACGTTTAAAAATTCCTGTCAGACTTTCCTATCCAAGAACATAACCTCAAATTATGCTCTCAGCTACCGCTAATTGTTGCTAAAACCTGAAATTTCAATGACCATATCTCAGTTCGAGTCATTTCTTTAAAATCTCTTGAAGAAATTACAATTTTGTATCATTTAATGTTTAAAAAAAATCACTTTTTAAGTTTCTCACTTTGCAACCTAACCTCAATGTATGCTCTCAACTGCCACTAATTCGTGGAAAACACGAAAAGAGTAATTTTTGTATAGCACTTACAGACGTCAGTTTCACTTCTTTGAGAAAATTGAATAACAATTTCCTCTATTTTGCAAACCTAACCTCATTTTATGTTCTCATTTATAGCTCTTAATGACAAAAATTAAAGAAAAATCAATCAACTAAACTCATTTTCAGTCATTTTACTGCGCTTTTTTGCGGAAATTTGTATTTTGCATAGTAAATTTAGTAAATTAACCTTAAATTATGCTTTTGCTGCTGCTTATTGAACCAAAATCTGACAAATTCAGACATTTTATTTTGGTTAATGTTATTTTCTAAGCTATTTTCTAGTTTTTGATTAATTTAATATCAACAAAAGTTAATTTAAAAGTTTTTTTTTAACTTATGTTTTTTTTTCGAGCAAAAATCAAAAGAATCTATGGAATCCAAGAACTTTATCTCACTTCTATTCATTGCTTTATATATATTAAACCAATTTAGCTTCTAAAATGTTCCCAAAAGCGTATTTTGAAATTGAATCTATCTAATTGAAGAACCTAACCTCAACATAAATTGCCAGCTACCACTCATTCCACCAACAAGCACTAATCTTATTTTACTTACAGTCATTTCTGCACACATTTCATTACTGTCTGCCACTCACTTAAAAGCATTCGTACACCTCAACCTAACCTCACTTTATTTCTTTGCTGTAAATTCCTCACGCATTTTCACCAATCGCAAACACTTTGTATTCAAGTGTGAACCTGTTCTGCTGAAATCATTAAATGTTTGCGTTGATTGCTTCATAAAATGCAACATTAATTTGCGGATTACGATGCTCGCAATACTACTCACATATATGGGTTGCTTTAAAAGCAACAACAACAACAACACGTATTCATTCAATATGCATTTGTGCAAAAAATAAAACTGAAAACCGCACACGACATTAAGCTGTTGAAAACCGCAAAATACGATTTTCTTTGCAATTTTGATGGCTTATTTTTTTACTGTAAACAATTTTTGCAGACAATGTTGAGCAACATTGTTGCCGAGAAACACAAAGTTGTGTACATAATTTGGGGTTTTATTAATGTTATTATTTTTTATTATCTGTTTGTGTTATTGTGTGGAAGTGTTTTTTAAGTGAGTCAAGTTAAGTGTTTGATTGTTGGTCGAATGAGCGATAGCTGTGAGCGTATGTTGAGGTTAGGTTCTTTGATTAGATTGATTCGATCCAGAATGTGATTGTGGGAACATTTTAGAAGTGTGATTTGCTTCAATAAATGTAAGCCCCACAAACCTTCAATATTAACTAATTAATGCAGTCATGGTTGCCTAGAAAGCAAACCTTTTGGCTCAGAAAAGTGGTGTTTCTGTCAAGAGCGAACCAAAGTTTTTATTACCAAAAAAGTAGCACTTTTCTCAGATTGTATTAAGTCAACTTTTCCTCCTTTTGCTACACATTTCCTCTACTTTTGGTTCTATCTAATTTACTGTTTTCCGCTTCTTCTGTTCTTGTTTGTCGCCCCATTTGCTTTCACCTCATGAAGGAGCCGTCAATACCGCATTCCATGCTACCACACACAGTGACCATAATGGGTCCATTCCACAACTACTCACACAAAAACCACTCCTAACCCGGACAAAGCCAGGGCGCGCCTGCAATCCTCAATCCTCTCCTGGCTGTAATTTAATTTCACACACAATTAATTCCATGCAAGTATTTTTGCTGCTTCAATCTGCCAAAAATATTAATGAGGACTTGCTCACGCGCGGCAAAGAACAATAAACACAACGATAGAGAAAAGTGTCTCTGTATGTGTGTGTGTGTGTGAGTGTGTCTACGGCAACTTAACCAACTTTTGACTCATGAATAAAAAAATGTTTTCCCTCTACTCCCAACCTGCACTTACTGCTTAATTCAAGCGCTCAGCGGCTTATTTACTTAAGAATTGCCAATTCCTAGCAGCAACAACAACAACAACAAATGTTGAGTATCTTAATTTCGACATATTTTTTTTGTTTGCTTTGCTTTTGTCGATTTGTTTTTAAACGTTTTTGCACAAACATTGTCTCAATATGTTTCTTTCGTTTCGCCGTTGTTGCGTTGGCGCTTTGACACAATCGTCGACAGCAACTTGCTGTGCGTAAGCGGTGGTCTGCCGAACGTGCTGGCAAATTTGCAAATTGTTGTTTCATTGGGTCAATGGTCAGGCAAAAGCTGAGAAATTGCGTCAACTTTTATGCTATGAATTCACATTTTATTTTTATCTATGAATTTTGATGTTCATTGTTTTCTTTTCGTTTTGCGATTCTCACGTTTTCTGGCCACAATTACAATGCAGATTTTCTAGCATTTGCAGCAATTCCAAGTTTTTTGCATTGAAATAGTTCAAAAATGGTTGAGTGTTTAGTAGACAATTAGCCTTTAATTGATGCATATTGACCTGCGGTTGAGTTGAGGTAGTCGAGAGTGTGAAGAAGCCGTTGAGAATGTGAAATAATTTGTCGGATTTGAATGGTTCGTAAGCAGTAATCAAGAACTTTATATGAACTCTAATATGAGGTCATGTGAAAGTTTCTCGAAAAAGTTGTTCATAGGGGAAAACGACTGAAGTTTTAGTGGACTATTTCTGATACAAACATTCTTCTTCTTATTGACTATTACAACCAAAGTCTTCAGTTAAAGTACAATCAAATTTGAAGTTTTGTGAGCAGGAAACAACTTTAGTGGAGTTTAATGTGAGGTCATGTGAAAGTCTCTGAAAAAAGTTGTTTATAGGAAAAAAAAATTGAGTTCTGCTTCAAGTACATACATTCTTCTTCCTATTGACTATTAAAACCAAATTCTTCAGTTAAAGTACAATCAAATTTAAAGTTTCGTAGGCAGGAAACAACTTTAGTGTATTTCTAATGTGAGGTCAAGTGAAAGTCTCTGGAAAAGGTTGTTCATAGGGAAAAAGACTGAAGTTTTAGTGGCCTCTTTCCCATACATAAAAGTATTCTTCTTCTTATTGACTATTAAAACCAAAGTCTTCAGTTAAATTACACCAAATGTAAAGTTTCGTAGACAGGAATAAACTTTAGTGTAGTTCTAATGTTAAGACATTTGAAAGTCCCTGGAAAAAGTTGTTCATAGGGCAAAAGACTGAAGTAATAGTGAAGATTGAGTTCTTCTGCTTCTCATACATATTCTTCTTAATCTTAGTACCCAACTCTTTCGTTAAATTACAATCAAATGTAAAGTTTAGTAGACAGTTAGTGTTTTATTAGTTAGCATTGACCTATGTTTGGCCTACAATGTTCGAGAATGTAATGTGTAATGTTTTCTAGGTGTTATGAGTATGAAGTCATTCAACAGATTTGAACGGATCGTCAGCAAGAATCAACACTACTCAGCATATATCCAATGTGAGATCACATGAAAGTCTCTGGAAAAAGTTGTTCATGCACAAAAGACTGAAGCTATAGGAAAGGAAAGCCTCTTGAGTCATTCTAAAGTTATAATTTTTTTATTTTTTTTTAATTATTTTTTTATTTATTTTTTATTATATTTTCTAGACATTATTTATGCATCATTCCTGCACCTTTCTAAAACTCTTTTCTCAGCCTCAATTGCTGAGAATTATATGTGCTGTTCAATTATATTCTTTCTTTGATCCATTCTTTGAATTTCAATTACATTTGAGTCATGAGTCATTAACTACTTTTATCATTCATCACTAATTTAATGTAAAGTTTAGTAGACAATTAGTGTTTAGTTAATGCAGATAGATCTGCTGATAGACTGGACTGAAATTTTGTACCGAATTTGAACGGTTTGTAAGCAGGAATCAACGCTCAGCATGGCTCTAATTTTAGGTAATGTGAGATCTGAAAAAAGTTTTCCACGGGAAAAAGGCTAAAATTATAGGAAAGGAAAGCTTCTTGAGTTATTGTGAAGTGAAGTGCTAATAGTTTTCAGACATTCTGTAGGCATCTATGCTACACCTTTCTGGAAGATCTCTTTTCCCAGCCCCCAACTTCTATCTTCAATTGATTTTTTTAATTTCAATACTTTCGTTGAGTCTTAAGGCATCTTTCCTGCACCCTTCTAGAACATCTCTTTTCCCAGCCTACAACTGAGCTGTTAAAATGTGTCTTTCTTCAAGCGTTTTCCTCGATTGTGAACCACGTTCGATGAATCATTTGTTGGATAACAAAAACACTACAAATATCCTTAGAATCCTTGTTTTGAAATTCAATGTTTGAAATTTGTATCGAAATATTTTTTCATTCCTGAAATAAACTTTGTGCCGTGAGGATCTCAGCATTTTAGTTTTCTTACGATTCACCAATCAACATCCAATATCATTAACTACTTTCATCTCTTAGCTACTAAATTTTTTTATGCAACAACATTTTTTTGTTGAAACATAATTCAAAATCTTCAAAACTCTTTGTCCGAGTATCGAGTAAGACATTTTTAAACATAACAAATTGCTTAACGATTCCTTGGCTGCGTTGCGATAACATCGAATAAACAAATTTGCAGCCATGGTCCAAAGAAAGTCAACCAATCTCTGTTTATACAGTCAATGCAATATCACGAAAAGTTCATAAAATACCGATTAAAACAAAGTAAAATCAGCAAAAAGCCTAACAACAACAACAACAATAACAGAAACAAATATTGTGTAAATATTTGAAAGTGCGCTTAAAAAAGTGATAAAACCACCCAAAAAACAACAAGAAAAAATTTATAAAAATACAGTCAGCTTAGCAACAGGGTGAGAACAACAACAGCAACAACAATCAAATGTTGGCAGCTCAGGGTTGCAAGCACACAAACACACACACACACACATACATTGAGCAACACTGGCAATGTTGCAAGGTGTCAAGGCGGATAATAAATGACCTTTGCTCAGCGAGTTAAAGTGCTACAACAACAACAAGAAAAACAAATAAAATTCCCACAAACGCAACAAACAGCAATAACGGAGCAGTTTGGGGGGCGAGGCGAGGCAGAATTATGGCAAACAGAGCTAAAGTTGCTCGCATCAAAGGGAAGTTTTATGCACAACAATAACAACAAAGGCAACAGCACAAAAAAAATTATTGAATCGATTTTACTTTGTTAAAAGTAGTACAATTTGTACGTTTTTTTGCTTTTGTTTTTGAACAAAACAAGCAACCCTCACTATGGGCTGCAACAACAAAAAGGCAATAGTGTACCAAAGCGAGGGGCACAGTCCGAGTTTGTTGGCTGCGCATATATTTTACATATAAACAAACAAACAACAACAACAACAACAACACATAGCAGCCAGTAAGGCAGCAACATTTCCGCCGGCACACAGCAAAGGCAAACAACCTTTGTGTGTGTGTGTGTGTGTGTGAATCTGTGTGGGTGTGCAAGTGTGTTGGTGTGTTTGAATGGGCACAACAAAAGCCGAAAACAAAGTTGAATGGCCACCCTGTAAAAGCCATCAACAGCCAAAGCGGCAACAACTGGTGGAGTGTTGACCAGTGGAAGGGGATGCAGCGCGTGTCAACTGGCGCAACCGGCAGCGCGCCGCTTCAAAGGCTGCCGAAGTGCCGCAGCAGTGCAGAAAGAAATCCATTTAAAATGATTTACTGTAACGAGCGGGCGTCCAACAAAGCCCGCCTGCGGTGATAGTGTTTCCAAGTTTTTCTCTGCAACACCAAATGGCAACGGCAACAACAACAACAACAACAAACAACAACGTTGCGGCAGCAACCCCTGTGCGCGCTCACCACACGGAAACGTGCCTGCAACAACCCGAATTGCAAACAGCGCCCGAACTGTGAGGGGGGACGCAGCGCAGCTCGACTTAAGCGCGCCGTGTTGGTGTTTGTGTTTGCGTTAGAGCGTTGCAATGGCAGCAACAACAACAACAACTAACATTGCTGAACGTAGCGACAGTATTTGCCGCTTGCAGTCCAGTCACCGAAAATGTGCAAAGAGCGTTAAGCTTAACCCGAGTGGGACCCATTGTCAGAAGTGGACATGGATAGTTTTCATGAGTACGAAATTTACAAAGACACTTGAAATTTTTTAAATTCATAAAGTTGAGGTTTTAAATTTAAAATTTTATATTTTTGTTTTATTGAAAAAAGGTTAAATTTTATTTAAACTTTAATTGATTTAAGATTTTAAAAAGTCAAACATATTACAATTTTACGTATATTAATTCTGCTGATTGGACTTGGAAATTTACAAAAGGCACTCGAAATTTTTAATTTAACTTATTTGAGGTTTAAATTTTGAAATTAAAAATTTTGTATTTTTGTTTTATTGAAAAATTTTAAATTTTATTGAAACTTTAATTAATTGAAAGTTTTAAAAATTCAAAATTAGTTCTGCTAACCAACGCAGGCGTAGTTCGTATCGCCGGATTGTACCCAAATAAAACACAATCAAATTTCTTAACGCACTTCACGACTGTAGTCACTTTTATTAAGATTTTACACTTCACTTTTCTCACACTTGTCATTTTACTTCCACTGCACTGATTCACTAATCACTTTCGCCTCACTTTTCTTTCAAATTGTCTCACTGCGCTGTACTCGGCTGCCTTTTTACTTGTTTGCTTGGAGCACAACTTGTTCTTGAACATTCTAGCATCGCCTCGAATCGTCTCATGCCCCCTAAAAGCATGCAATGTTGCTGCTAGCGACCAATGCCCGTTCAATGTTTTAATATTGCGTATTCTAGGGGTTGCGCAGAGCATTAATTATTGTCACAATAAGACAAGAACAACTTTATATAAAGACTATTTCAATGTATTCTTAGTTTGGGTTAGATTGAAGTGGCCGCAGGACACACTTGGGCCATTGTAATATCACAAGAAGAAAGTAGTGATGTGAGTCCACTGTGACTGTATCATTCGAAAGCCAATTAAGCCAGTTTAATTGGTAAATAAAACCAACTTAATCACTTCACTGGCATAAGAATCTGTTACCATGTTACAGCTTGCTGCAAAAATTCCTTCCAGGATATTTCCAGAGATATTGCGGCGTCCTCTATTAGGTGCTTCGACTGAAAACATGGTCTCCTCCCTCTTTGCCATCGAGCTCCAATTACCGCGTCGAAACACTTTTCGCCAGAGTTTCATTGTCCATAAGGGAGACATAGCTGAGCTTCGTCCATGTCTTAAAACAGTTCAATCAACTCGCTGTTCGTTTGACAGTCGTTGCCAATAGAAAGAGGCCTGAAGACAGGAATGAAACCTAGCAGATCTCTTATATTGACTCTTCAATTAAGTTTAAAGACATTTTATGAACCATGGTTTTCTCAAGAATTGGAACTTCTGGCGCAGTTGCCATAATGAAGAGGAGGAAGAGACTATTAGTCACCGGCTCTATCTAGACGAAGATGGAAATATCCCTAGGCTCTACCTTCTTCGACAACTTAAATAACCTCAGTTCAGTTAACATCAAAAATTTGCTTGAGTTCATTCATAATTTAAAATGGCTTGAATTGGCTTCTCGATTTGCAGTAAGACAGATCCTCAACTTGTGGCATCACAACGGACTCATTTCGCAGCCTAAGTGTGTCTTCCTGCAAGTCCCATGCCCAGACAGCCACCTTAACCTAACCTAACCTAAGGTTTTGAAAACTTTCGTCCACGTCCGGGTTAAAGATTACAACAAAACGCTGCCACATTGACGCGCCAAAGGTGCGGTGAAAGTTTTAGCCAACGCGAGCTAAGAACCAGCTGAACTTTGCCCTTTGCAACAGGGTGTCAAAAAAGTGGGCACTTTTTGCCACAACGCACGTTTTTGTGGCAACTTTGCACACTTGGCGCTGTTTATTTCATTCATTTTTTTTTTGTACTCGATCAACAACACAAAAATGTTACGTGGCAAAAGTAACAGGCTTGCAGCAAAATGTGGCAAGCGAAGCATTTACTGAGGCACATGTTTGTGCGTGTGTGTGTGTGCGTGTGTTGAAGCTGTTGAATGATGTGGCAAGATGGGGGAAAATTGCCAAGCGGCTGGCAGCACCGATGGCCAAAAGGGGGACGTGCGGCTTCGGCAGCGAAATGGGGTCGTTGCACGTTTTCAATTTCACTTTCACGCAACGGGGGAGATGCAGCATAGAAATAAAAACAACAATAACATTGGTAGCGCAAAGTTTTTCAACTCCCTCTGCACACACACACACACAGCGTCTGTGCCATTTGTAAGGTTAGGTGTGTGTGTGTGTGTGTTGTAGGTGTTCGACGTAAGCGGCTTTTCGTTTGGAATTCCAAAAATAAATATGGCGCACATCAGCTGACGCGCTTAACGTCTGCCATTGTTATCCTTTGGGGGTTTTTTTGCTATTGGTGTGATTGTTGTTTTTGTTGTCGTCTCGCAAGGAAATTGCATTAAGCTGCCGGTGTGTGTGTTTATAAGCCTTGCCGGCTCGTTGTCCTGTCTGCTTGTCGGTTTTTGGCGCAGACGGCAACGACGACGACGATAATGACAGCTGGCAAAGTTGTTGTTGTGCAAGTTGGCAGGAAGAGGTTAAACGCCGTTTGAGGGCATTTCGAACTTTTGTGCCTTTTCGTCGACATCAACGACTCTGTGTGTGTGTCCTTTTTTGCGTCGCTATTTTCTATTCTACTTTACGTATCCCCGACTGACTTTTCGACTGGGCGTAATTGGAATTTCTTTTAATTTAACTCGAAAAATTTTATTCGTCAACTGCTTTGAATTTCCGGAGGCGGAAATTGTTTTCTACCCAAAGGCGTTGAATGTCTGAGTGTGTTGTTGTTTTGCTGTTTGGTTTTGTTTTTGTTTTTCCAGAATAAATTAAATTGCTTAATGAAGAAGTCGTATAAAGTGTTTTGCGGGCAGGGGAGGGCAAATTTTTAATGAAATTAGTGTGAACTAATTAAGATTTGTGTGGCAATTAGAAGCAGGTGACAAGTTGAGAAAGCGACTGAATGGTGTGTGGAAAATGGGGTTTAACAGTTGGTGGAAAGTTTTTGTTGGATCAGTTTTTAACAAGCTTAGCACTTGGACTGATTATTTGCTCACTGTGCTGCAATTTGAGGTTTCTTTTTAGTAGACGGAAGTCTATAGTTCACGTAAAAATTTGCGTATCTTTAAAGTTCCCCTTTACTAGACAGAAGTCCTTAGTTTTTCATATAAGTTTGCGTCACTTTAAGGTTCTTTTTTACTAGACAGAAGTCTATAGTTCACATATAAGTTTCCATCACTTTATGGTACCCTTTTACTAGACAGAAGTCCATAGTTTACATGTAAGATTGTGTCTCTTTAAAGTTCTCTTTTACTAGACAGAAGTCCATAGTTACATATAAGTTTGCGCCTCTTTATGGTTCCCTTCGACTAGACAGAAGTCCATAGTTTACATGTAAGATTGCGTCTTTTTAAAGTTGCCTTTTACTAGACAGAAGTCTATATTTTACCTGTACGTTTGTATGACTTTAAGGTGCTTTTTTTACTAGACAGAAGTCTATAGTTCACACATAAGTTTGCATCACTTTAAGGTTATTTTTTACTAGACAGAAGTCTATAGTTCACATATAAGATTGTGTCTCTTTAAAGTTCCCTTTTACTAGACAGAATTCCATACTTTACCTGTACGTTTGCATCACTTTAAGGTGCTTTTTTAGACAGAAGTCTATAGTTCACACATAAGTTTGCATCACTTTAAGGTTATTTTTTACTAGACAGAAGTCCATAGATTACATGTAAGATTGTGTCTCTTTAAAGTTCTCTTTTACTAGACAGAAGTCCATAGTTCACATATAAGTTTGCGCCTCTTTATGGTTCCCTTCGACTAGACAGAAGTCCATAGTTTACATGTAAGATTGCGTCTTTTTAAAGTTGCCTTTTACTAGACAGAATTCCATACTTTACCTGTACGTTTGCATCACTTTAAGGTGCTTTTTTACTAGACAGAAGTCTATAGTTCACACATAAGTTTGCATCACTTTAAGGTTATTTTTTACTAGACAGAAGTCTATAGTTCACATAAAAGTTTGCATCACTTTAAAGTTCCCTTTTACTGGACGGAAGTCTATAGTTCACATATAAGTGCACATCACTTTAAGGTTCCCTTTTACTGGAGTTAACATAAAAGTTTGAGTTAATTTAAAGTTCCCTTTACTAGGTAGAAGTCTATAGTTTACCCATTAGTTGGCATCTCTTTAAGGTTCTCTTTTACTAGACTGTAGTCTATAGTTTAAAATAGAAAAGTTCGGAATTCAGTTATTTCAACAGGTTCCATGATCTGCCTTACTAACTGCCCAAAAGTATGCTACAAAAACATGCCTTTAAAGTCCTCCAAATTTACCTAAAAATCAGAGCTGCCTTAGCAAATGATTTTATGTCTCTTTAGCGAATTTAATTCAACAAAATTGCCACTCAGAGAACAAAGCATGCCAACACAAATGCCACAACCAATAAAATGCACCCAAATTGCAATGAATTCTCTACAATATTGATTGATTTGGCAGCTAAATATATTGCAAAAAAATACACACACACACACACACAAACCCACACACATTTAAAACATATGGCAACTAAATAACGAACGTTGAACGCGCAAGTGAAAAATAAATCAAAGGAAATGCCAAACATTTTACAAGCACGTGCAACACGCTGCCAATTGCCACGCAGTCAGTCATTCAGTCAGCCGTCCAGCCAGACAGGCAATCGGCAATCAGCGCCTGATTGCACGGAATGTCAGTGTGCAGTTGGAGCAGAACAGCGGGCACGCTTCAATGCAGCAAACAATCGACATATGCAACGCGTTCAACAATAATAACAACAACAAATAACATAGCAAAAACAACTGCCATATAATGTCAATGTGTGCAATGTGTGCACACACACACATTTGCAACTGCGTGTCGTTGTATTGGTTGCTGGCAGTGCGGAAAGGTACGCTTGAAAAAGTACCAAAGCGCACCAGGATGCGGCGGGGCGTGTTTTGTGGCCGTTTTACGAAATGCCGTTATTGCACTTTTAATTTAATTGTTGTTGTTGCAATTCGTTGGGGGCGCAATGAAAGTGTACGGAATTGTCGATTGTTGAGAAACGAGCGAAAATGTTAAGGACAGCAATGTAAAACGTAAAATGTAGAAAAATAAAAAAAAAACATAGAAAAATATGCAGAATGAAAGAAGAAAGAAATGGTAAAAGTGGTAAAATGTTGAAATTGTTTGTTTACAGAAAATCCCCCCAAACGTGCCTCAAGTATAAACAAATGTACATTGTTATGGTTGTTGCTGTTGTTGGTATCTTTGTTGTTGTTGTCATTAAGTTGTTGAGAGATATGTTGTGTGCCATTGTTGGCTTTGGCGTTGGCATTGCATTACCCACTGGAGACCTGTGGGCTGCGATAAGTGAAAAGAAGAAACTTTTTTTTTTGTTTTTTTTTGTACGAGAAGAAAGTTTGAAGAAAGAAGTTTTGTAAATGATTCAGAAAATGCCTTAACATGTATGTATTTGTTAGTTATGAAAATTAATCAAGAATAAGTCATAAAGAATGACCTGCATTGTGGTGTTTCCATTAATTTTATTTTCCTTCTAACTGAAACCTGGCATTGTTGTCTTGAAAATATCCAGAAAGATCCCTCGATTAGTTGCAAAAGTGTCAAATATTTTCATTACATCTGTGGTCATACGAAAGAGTAGCTTAAGTCAGCATAAGAGAGATTTGAGTTATGAAGTTGGGGGCTTCTCTAGTCGCGCTTAAATGTAGAAACTACTTCCTTCTTAGTTGCTAAGCCAGAGTGCTTGAGTAACTACCTTTCTTTAGGTTAGTTTCTCGGTTCATTCATACTTTATTCTTCATTCATCCCTAACTTAATTTTCTTCACCACAAGATATCTATTAGATCCAGAAAGGTCATAGACATCTTTAGGACTTAGGAAACTGTGTAGATTATTTTCTTTTTCTTTGTAATACATCCACAAAGTCCATGTTGACCTTATAAAATTTAAATCTCTCCCTCTTTTACTCCAAAGTCGTAATGGTATTTACCGTCTCTTTAACTTTACTTATTTGTGGTATACATTTAGGCGAATAGGTATTTTATAGAATTCTTCGGTCCAATTCCTCGACCCAGAAAGTCCTTGTTGACCTCAAAAAATCTAGTTTTCCTACGTTTTTTATTTTAACTACGACTCATACGTAATGACATTTACCGTCTTTTTAACTTCATTTATTTGTAGCATACATTTAGGGGAATATTTTATACATAAATTCCAGCACTTCCTAAACTTCCGCCGCTCTCTTTCTCTCTTCTTCTGCCTTTTTATGAAATCCTATGATTCATTTGCATATTTCTTGCACTTCCATTTCGTCATATTTCTCGTTTGGCATGCTTCTTCTTTTATTCGCCACACGCAGCTCTTTCCAACCTTGATTACAGTTGAGTTATTAC
Organism: Melieria crassipennis; assembly: GCA_963668005.1. Taxonomy (NCBI): domain Eukaryota; kingdom Metazoa; phylum Arthropoda; class Insecta; order Diptera; family Ulidiidae; genus Melieria; species Melieria crassipennis. The sequence continues at coordinate 71,295,635 of OY764962.1, read as the reverse complement.
AATTACGCCTAAAAGAATACAACAAAACGCATGCAAACATTAAATATGCACAAAAACAACAACAACTTCACCCATGAAAAACAACAGCAACAATAACTTCGCTAACAAAAAAGCAACCACATTAACTTCACCAACAAAACAGCAACAACATAAACAACACCCACATTTGCCAACGACTATAGCAACAACAACAACATTTGCATACAAAAAACATCTCACATGACGTGGCAAAAGGATGTGGCGAGAGCTAAATACGAGCAGTCGAATTAGGGAAAACCTACCGGAAAGGGGCACAAAATATACGTCAATGGCAGCACTTTGCTGTACCGCACCCCACTCTCCGTCTGCTTCAGCGCCTACTTTCCTACTTGTGCGTAATTATGGCGAAATTTTTCCACACATGTCTTCGACTGACACCCGCAACCCACAGACGCACTGTAGCACACAGCTTCACATTACACTGTGCTACAAAATGTATCGCTAAACTGTAGACAAGTAATGAAAATTATTACACAATGTAAATAAGATATAAAAACTTGAAATCCAAAAGCTTTTAATGATATTTTGTTAAAATTTTATGTTTTTATGTGGACGGTACAAATTTTTTTTAGAATACTTTCTTATATAAAGTTTAATAAAACTTAAAAAAAAAATTAATGAAGTGAAATAAAATAAAATAGAACCAATAAAATAAAATAAAATTGATTAAAAATTAAAAATAAAATAAACAAAAATAAAATAAAATAAAATAAACTAAAATTAAATTAAATTAATTTAAATAAAAGTAAATAAAATGAAATAAAATTAATACAAATAAAATGAAATAAAATAAAATAAAATAAAATAAAATAAAATAAAATAAAATAAAATAAAATAAAATAAAATAAAATGAAATAAACTAAACTAAACTAAACTTAAAAAAAAATAAATGACAATAAAATTAAATAAATTAAATCAAATTAATTAAAAATTAAAATTATATTACATAAAATAAAATAAAATAAATTCAATAAAATAAAATAAATTAAAAAAAGTAAAATAAAATTGATTAAAAATTAAAAATAAAATAAACTAAAATAAAATGAAATGAAATGAATCGAAATGAAATGAAACGAAATGAAATGAAATGAAATAAACTAAACTAAACTAAACTAAACTAAACTAAAATTAAATAAAATGACAATAAAATAAAATAAATTCAATAAAATAAAATAAAATTAATTAAAAATTATATAAAATAAAATAAAATATATTAAAATAAAATAAAATAAATTACAATAAAATAAAATAAATTCAACAAAATAAAATAAAATAACATAAAATAAAATTGATTAAAAATTAAAAATAAAATAAACTAAAATAAAATAAAATGAAATGAAATAAAATAAAATAAAAAAATTAAATCGTTTTTTTTTTCAAATGCAAAAATTCTCGTTTCACAGTGTTAACGGTTGTGCTTTGCTTTCAACTCGTTTTATCGCAAATCCCTTGATTATTCCAGCGCAATCTTTGTCTGTCCTTCCATCCGTTTGTCCGTCCGTACAGCCTAGTCGCATAGCGCTGTCTGTCCGTGCTCGCATCCGTCTGTCTGTCCGCTTGTCTGCTGCTCATCTATGCATCCGTTTAGCACTCGTTTGTTTGTTTGTTTGTTTGTTCGACTGTTGGTTTTTCCTTGTTGTTGCTGCTGTTGGCTTCCTGTGGCTGTCGGAATTTCTTGCCCAAGTGTTGTTTCCCCTTTCCATTTGCCATACTTTCTACTTATTTTCATTTCGGTTTCTTTCTTTTTTTAACATTTTCATATTTACAAGTGCCATTTCGAGCGTGTGCAAGTATACGTTCATATATATGTGTGCGTATGTGCGTGTGGGTGTGTGTGAGTTCATATGCAAATGTTTACAGGCAGCCGCCATACCAACGCCTTTCCATGCCACTTCACCTGCGCTGCTCCAACAAATTTTGTTGTTGTTGTTGTTGTACTATGTGCGCCTGCAGTGTGCGTGCTCCAAGAATTCCGCGCGCCGCTGCATGCCGCTGCTACCAATTGCTGCCTGCGACACCCTCTCGCCCTCCTTGTTTGCATTTACTTTTGCTGCTTTTACGACTTGCTTCGGGCCAAAGAAGACGAGCCAACAGCAGCCGCCACCGCCACCGCTGCCACAGCAGCATCCGCACAGTGGGGCGCACGCACGCAGCGCAATTCAAAATTTCCGATTGATATAAATTACCAAAGTTAATTTTATTGGCATGGAATTTACGAGTCGGTGTAATTGTGCAAGGTTCATAAAATTAATTGAGTGAAACTCAACGGCCGAAAAGCAACGACTGCGGCATGCAGCGCTGCTGGCAACGGGTGGTGCAAGTAATCGAGCAAACACGTCCATGGGCCGTCGCCCTGCTCGAGTGGCCCCAAACGACCGGCGCGCAGTGTGGAAATTTAGTAAATTGCAGAAATTACTTGCGCGGCGTTGATGGGCAGCTGAACGTACTTGTGTTTGTATGTACATATGTATTCGTATGTGGCAGCAGATGTTGGCATTGGATGCAACCGTGACGCTACTTGAGCGGCCGAAAGTGCTTTTCGGGGAGAAGGTGGCGTAGGGGGGGGGCTGTGTATTAGCAATTGCAACGCTATGGTTTACGCAAAATGTAGTTTAATTGAAATGAATTTAGTAAACGCAAGTGGGATATGGTAAAATATAAACATTTGTATGTATATAGAGAACTATGTGGCCATATGTGTAAATAGCAAAAATGCTAAATACACAACTTGGTAAAAAATACAAAAATTAAAAAATAATTAGCATAGTTGCTGGGCTAAGTATATCGTGAATAGCACTGAGGCAACTTTTAGGATATCTAAACAATTTTCAGGCATTTCGAACAATTTTGTTCAGACTAGATTGTTCAGTTGGCACGTATATAGATTAAACTACACGAGACTAGGTCTACAACTAGACTAGATTAATAATGGACTGGACTAGACTAGACTAGACTAGACTAGACTAGACTAGACTAGACTAGACTAGACTAGACTAGACTAGACTAGACTAGACTAGACTAGACTAGACTAGACTAGACTAGACTAGACTAGACTAGACTAGACTAGACTAGACTAGACTAGACTAGACTAGACTAGACTAGACTAGACTAGACTAAGACTAGACTAGACTAGACTAAGACTAAGACTAAGACTAAGACTTGATTAAGACTAAGACTAAGACTAGACTGGACTAAGACTAGACTAGACTGAACTAGACTAGTCTGGACTGGACTAGACTAGACTACACTAGACTAGACTGGACTAAGACTAAGACTAAGACTAGACTAGACTGAACTAAACTAGTCTGGACTGGACTAAGACTAGACTAGGCTAGATTAGATTAGACTAAACTAGACTCTTGACTAAACTAGACTCAGCTAATGCCAAAACACTTCCATTTACTTTGGTGTAAACACCACAACCGCACATTTGCTTCTTCTTCCCTTCCAACATTCTTGTCCACTTATTGCTTGTTTTTGTAAAACTCAGTTTGCTCGCAACGATTAAGTCATTTGCACCGGCTGTGCCCATTCAATGCAAATTCGCTTAATGCGTTAAGCCAGCAACATTTGCCTTTAACACGTTTTGGTTGTTTTTGCTTTTTTTTTGTTGTTGTTGCTTAATGCACTTTTAAGTAGTTCGAAACGCCAAGCCGTAACATCTGCGAACGAACTGTGCGACCGAAAAGACAGACAGTCCACAGTGCAGTCAGTTGCTAAATCAAAGCTCAGCGCTAATTTGCATACTCCGCGCAGTTAACTTAAACGCCAGCAGCTTCAGTCAGACGCACCGAACAGTTCATCATCGGCGTAATGTCGAAAAGACAGCAATGTCCGCCGATGGCCAACCGGCTGTTGTCCTGCGCCAGTTGTTGCAGTGCTGCACGTCAGCTGGCTGCCGCGCCACGATGTCACCGCTTTGACTGTTTGACTGATGGCCGTTCGCTGGCAACACGCAAACCAGCAAATTTGTGATGAATGCGTTGTCAGTCAATTGTGCTGCATGCGCGTCATGCTGCTTGTTGCTTGGAATTGAGACTTGACGTAAAAATTTGTGCATTTAGAATGCTACAATCAATTAGTCAGCAACAACAAAAAAGTTCAAAGTTCAATGGTCCTTTGAAGGTTTTTTTTTGTTTAGAACTAAAAGCAACTGTAATGATTTATTGACAGCGTCGGATTGAAACTGGTTTGTTTTGTATAAAATGTTCTAATTCTAAATTTGTTTCTATATTATGAAATCACACACAATCAAGCAACTTACAACAAGTTTCAACTGTCAACATTTTTCTTTTTTCCTGTAAGTCCTAACCCACTTCTCACTCATTGTTGGATCTCTACTCATTACAGTTTTTTTGCCACAGAGTTTCTTACATTAACCTCATTCGTGAAAGTTAAAGTTCAATTAACAGTGCTTCAGTCGGTCTTAACCGACTTATTTATACTCTACACCATACAATTACAAGACAGACGGAGGGGCAAACGGAAGCACAAATAAATTAAGGGATTAAAGTAGTAATTGAAAAGAAGGAAAGACGAACACACGAAAGGAGAGAATAATGGAAAGATGGATGGAAGAATGAGTTGAAGACTGAATGGAAGGGCTGACATGTGGATTGATGGGCGAAAATAGGGACGAATGAAGCTATGGACGAAAGTATAAATAGAAGGACAGATCAATGAATCAGAATGACAAGAGGATCCATTGGCAAAATGGACAAATTGTAGACATATCGATAGACTAATGTGCACATAGAAAGAATGGACCAACGAAAAAACAGAAGGATTTAAAGAAGAACAGACAGAAGTACGGAAAGACCAACGAAAGGATGGGTTTCCCTTTGAGAGAACCGATAAACAAATACATAGATGTAGGAATAGGCAGAGAAATAGTTGAAAGATATACAAAGAGATAGGCGGATTGAAAGACAAACGTGCAAAACAAAAAGAATGGACAGACGTAAGCACTGATTGAAGAACAAACAAAGGGATCTGAGAGAGAAAAGTCAATCAGAAAAGCTGACAGACAGAAAGACGGATCGACTAACAAATGTTTGGGCGGGCCTTAGAATAGACACAAGAACCGAAATGCAAATAGATGTAAGGATAGATTGATATAGAAACAGACAGACCAAAGAATAGACGGATTGGCAGATGAAGGGGCAGATAATAAAACAGACAGAACAGAAGGAAAACAGATGGGCGAAAGAAAGAACGGACGGCAGACGGTTTAACGGATTAAAAAACGAAATAAAGGGTGGACGGAAAGACGAACGAATGGAAGGATGAACGTTTAAAGGATAGAAAATGGATAAACAAGAATAGGAAAACAATAGAAAACGGATGAAAGGATCAATGATAAATTGACAACAACAACGTTGACAGATTGGACTATCTATGGAGGAAAAAACAGATTTTCAGAAAGACGAAACGACAAACGAAAGGAAAAACGGGCAGTATGATAAATGAAAGAACCGAAGGACGGGGAGTCAGACGAACGAGAATAGACGAACGAAATAGCATTAGAAGACGAAAGGACGAACAATAGGATGGGCGTAAAAATGGACGTAAAGACAGATGAAAACGCGGACGGAAGATGGATGGATGGAAGAACGAGCGAAACGACAGGAAACAACAGGAACAGAATGAGCAAAAGGATAGAAATCGGACAAAAAAACGAATGAGAGAGTAAACAGAGCAATCTACGCAAGAACCGATAGATGATGAACGAAACGATGAACGGGCTTTACGATAGATGAGAGAACTGAAAAGAATGGACGAAAGAAGGAGAAAATACCACACGAAAGACAAAGAAATAAATAACATAACGAAAGAAAATATGGACGAAAAGATAAACAAAAGAATGAACGAAAGGAAGGAATGACGAACGAAACGATGCACGTGCGTTAAGATGGATAAAAAACTGAGAAGAATGGACGGAAGAAGGAGAAAATACCAGACGAAAGACGGATACACAAATAAAATAACTAAAAAAAAAGGATGGACGAAAAGACAAACGGAAGAATGATACACGGAACCATGAACAAAACGATGTGCGAGCGTTAAGAAGTATGATAGAAGGAGAAAGAAGGAGAAACTACCACACGGAAGACGGATAAACGAATAAAATAACGAAAGAGAAAGTAAAAGAAAGAGAATAAGAAGAAGAAAGAGAATAAGAAGAAGAGAATAAGAAAGTATGGACGAAAAGATAAATGAAAGAATGAATGAAAGATCAGACATAGGGACAGACCAAAGGACGTACGAACGGTAAGGATGGACAGAAGTATAGAAAGTCGGAGAAATGGAAAGAAAGTGAAAAGGACAGAATTACAATCGAAATAATGAACGGGATAAACAAAAGAACCGAAGAACGGAGGGTCAGACGGAAGAACAAACAAACGGAGGATGGATGGACGAAAGGCAGACCGAACAAAAGGACAAATGGAACGGTAGAACAGACGAATTTTTTTAATGAGAGGATAGAAGGTAAAATCGTCGACTGTTCCTCCACTGAACAACGAATGAAACGATGAACAGAAGCAGACAAAAGAGAGAATGGACGGATAAAAGAACGGACGAACAGAAAGACTAAGTGTCGCATAGAATTTTTGAATAAAAATACAGACAGTAAAATGGCAGTTTTTTCGTCTGCCTATTGGTGGGCAGAATAACGGACTAAAGCACTGACGGAACGGAATGGAAGGACAAATTGACGAACCCAGATAAATTCAAATTCAAATAGATTTTCCGATGCATTTAATGGTCTCTGAAGGGCGCTTTAAATGTCGCACAAAAGTGACTAGAACCAATGTCGTTAATGCAGAGTGCATAGAAAAAATGCAAGGAACAAAAATCGAAATAAAGTAAAGCAGCACAAATTGCAAAGTTGACACTAACAAAAACAACAACTATTACTTAGGCTACAACTACATTAGCATTGCAGTAGCAACAAGTTTATTTGCATAACGAATGTTTGCACTCATTGCATTGCTAAGTGCAGGATGCAAAATCAACAACAACAACAACAGCAAAGCCGCCTGTTCAGTGTGTTGTGTGCATGTAAGACGCACTGTTGGGCCTGAGCCACTCACCAAATGCAAACATTGTTGCAAGTAGAGGCAGTCCAACAGCCAAATAGACAGACAAAACGACCGACCGACTGAGAGGCAAATAACCGCACACTGGCGGGCAGTTAGGATGCGAACAAGTTAATTGGCCTTTTATCTGTAAAACGTGCCGGCAAATGTTAAGTTATTTGGCTTTAAGTTCAGCTGAAGGTGGAGTTGAAGTTGTGTGTGTGTGTATGTGTGTGCGTGCGAATAATTTGTTGCTTATTGTGTGCGTGCGTGAGTGATTTAAATATCGATTTTGAATGGCGTTGATGATGTTCATTTATATAACATCATCATTTATATATTATTTATATAATGACTATACTTATACTTGTATGCATAGCTATGATGTCTAAAGGTTTTCTTAGAGGGTTAAAATCTAAAAACAAAACCATTTTCCACTATTTTTTTTATATATAAAATTTTATTGTTTTTATAAATATAATACATTTTTATAATTAATATAATAATTAATAATAATTTATAAATATAGTTAGTAAATTTTTTTTAATAAATAAATATATAAATAAAAAAAATTAAATATATGTATATATAAAATTTTTTTATATATAAAATTTACTGCATTTTAGTCTAGAAAATATTTCTATCTATGCAGTCAGCAGTTCAAACGCATGAAAATTATAGTCTTTCCTCTCCCAGATATCTCTTCTAGATATCTCTCCTGTATATTCCTAAGTAACTCTACACATACTTGTTTTCTATCTCTAAACTCAAAAGCGTTAAAACTTAAACTAACTTAAGTCGTTGGCCAGCATTCGGCTCGCCAGTTGTCGTTGTGACAAATTTAATTAGATGCCAACAAAAAGCCATAAAATTTCAAACAATTTAAATCAATTTGCTAATGTACCCATAAACGTAAGAAAAATCCCATCAAAAAAGAATTAAGAAAAAACAGAAAAAATATCATTAGAAAAAAAATTAAAAACAACAACAAATTATGAAAAAATCATTTAACAAAAAAGAAGCACACACACACAAGATTTCCAATTAGAATAGAACCAAAACCTGAATCACGGCTAAGAGACACTGAACCATTTAGAACGAACTCCAACGCACCACTCGAGAACAAAACTCGTTTCGGCGGCACACTTTGAAGCTCGCAAAACGAAACGAACAGTGTGACAATTGGCTCCGGTACGCCGAAAAATGATATCACAAACGTTTAATGAGCAACAAACGGCCGCAACAGAAAGCCACACGAAAAAGAAGCTAAATAAATACGAAATTCAGCTTGAAAGAGCACAAAGCAACCGAAGCACACAGCAGCAAAGCCAACACCGAAGGCTTCGGTCGCGCACGCGCAGGCAAACTTCAGAGTGGCTCGTTCAACTTTAAACTGCGCTTTGGGACATTTTGGTCCCATAATTGTGCTTGCGTTGTTCTCATTTCGTTTTTTCGCCATTTCTAATTAAGCAATAACATTAAATTTTAATTAATGGCACAACGCCATAACGACGGCGACTGCGGTGGCGAACCTGCCAATCGACACAGTTGGCGCACTGAATTCACTAATTGTACAGATTATTTTGACCATTATTATGCCATGATTAATGTTAAGACGTTTCATATATAAACAACAACAACAACAAATATGTGGTGCGCATTAAAATAGAGCGCAGCTTAAGGCGCTTGGAATGTGCGATGAAAAAAATCCCATGCGACATGCGACACAGTTGTGCGACAGCTGTGTGTTCTGTTGTTGGATTTCAGTGCATATTTTTTATTGTACGAAAATGTTGCTGTTGCACGAGTCGACTGGGAAGTGTGTGTGTGATATTAATTTGATTGAAAATGTGGGGCGCCACGGCAACCGGCTGGAATGTCAATGAATTGTCGGCGCAACATAAGCCGTGCCGGAATGTGTCCGAACGTTGGGCAACGAACAACACAGCTGGCGACCAGTGGGCGTAAATCATGGCGGCGTTGTTCATCATTTATATGCGATGTCACACATGCGCATTGGACAGACCGAAGCGGGCTTTGATCGTTGCGAATGCAAACTGATTGTTGGCCACTGGGTGTCGAGAGAAATGCTAATAAATGACAGAAATAAAAATAATTCAAGCAGATTTGGGGCAATGAATTGTGTGCCCTAAAATTTAGAGAATCAAAATTTATAAAAAAAAAATTATAAAAAATTTTGAAAAAACCTAAAAATAAAGCTTTTGGATTTCTCTTGAAGCCCTCATTCGTTCTGAGTCGTAGTGAGTCATCTTTGTATATTGTGTGATGCATTGTACCATTGGCCAAACAACATCTATCCAGCCAGTCCAATCCATCTATAGTCCATTTAATTTAATTTTGTTTCATTTAATTTAATTTTACTTTATTTTATTTTATTTTATTTTATTTTATTCTATTTTATTTCATTTCATTTCATTTCATTTCATTTCATTTCATTTCATTTCATTTCATTTCATTTCATTTCATTTCATTTCATTTCATTTCATTTCATTTCATTTAATTTAATTTAATTTAATTTAATTTAATTTAATTTAATTTAATTTAATTTAATTTAATTTAATTTAATTTAATTTAATTTAATTTAATTTAATTTAATTTAATTTAATTTAATTTAATTTAATTTAATTTAATTTAATTTAATTTAATTTAATTTAATTTAATTTAATTTAATTTAATTTAATTTAATTTAATTTAATTTAATTTAATTTAATTTAATTTAATTAATTTAATTTAATTTAATTTAATTTAATTTAATTTATTGCATACAACAATAATGTCTACATAGTTGTGTTTCTCTATAAATGCTTCGTAGTTATGTTAAATTAAATAGAAACTAAACAAAATCACGTTTGCTTTGCTCTTTCTCCTCTGCTTTGTCCTCAAAAATTATTAAATCTGACTCAAAAATATATTCTTTAAGAGCATTTCACTTGCTGGCAATGCAAATATTTTGGTTCACAAAATCGCATAATCCCACAAAAGTCAGCAAAAGAAAAATACGCATAATAAGTATTTAGTTAACACTAGAAGTACCGAGCGGTCATTTGACGGTTTTCAGTTTTTGATTAACCGTAGCTCGAAAACGGTTTAAGTTACGAATCTTGTTCTCCTTGACTTTTAATATTTTGCACTAACAATATTTTGCAAAATATTAAAAGTCAAGGAGAACAAGATTCGTAACTTAAACCGTTTTCGAGCTACGGTTAATCAAAAACTGAAAACCGTCAAATGACCGCTCGGTACTTCTAGTGTTAAGGCGCCTGCAATTATGCTAATATATTTTACAAAGAGGGGACAAGCCAAAATGGGGTTGACATGGCATGCAGTCATCCTCTACTCACACGCACACACACACACACACACACACACCCAATTATGGCCAAACAATTTAGATAAGGTCGATTTTGTTATGCCGAGCACAATTCGACATACCGCAGCCATAACAATTACAACAATTGCTGGCTATAAAAGCGTAGCAACGAACGCACCACAAGTAACAACAGCAGCAGCAACAGTGGCCAACAACACACAAAAAATAGGGTTGATTAGCACAAACCAACAAAAGTATTTTTCGTCACTTATGCAGCGTCTACTCTGCTTAACCTCCTTTAACCCCCTTTAACCTTTTTATTTGGTCGTTTTTGTTGCATGCACCATGCCGTCTAAAGTAATTTAAACGCTTGCAACATTTCATAATTTTTTCCCCCTCATTCTGCCTTTTTTTTGGGTTTATCTACTGCACATTGTTTACTAGCCAAATGTGAGTAATTCGTATGTAATTGTTTACATTTGCCACACACACACAAACACACACACACTGCACGCCGCCACGGTTCGTTGCCGACCCGACCAGCGAGGCGTTGAGACCTCACCACCCTTTCTGTCTAATGAAAACGAGCTAATGTGGCTATCACTGATTCTCGACTTCTCATCTCTTCTCATTCGAAATGTAAACTGTTAGGCGTGTTTGTGCCATAAGCAAAACCAACCAACTCCCTTTCCCCCCTATAAACTTTGCTTCGGACTCATCCGCTGACCCTTCAAACAGCCCACTTTACACATTCAATTTTCTTAATTTTCTTTCGTTGCTATGCTGCTGATGTAAACAAATTATTTTTAATTCGTTTTATGAAGTGCAGAGTAATAAAAAAACTCTTTTGTAATTATGAAAAATTAAAAAAAAATGCTACTAAAATTGTTTATATTCAGACACTGAGTTAAGTTATTTCATTGATTTTTTTGATTGATTTTTTATAACAGTTCATTGTTGTTTAATTCTTTGGAACAATTTTGATTTTTTTTTAATATTTTTTATTTAGTATTTATAATCTATTAAAAATATATCTAAAATTAAAAATATAAATAAATTGTATTTAAAATTTATATAAAAATATATTTAAAACTAATGTGACGCTGAATTTTTTGCTTCACTGTGAATTGAAGACCACTGATTTTTACAAAATATATACTTATAAAACGATTTCTAAACCATGATAAAGTTACATAGGCTATATACGATTGTCCTTTAATCAATCGAGACCTTTAGACTTTAGTCATGCAAATTGACATTGGTATCGTTTGAAAAAGCGATATGGGCATCAAACGATTCCGAGTTTCATTGAAGCAATATGGATATCAAGCGATTCAACGTTTCATTAGCGTAAACATAAGTTGTCTAAGATCGGCCGCGCCCATCTGAAACCTTCAGTATAACAAACAAGGTGTGCTGTAGTATACTTTTGTTAGACAGTATGGGTATCAAACGATTCAGAAATTAATTCTTACAAACATAAGCTAAACGGTATTGGCCACGCCCATCTCTTACGCCTAATAGAACAACAAAAAATGTTCTATAATATACTTTTGTTAAGCAATATGGGTATCAAACGATTCAGCATTTCATTTTTATAAATATAAGCTAACCGATATTGGCCACGCCCACCTATAACGCCCAATTTAATGAGCTCATATCTGTTGTATGATTTCGAAAGGCGATATGGGTATCAAACGATGCAGCACTTCATTGGGACAAACATGAACTGAATAACATGGGCCACGCCCACTTTTACGCCCAACATAATAACTACCAATTATATATAGTATACTTTTATGCGACGATATCATATGCCGATTTTCTTGAGGCAATCATAAGCTATATGAGATTGGCCACGCCCACCTCTCATGGCCATTATAGTAGGACATATTAGATATGGCATATTGCTATAGGTCAATATGGGTATCAAACGATTCAGCACTTCGTTGGGACAGACATGGGCTGAATTACATTGTCCACGCCCACCTGATGCATCCGCTATAATCTGTGTAGCTGTTGATTCAATCTTATTGAGTTTTCAGAAGTTCTAAGTGATCTCTTGAACCAATCGTATTGAAATTTCAGAACATCTTAGTAACTCTTTAACCAAACTTACTGAGTTTCTAGAACGTCTAAATGATTCTTGAACCAATATTTTTGAATTTCCAGAACATCTAAGTGACTCTTCAATCAATCTTATTGAATTTCCAGAACATCTCAGCGGCTGTTGAACCAATCGTATTGAATTTTCAGAACATCTAAGTGACCCTTGAACCACCTTTTCGAGTTTCCAAAACTTCCAAGTGACTCTAAAACCAGTCTTATTGAGCTTCCAAAACATTTAAGTGTCGCTTGAACCAATCTCACTGGGTTTTCAGAAGATCTAAGTGACTTGAACCAATCACATCAACATTTTCAGAACATCTAAGCGACTCTTTAAACAAATTTACTGAATTTCCGTAATTTTCCAGTGTTTTTTTTGGAAATGTGTCATGCATTTTAATTGGTTTCATAATCAAGGGGCGTGGCACGTGCGTTGTTATATATGTATGTCATTATTAACTTTGAAACTGCAAGTTGCAGAGTATTGAAACTCAGTAAGGATTGATGACTTAGTAGTTTCCTTCTACTAGATTTATTTGACTGGCTTTTGACAACAGGCCTCGACTCTTAGAGCTGATTTATAACAGAAACTGTTAACAAGACATGGCCATAAAATCAGTTAACAATTCATTTTCACTTAAAGTAAGTTTTGTCTAAGCCCACTTAACTACTATCGGCAGCTACTTACTAATCAGATTAAAGCTCAGTCATGCAATTAAGCCAAACAAAAAATTGGTTTTAATTGGAATTTAATTAAAGGCAAAAAAGTTAATTGTTGACAACGTCAAATTAATTCAATTTTCTTGTGCACACTACAACCGCACAGAACCTGTCTGCTTGCACCACTGTTCAATGCACTGCTACCACGCCCATCGTTTAACTAAACACACAAACACACACACACATAAGCACAACAATACCTGCAGTTCACCAGTGCGCCGCTGTCGGTGCCAATGCACTGCACTCCATATCGCCGCATTCACATCTGTGCGCGTTTTCTTGTCGACTGCAAATGCGTTAAATGTTTGCGCAAACAGCGACCGAGCAGCGTTTTAAGTATTTCGCCTCTAATATGCGCCGACTCACGTAGCATTCGTAATGTCGGCGACGGTTTGCAGCGGCTGTGCATTTGCATTTCATGTCGTAAAGCATGAATTCACGTGAAATCTCTGGGATTCTGTTTAAGTGCTGCCGGGTTTCAGTGGCACTTCGTGGAATTGCCGCCGCCGCCGCTTCTGGTTCTAACAGCGCTACTCGTTTTCTAATATTTGTTGCATTATGTCGTTCAGGGATTCTTGCTTTATGTAACAACTAAATATCAAAGAATAAATAAGTAATGTAAGAATGGTATTAACACTTAACACTGTTAAGGTGGGCTGGAGATTCACTGTATTAGTGAAGGCCCAGCTTTTAGTCTTTCTAGACAGATATGCTTCAGCAGGATGTTTCTAGTGAAGCGACTGATCGGCTAAAAGAGGTCTGGAGTCTGTGAAGAACTATATACTTTATTAGTGAATGTCACACATGTGACATGTGACACATTTTCTTCAACAGGATGACTTTAGTGAAGCGACAGATCGACTAAAAGAGGTCTAGAGTCTCTGGAATACTTTATACTATATTAGTGAATGTCACACATGTGACATGTGAAACATTTGCTTCAGCAGGATAACTCTAGTGAAGCGACAGATCGGCTAAACAAGATTCAAAGTCCCTGGAATACTTTATACTATATTAGTGAATGTCACACATGTGACATGTGACACATTTGCTTCAGCAGGATAACTCTAGTGAAGCGACAGATCATCTTAAAGAGATTAAGAACCTCTGAAAAACGTTATACTATATTATTGAATGTCACACATGTCACATGTGACACATTTGCTTCAGCAGGATAACTCTAGTGAAGCGACAGATCGGCTAAAAGAGATCCGGAGTCTCTAGAAAACTATATATTATATAATAGTGAATGTCACACATGTGACATGTGACACATTTGCTTCAGGAGGATGACTCTAGGGAAACGACAGATCATCTTAAAGAGATTCAGAGTCTCTGTTAAACTATATCCTATATTAGTGAATGTCACACATGTGACATGTGACACATTTGCTTAAGCATGATGACTCTAGTGAAGCAAAAGATCGGTTCAAAGAGGTCTAGAGTCTCTGGAAAACTTTATACTATATTAGTGAATGTCACACATGTGACATGTGACACATTTGCTTCAGCAGAATAACTCTAGATGAAGCGAAAAATCCGCTAAAAGAGATTTAGTACAGTGGACAGTAATGTCAGTAATTTACTCAGCTATATTTTATAATTTTTTTTTACATTAAATTGATTTAATTTAATCTAAGGAAAATTTTTTGTCTTGTAATATTTTTACATTTTACTAATGAAAAGTTTCTTTTATGTTTGCATTTTTTTTAAAATTAATTTATATTTAATATTTTTTTAAATTATTTTTATATTTACTAATGACACATTTTTTCTATTTTCCCATCTTTTTACAGAAATGGGTCTACGTTACTGCGCCTCACCGTCAGTGGGCACCTGCTGTACGTACAGCATGGAGACGCGCATGGCGATGCAGTCGCGGATGCAACTGGAGAAACAATCCAAAGAGCAAATACTGAAAATGTCCAGCACACTGGCAACGCGTGCACTAAAATTTAAAGGTCAGGGAGTTGAAAGTAGATATTCATAAAAATATTTCAAAATTCTTATAAACAATTAGAAACATTTTTAAGTGGATTCAGTGTTGCATAGTTACAGGCGCTAAACCAATTTGAAACGTTTTACAATCATTTTGAACTTTTTGTAAATTGAAGGTAATATTTATTTTGGTTTCCAATTCAAAAAGCCCAAAAATGTCAGCACGTAATTTTCCAATTACAAGAATTTTCCGTTACATTAACACATTACTACCGGCATTATGGCTTCAAACACGCCCACCAAAATTACTCCGCTCGTTCTTGCACGCTGACACCCACTTGAGCTGCCAACTCGGTTCGGTTGCCGGTAGCGGCAGTGTTGAATATTGAACGGCCACTTGAGCAACACACACACACACACACACACATACGAGCTGCTCCATGTCACATGACACGCTGACACAGTGGCAACATTTTGTGACACCACAAGTGGCGGAGGTTGTCACTTGCCGCCGCTGAACCAACTTGACTCGGCGCAGCTCAACATGAAACAAATCGACTCAAGTTGAACTGAATTGAGTTGAGCTGAGCTGCGTGGACTTGCATGCGGGTCTGATTGCTGCAACTGCGTTTTTGCTGCCTCTGCGGCTGTGGCTGTGGGCGCATTCTCAAGTGGCGGCACGCACCCAAGCGGATGTCAAGATTTTTGGGCATTTCCGTTGGTTGATTTGTTGTTTTTGTTTTGTTTATAATGAAGCAACACAGCAACTGGCATTAATCATTCAATATGGTTGTGTGCCACACACTTCATTCATTGGCGCTTGTTGTCTTATTTGAGTGAATTGTTGCGCATGCGCCGCTTTACGCATTTAACGCTTCGCTGCCTAATTTTGCTTGACAACTGCTGTTTCAATTTTCCTATATTGGCTGCTTAATTTGTAGATTGATTTCAATTTACTATAACAATTTGTGTTTTCTTTCACCTCTCCCTTGCAGACGTCTTCCGCAAGTTGCTGATGGAGTCCAAGGAGGAGTTTCATACAATGTTTACACGCACCTATGGCGTCATCTATCAGCAAAATTCCTATGTATTTTCCGATTTATTTAACGAATTGGAAAAGTACTACGAACATGGCCGTGTCGATCTGTACGAGGTGATGGATAAGTTTTTCAACACACTGTACCAGAAGATGTTTCAAGTGCTCAATGGACAGTATTCGTTCGATGAGAAGTAAGTTGAAGATGTTGAAATTATTTATTATTTAAATTTGAAAATTATAAATTTAAAAACCCATAAATAATACAGTGAACTGGCAATAATATTAACATTCTTACATATGAACAGCTTTTGTCTACCATTGACTACTCTAAGTATGAACTTAGGGCAAAAGTTTTAAAATATGAAAAAAAAATAATTTGGAAATTACAAAAAATTAAACTGGCAAATTGGTGATTTTTTTTTATTTTTTCCGCAATCTCGGAAAAGTGAAAAGGCTTAATTTTAATTAGTTCATATTATTGCGAGTTCACTGTAACTAATAATGAGTTAAGTTTTTAAAAAAATTAAACGTTTTCAGTTTAAAGTTAAAAGTTATCAAATATTTTGTGTTTACACTTTACCAAAGCAATGCAATTTCGTGAGTAAAAAAATGTCTCAAACAGTTACACCTACACACAATGACGCACGCAAGGTGGAGGAGGGGGTTGGGGGTACAAACCTCTCCAAATATCCATTAATTACAACAATTTTAGATGACAAATATGGCTCCAAATGTGATTTGCCTCAGAAGTTGTATGCAAACGCCTCTTAAAAATAAAGTCCTGTGTGCCTATACAAACACACACACACATACAAACATGCTGCAAAAAAAAAAACACCTAACTGAATGCACAAAACGCCACTTAACCCTTTGCTAAGCGCTCATTTGCCGTTATCGGCGCATGAAGGCGGCAAATAAAAAATGAAAATTTAAACAGAAAATAGCAATAAAAATAAAAGAAAACATTTTTTTAAAGCAACAATAACAACAACAACAAAAAGAACAGGCAATTAAGTCGGTTATTGTTAGCCTAACAGCAACAACAATGGGCAACGCGGCATAACTTTATAACAAGAAGCATGTAAACAAACGGCCACGTTAACAGTGGCAGCAAAGCCAGAACAAAACAACAACAAAAACAACAACAACAGCAACACCAATGTAAGCAGCAACAGCACTTGTAAGTCTGCAACATTTGTTCAAGTGTGCAATGCATTGTAATTGTTGTTAACGTTGTTGTTGTTGTTTTTATAATTGTTGTTGTTGTGTTGCCATGCTTGAAATGCTGCCCACCGTGCTTGAAGTGCGGCCAAGAAAACGCACAACAAACAAAAAAACTGTCTGCAAAAAAGAAGAAATTGGAAGGCAACGACGTCAAGTTTTTGCGCTTCCGGCCATTTTGTTGTTATTTGTATGTGTGTGTGTGTGTACTCTGCCCTGAAGTGTAAAAGTGTCAACGCGCCTTTTAGCAAATGGACAAAAACCATTTAGAAACATTTGTTTTTATTTCTTTTAATTTTTTTTTTCATATAACTTTGCGTTTTTTCATCTCCATTTTCTTCATTTCGCGCCCGTCGGCTGCGTTTTTGTTATTGTTTAATTTCTGTTAACTACCCAGTCGACGTGTGGGTAACACGAGCCTCTACGCTTCGTTGCGTTTCCTTTTGATTTTCCTACGCCACATTTTCAACATTGCTGCTCTTTTTTTGTTTCACTTACTATGAAAAACCACAATAACAAGAAAAGTTGCAATATTTTGATTTTCCTTGCAATTAACACTTGGCGTCGCTACTGGCCACTTCTAAGGGCGCATTAGCTTCTTCTTTTCCTGAATGTTTCTCTCCTTCCTGTGACTCCACTTTCTGACCACATTGCCCTCACTCGGCTGGCGGTCAAGTTTAGTCCATTCGCTGACTGCTGGTGACTGCTGGTATTTGTTTCCGTTGCCTTTTTCTGTTGGTTTGTCTGCGTTTGCGTTGTAATCGTTTTGACCGCAGCGCATTCGTCTTGTAATGTCAAACTGCTTTTCATCGCCTCGGTTGCTTCTAATACGACTACCAACAACTGCCTTCCTGCCCGCCTTTACCGTTACTCTTTTGATGACTACTTTAGTGCTTGAAGCTGGCAGCTTGAAGCAGAAATGTGCGGCTGTGTGCTTCGCTTTTTACTGAACTCGGCTTACAGTGTTTTGCTGCTGGAAATTGGAGTATTTTTAGTTAGTAAAAAACATCAATGACTATTGTTGTTGCTTTTGCATTTTGTGGTTTTACACTTTTGCGTGTCGGGATTTCTTCCTCGCTCTGAGCTGCGTTTTTCTTTTTTTATGGGGCTTTTACTCGGTCTTTAAGTTACAATAAAACTAAAAGCACTACAAAACACCCATTTTGGTTAGCGGCCGACTGATTGCTGTCGCTTGTAATTGATACGAGGAAAAGTGGCACTTTGACACCAATGCACAGTGATTCGACTCCATAAAACCGCGTGACAAAATTAGAAGGAGCGGTCCGTTCTTCATAAAATTTAGTATACTAGTTAATCGCGGTCTGCTGAATTGAAATCTCTTGGCAATGCCTGAGACTTAAAATTGCAAATTTCGTAATTTTTGGAGAGCTATAGCACCAGGTGTGTTGGCTAGATTTTTCAGATTTTACATTTAATCGGTAACGTCAACATTGATAATTGCAAATAGTAAAAGAAATTGCAATAAAAATGATAATAATAGACGAATGTTTTGCATTTGTGCAGTTTTCTCAATTTTTCATGCTGATTGCATACTTTTAGGGATACAAAAATAAATTCTGTCGAAAAATACGTGTTTAGACCATTTTTCAAATTGAATTATTTTCTGAGATCGGAAGATATCGGAGAATGCAATTACATTATCCGACAAAGAAAGAATGCTTCTTAAAATAAAAAAAATCCAGGAACATACTTTCACATACTTTTTATATATTTTCCTCAAGTTAAGTAAGTTTTGCCAATTTTCAGATTTTTAATTTTAAAAAATATTTTGAATTAAAAGTGAAGTGAAAGCCGCAGCTTTACAAATTTGGAGAAAAAAATTAAAAGCGAAAATGGCCACATCATTTCCTTATCTGTATTGAAAGTTTAAACAACTTCGTGCTTACCATGTATTTTTTAAATTTTGTTTACTCAACAGACTAAAAAACAGAAAATATGTGTTTAAATTTTGTTGTGAAAAAAGTTTCAGCTTTGAGCCGCTTTTGCACAGAGACTAATTAATTTTTTGCACAGATTTTTTTTTCAGTTTTCTTAGTTGGAGTTTTACCTTTCAAATGACATCAAAATCGTTAAATCCTGAGACTATAAATTTTATGAATTTTGCCTATGGAACGAATCACAATGCGGTGTTTAATTTTGAAATTAGTTTTTAGTGGAATTTTCCGGGTTTAGGTTAGGTTAAGTTTAAGTGACTGTCCGAGTATGGGACTTTGCCGACAGGCCACAACATGGGCACACTGTGATACCAAAAGGAATATCACTTTCTCCTTGCGCCAGTGGTGCGCACAGGAGAACACTTTGCGGGTTTAGCTCACAACTTTTGAGCCCAATATCAGTTGAAACCATGTTTGGCAGTTAAAATATTTACAAGAAACAGATTTTTGAAAGGGTGAACCCCCCGCCCCCCCCTTTTACTGACCTATTACCTTATCACTTTCGTCTTACAGCAAGTCGGAGAGCCTACACAAACAAATTCGATTTATGAATAAACCCCTAGAAAGTCTCTGACGCAAACTGATCTGAAGTTATCCAAGTTGTCGAAAAAGGCAGAATTTAGGTTTTCAGAGAGACCACTTAGGATGTATTGAAGATTTTCTTGAGGGCTTTAATTGCCATCTGACTGTCTGTGAAACTATGAACTGTTCCTCTAGGAACGGAGGTTATATTGCTTTAACAGAAACAGGGCTTTGAAAACAACTATTACTACTTATAACTATAACTATTAGACGCTATAAATGTCTGCAAGACATTACTCCATTTACATCTCCATCTACTCTACATTCAACTTAGAGCCGTTTGTACAGGAACATACTTCAGTTTTAGAAATCCTATCAGGTTTCCATTCTTGTCTGTGAAGAAAGTTGGTTTGAATTTGAACTCAAAGAGATGTAATGGTAGGGCGCACAATGGGACAAGTGTGGCCAATAGTATCACAAATGGATTTTCGAATTGTATCTCCGTGTTGCCAGATCAGGAGATTTCCTCCTGCATTTAGGAGATTCTTAGCCTTTTAGGAGAATTTTTAGGAGGAAGAATTGTTTATTAGGAAGTTAAGAGATTTATATTTTATGTTAGGGTATTTTTCGGATCCTTAGTGGATTTTTTGGAGATTTTTGGATAACGAAGTATGATGTATTGGGAACACTGGCAACAAAACATATTATGGCAACTATTTTAATATTCAAAGCACCCTATTGTGTTAAAAATTTGTAAGCTTACAAAACAAAAACTCGTTCTATCTCGTTCTCACTTATTGCTGTCACAATGAAATCCCTCCAAAAATGGCACTTTTTGTTCAATTCATTTGTCATATGTTTTGTTTTTGTTAAGTTTTTGTTAAGCTGTAGATGAATAAAAAAAATAAATTAAATTAAATTAATTAATTAAAAAAAATTATATGTTAAATTTTTATTATTTTGGAACAGTTTTATTCATTTAAAAAGACGCAAAGTATAGAAAAATTTTAGAAAATTGTTGAACTTTTGGGAGGAAGTTTCAGTCTTTTTTAAGATTAAGGAGCAAGTTATTTCAGGTATCTGGCAACACTGTTGTATCTATTGTGTATTATTTTATGATAGTTAATACTCCTGAATAGAGAAATATGCACACAATTTTTAAAAAGTTAGTAATAAAATCACAGGGTGACATTGAAGTTGAAGTTTTAAAATAGAAAAAGAAACAACGGAATGAGTTAGTTTCATACTGGCAACTGTAAAATAGTCTGGAAGGCATAATTAAGGTACGATTTTTTAGTATCAAATTAAAGCGTGTAATTATTTCTGTCAGGCAATGCCATAAATTGTTTACCGTTACTCATTAAAAATAGCTTATAAAGAGTACAAAGCAAAAGTAAGCAAACAAATTTCAAAGTGAACACTTAAAAAGTTCCGCAAAATCCCGCACCAATATTTGAATAACTACCTTACATACTACAAGTATCTAAAATGAAAATGTAAACAAGTTTACTTGCTACTATGCTTTTTTGTGTTATTTATTTTTATAGTGGCACCTACAATCAAAATTCATGAAAAAAAAACTAAAGAAGATAAGAAACTGAGAATAAACTAAAGAAAATTGTTGATTACTCTAATAAACTCTAAATAGTTTATGTTTAAAAAACTTGTATTTACTTAATTTGATCAAAAAACGTATACACAATGGGCAATATATCTATACGGCGTGTCATATCTAGCCCAATTTTGCATTATGTTTTTTATATTCAATAATGATAATTTTATATTCAATATTTCGAAAATATACCTATTTTTATTTGGCACAGATATTGAGATTTTAATAAATTTTTCTATGGGGAGTAGGCGTGTCTGTCAACCGATTTTGTTAATTTTGTCTCCAGACATATATCTTCATAAAAAAATCATGTGTGCTAAATTTCTTTATCCTAGGACTACTCTTTTTACTTTTGGCAACAGCTAGTACTGACTCGTCCCACTGTAGGGCGTAGTCTATGTTGTCGGGAAAATAGTCCTAATCACAGACATACAATTATCAAACCAATCCAAAGTCTGCTAATATTTAGTGTCCGACCGAAACAACTTTTTTGGGCCGAAACCGAAACCGAATTTCTGTTTTTTTTATATTCTAGTTGAAATAAAAATCACCATATCAAGCATTTTTTTCAAGAAAGGAATTTTACATTAAGTAAATAAAGAACAGACAAACAATTTATTAATTTTTTAAAAACATAATTAATTTAATTTTTTTTTATAATTTAATATTATATGCTAAAAGTTTATTTACATTGGTGGCATTACTCCTCCTTTCACTATATATCTGCTACACAATAAAATGTAAAAAAATATTCTAGAAAGTTTCCCAAAGGCCCATTTTTCGCCGAAACTGAAACCGAAACCACTTATTTGGGCCAAAACCGAATATTCGGCCGGACACTACTAATATTTAATAAGTATACATTTTCTTCAAAGTGGCATTTTGCTATTCATTTACGTTAAAAGAGAAAAGTATGTTGATTATACAAATACAATTTTATTTAAATTTTTTCTAATTTTTTTAAAATATTTTGATTTGATTTGATTTGATTTACGTATTAGCCAAATGTACATAGGGACTTAGTGACTAAGAGAGTAAACAACACGCAATAATAAAAGAACAAAGTTATATTAGCATCTTTTAATTAATTTCCTAATCTTTCTTATTGCATGTTTTTAGATTTTTGCACTGTGTCAGCGAACATATGAAGGAGCTGAAACCGTTCGGTGATGTGCCCGACAAGTTGGCATTACAGATCAAACGATCATTTGTGGCGACACGCACCTATGGACAGGCGCTGCAAACAGCCGCCGAAGTCTCCAAAAGACTGGTCAATGTAAGTGCAATCAAAGCTTTAATTTCAGTTCAGTATTAACTCTTTCAAACATTATTCTGCTCCTTTCAGATTCATCTCAATGCCGACTGTACAGCCGCTCTCACCAAAATGCAACACTGTGGCGCCTGCAAAGGCTACGCGGAAAAGCCCTGCACAAATTATTGCGTCAATGTGATCAAAGGCTGTCTGGCCTATGTCAACGAGTTCGATGTCGAGTGGGAGAACTTTGCTATGGCCATGGACAAAGTGGCCGAGCGGCTGTTGGGCTCCTTCAACATTGTTATGGTGGTGGAGCCAATCAATATTAAAATCTCCGAGGCGATTATGAACTTTCAAGTAAGTTAAGAATAAATGCAATTTTATTGTGCAATAAAACTAGACATTCATTAACGAATTTTAGTATTAACAAAACAACATTAATTCATTTAGAACAAAAATCGTTTGCTTTTAAATATTTTTAAAGACATTTTTTATGAATCAAAGTGACAATGGGTTGGCAATAATTTTGTAAAGTATTTCATATATAAATCCACACACTTTGTGGTCGTTTTTATTACATGACACGGGATAATGTGGTGTGAAAAGATGAGAAAGAAGAAGAATAAGAAGATCGCTGAGCCTGAAGCAGTTGAACGAATAAGCATTGGAGTTAAAAATAACAACGCCCAGTGTAAACAAAGCCTATAAAAACAATCAACAACAACAACTCCGAAATATTCAACTGAGCAATTTATTGTTTTGGCTGCTGTGGTTGTTTTGTGATTTTTTTTTAAATTGTTTTTTGTTTTTGTTTTCTTATTTCATATAACTCGATGGTCCACCACTGGTTAGGTGTGTTTTCAGCAAAAAGCTACCGCACGCCAAATTGTGGCTGGTTTTAGTTAAAAAAATAAAATAAAAATAAATTATAAAAAAAGATCAAACACATAAAGATTGGCCAAAACTCAAACCAGCACTGCACTTAAAATCGAATAAAAACACTTCCCGGCGCGCTTTGAAGCCGCTTAAAGTGCGCAATAAAATAGCCCAAAAAAAAATCTCGATTCTTTTATTTCGTTTCACTGCTAATTTGTCTGTTAAGAGCGCCAATGCCGCCCACCGTAAAGCGACACAAATGATTTGTGTGCGCTTTTTATTTGTTTTGAATTTTTTTCCTTACACGTGGTTTGTGTATTTTTGCATGTTTTGCGCTTGCAGGAAATTTAAAAAATTTTAATTTCAACTTTTATTTTAATTACTAATTTATTGCTTGTCTTCTTGTTATTATTGCTATCGTTCGCCGCTGTGCCATTCACCACATCATCTGCCAAATTTAGCCAGCTTAGCCGCTTTTTTGACTTTGCCTTCTAAACAGAATCAAATCAAAATCGTACAAAAAACCACAAGCAGTAGCAAAAAAAACACAAAAATATTCAAAATCTACATAAATTCACCAAATTTTCTTTTTCTAATTAAAATTCTTCACTCATTTTGCTCTTTTCATTGTTTTTATTGGCTGCGTTTTTTTTTGGTTTTTTGTTAGCCGCTTTTTTGTACCAAATCGCAGGTATTGTTTATTTAAATGCCACAAAAAGACAGCAAAAACAAAGCAAACGCACCACCACTGCGAAGGCAAAGGCGGCAAAAGTTGCCATTTTGGCTGGCAGAGCCGTCATTTGTTTTGATTTGGTCGTTTCTGTTTGCTGTTTCTTTAGCTTCATCTGCTTTTATATGAGGCGGCTGCTGCTGGTGCTTTTTTGGGTGTTGTTGTTGTGCTCTTATTTAAAATTGAAATTTACGCGCTGATTTGTTTTTTAATTTCTACTTTTAATTTATTCCATTCATGCCAACTGAAGCACCCAACACTGTACAACCAAATTCTACTTTGTGTTGCACACTTGAAATTATCTAAAAGAATATAAAAGTAGAGGTAAACTATGAAATGAAACTGGAAACAATGTTTCTTCTGGCTCTTTGCTTATTCTGCAAATTTTTATGGAAAATATTCCATACTGAAAATATTCCATGCTACTTTGTGCTCCCTTCGTGGATTTACAGTTCAACTTCTTAAAGCAATAGAACTGCTACTAAGAAATTGGATTTTTTTTATGTCCTTTCCAAAACTTTGCATCAAATTTTTAAGCCATTTTTTTCGTATTTGACAATTTCTGTTACACAGTGTAACTTAGACACTTGCTGCAAGTGGCCAGCTGGCATTTCAATAATATGGCAAATTTTTGTTTATTTATGCTATGCCAGGCTTCAGCTTTGAACTCGCACACGTACGCTACACATTTCGGCCAATTCTTACATAATTTGTGTGCGAAATGTAATTAATTTGCAAAACAGCATGAAAAATGTATAACGTGGCGAGTTTGCATTGTCAGCACAGCTGCGAGAAAATTTTCCTAAAATAAATTATTTCAGTTGAAAATGCTGCGGAAATTTTCAACTAATGGCCAACTAATTAAGCCGACCAATTGGCAGGTGATAATTCGGCGAAATTGGGATCAAAGAAAGTGCAGAATGTTAGTTTATACTCAAATTGTAGCATTGGTAGAAATGCGTGAATGAATCTAAGAATTTTGCCATAAAATATAATACAAAATTTTGTTTAAAAGTTTGCCAGTTGTGCGTAAGAGATTTCAATTGAAAACAATTGATTTTATTTTTCATCATTTAAGCGAATTTTTAACCTAACGAAATCAATGTGCATGGACTAATTAGAGAATCAGGACATATGAAAAAAAAACAGAGAATACTGAAAGTATTTGATTTTTCCCTACTTGGGGTAGAATACTAAGCATTCGAGCCAACAGCATCGTCAACATGGGACTTGATGCATTTCATTCTAGTCTCCTATAGATAGACTAGAGAGCCTATCAGATTTTTTCCTAAGGAATTTAATTTTTTCAAAGCCAAGGCATGGCAACCGCATAGGAAGTGTTTCAGTGTTTCAAACTCATCTTCTTTGGAAGAGGATGCCAAGCATTAGAGCCAACAGCATTGTCAACATAGGACCTGATGCAGTTCATTCTAGTCTCCGATAAATCGGCTAGAGAGCCAATGCGCCAGTGTGTGGTTTTGTTGCTGCTTCCTCGAATAGGTCTTTCCTACATGAAGGGAAAACTAAGCATTGTCAAAAAAGGACTTAATGATTGTCAGTCTTGTATCTGAAAGATGAGCTAGAAGGCCAATTAAAGTATTTGCCAAGGAATTGAAACCTCCCAACGCTAAGACAGAGAAGTCGCATAGAAAGTTTTCGAGTGTCTCGCACTCATTTTCTTTTCTGGAGCTTCTGCAAAACAAACTGTGGAAAATAGCCAAACTCGCTGCGTTCAGAACCAATTGCCAGTGACCTATGATCTCTGCCGTCAATCCAGAGACGTTCATAGGAGAATTTCACAACAGATCGTTTGTTCTACGGAAGTTGTAACGTGCACAAATCTGTCGAGGCACTTTGCAGATGAAGAGAATTGGCCACCTTCTGTCCGCTATCCACAGAAAGTGGTCCTGTATCAGTCTTAAAGATAGCATCATTCACTCGGGTTGTAAATTCATATCACTGTCCCTGAGTCGAACCTCCATTTGGCAACACCAGACACTGTTTTAATCTATGCTTACCAAATGGAGCCTCTGGTGCAGTGATGTCTGCAGAAGTTCCAGAGATGAAGAAGAAGTAGAAACGATACAACACTTTCTGTGCTCGACTCCACACCCTCGGGTCAAGATTCCTTCGTGAAATCTCGGCTCTGATTTTCTTCATTAAGAGATCGAACGCGATTGCACCGGATTGAGACTAATTCCTGAAATCTCGGATCTGTTCTCCTTCATTAAGAGGTCGAACTGGTTTGCCCCGAATTGAGCCTGCTTCCTGAAATTTTGGTTCTGCTTCGGAGAGCAGAAGGATCATTACGTGGTCGAACTGGTTTGCCCCGAATTGAGACTGCTTCCTGAAATCTCGGTTCTGGTATCCTTCATTAAGAGATCGAACTGGTTTGCACCGGATTGAGACTGCTTCCTGGAATCTCGGTTCTGGTCTCCTTCATTAAGACGTCAAACTGATTTGTCCCGGATTGAGACTGCTTCCTGAAATCTCGGATCTGCTCTTCTTTATTGAGAGATCGAACTGGTTTGCCACGGATTGTGACTGCTTCCTGAAATCTCGGATCTATTCTCCTACATTAAGAGATCGAACTGGTTTGCCACGGCCTCCGAGTGGAAATGCTGCCTACCTTCCTTGGAAGCTTCCCTACCTAACCTAACCTAAGTCCATATCAGACCGCACCCTGCCCAGCTCATCAGCTGACTCAGTCCCATAGATGCCCCCGTGACTAATTATCCAGGAGATAGTAAATTCCACCTCAACCTCAGCAAATCTTTACAGTCTCTGAATAATTTGGATTTTACTATAAGCCTGATGAGTGCTTTAACCCAGATATGCCAACCATTCTACATGTAGTAGACTGTGTTTTAAATTTGCTGACGGATACCCTGCAACACACCCTCATACCACAGGCCCTAGGTTCGATTCCCAGCACGGGCTGGCGAAATAGTCGTCTACTTCTATCGTAAAAGGATATTTCCAAAAAACCACCGTTCAGGTTCGGCATAGAACTGTAAGCCACTACAACCTACCCTACCTACCCTACAACATAAATGTACTACATATAGTGCGTACGTCATATCTGTATTAATGGATTAATTAAATCGCATCTTTTGCTTTAGGAGAATTCTGCAGGCTTCGCATATTGCACAAACTTTTGCTTAAAAGACACTACAGAGATTTGGCGAAAGGTTTTTCCGACTACCAGATTCCTGAAGATCCAAAAAAATGGTTCTTTAATCAATTCAATTCTCAAGCTTAAAAAAAAACGCACATTGATATGCCACCTCAACCGCAACATTTGCTCATTCTCAAGTACCCAGTTTTATTTTATTGCCACAATTCACCTAATTCCAAGAAAGTGATCACTAAAAATAGCATTAAAAAGAACCAAAAAAACCTAGAAAAAGGGCAAAATAACTGCACAAATAGTCAAAGCACTTCAGCAGATAAAATACAAAAATAAAATAATAATCATTGACTTATTGCAACGCCCTGGAAATGATGATCCATAAAGTGCACTACGCACTTGATATGGCAACTTGTATGCCTTCATTGATGATCATTATGACAGATAACCCAATGAACAACATTATGAAGATTGCATTCATGAAACTAACGAAGCAGTCAAGTAGCTAAAAGCATCATGAGTGGCAATATTTGCGGTCGATATGTATGAAAGCAGAACGTTGCAACGATTGCGTTAGTATTGACCGCAGTAGTGGTTAGTGGTTGTTGAATACATTGCTCAATGCAATAAAAATGTGGCGTTCATTGCTCAATGCAATGAAAGTGAAAATTGTGGCAAATTGTTGTTGATGTTGTTGCATGTTAAGAATGTTTGATATCAATTACAGGAAATCAGAGATAAAGTGCAATACTGATAACAACACAACTCGTTCGCTCGACTGCAGTACGGTGCTGTAAATCACACTAACAACAACAACAACAACAACAAGGAATGCATTACATTTCATAGATTAACTGGAGCATGTCAGATGCAAACAAACACACACACACACATAGATGCACTAACTGGCAGCCAGTGTGGCTTATTTAGCTGACAAGCAAATGTGCCTTGGCATGTTGCTTGCAGCAAGGGGGCCGGGAGTTGGGTTTGTTTATATATCTCAGCTGCATAAATCAATCGAAAAATGTGCGTTTTAAGCGCTTCAACTAAATGTTACTTCACGCATAAACAAATACAGCGCACAGGCAATGAGTACAAGAACCCAACTTGCAAGTCAAACATTTGAATCCATTTTACAGTGTTTGCGCTATAAATAGGACCACATAATAGGGGCTTTTGTTTACATTTGGCATAGAGTACAAAGTGTAGTAATGCAGGAATGAAGCAATGTGCCAAAGGTGAACGTAAATGTGCATAAATTGAAGCTGTTGTTGAGCTATAATGAAATTTTCTGGTACATATTTGGTGTGCGGCATTAAATTTTTCTAATTTTAAGACAGACATAAAGACACTATATAAGTATGTAAATATAATATAGACAAAACGTTTAGGTTTGCCATAAAAATTCCCAAACTAATCCTTTTCACCTAAAACCTTTTCAGGAAGCTGGCCAGGACATCACTTCGCGCGTGTTCGATGGCTGCGGTCGTCCCACACTGGGACGCACCCGACGTGCCGTCAGCCCCCGATTTACATCATCAGCGGCCAGCGCCACCGACTCGAAAGTGATACGCAAACGCGCCACCGTCCAAACGCCCGCCGAGCAAATCGAATCGGACATTCTGGACATCGATGCAAATCTGGATGATGCAGTCGTTCTCTACGAGAAGCGCAGTGCCGATCAGAGCAGCAAAGTGACCGCCAATGGCAGCTCGAATGGCGGCACCAGCGGCAGCGGCAATGGTGGCAGTGCTTCTGGCAATAACAACAACAATAATAATCGCCGCAATCAGCAGCGTCGCAAGCAGCAACAGAATCGCAAACACGACGACGACTACAACGGACACAATCCGAACCTCGACAAGCTGGTGCGCGACATACGGCTGCGTGTCAAGGACTCGAAAAAGTTCTGGTCGAATTTGCCGCAACAGATATGCGACAACGAGGAGATCTCGACCTCGTCGGATGTGGATGGAATGTGCTGGAATGGGCACACCATCGATAGGTGAGTGGAGACTATTAAGTACTTAAAAAATATATATATAATTTCGAATGTTGTGCTCCTTTGAATTCTTTTCTTAAGATATATGCACTCGGTGACGACCGAACATGGCCGCAATCCCGAGTTTCCCGGCAATCCGGCCACCACACGCCAAACCTCACAGGTCGCTGCACAGCTGTTCTATCTGAAAAACGCCATCAGTCATCTGCGCAATGCCTACAACGGCCAGGATGTGGACTGGAGCGAGCAGGGTAAGAAAATGGTGCACACTTTTAGGCGCTCGTGCAAGTACTAATTGGCTTTTATTGCTCAATTGCAGAGGAGCCGTACTATGGCAGCGGCTCTGGTTCGGGTGGCGGCGCCGATGACGAGGACGACGACGAAGGCTCCGGTCTGGGCAGTCCGTTTACGCC
Organism: Melieria crassipennis; assembly: GCA_963668005.1. NCBI lineage: Eukaryota > Metazoa > Arthropoda > Insecta > Diptera > Ulidiidae > Melieria > Melieria crassipennis. The sequence continues at coordinate 71,265,667 of OY764962.1, read as the reverse complement.
CAGCTACAAGCCCGATCACACCGATCATCCCGCAGTGCATGTCAACAATGTGGACGACGAGGACGAGGAGGACGTGGAGGAACGGCGCATTGGTGTTGACACGCATACAGCACGTCCCAAGTATCCGGGCGGCAGCAGCGATGGCAGCGCGCACGACACCAACGCACTGGACGAGGACGAGGACAGTGGCGAAGCCGATCACGAACTGCATGAGGACAAGTCGAGCGGGAACGGTGCCGGCAGCGCGACGAAAGGTGCGCAGAAGATGACGCTGCGTCGCGCGTTGTTGCTGTATTTGTTGCCGCTGTACATGGCGTGGTTTGGTGGCATTTGCGCTGATTTGCTGTGATTTGTTGTTGTTGTTGTTTAAGCGCACTTATGCAGTGCAAACGTGTTTGGATACTAATTTAATTTGTGTGTCGGGGGGTTTAAGTAATTTGGCATTTGATAGCTGCAACACAAAGTCAAAGTGGGTGTTGAGGTGTGTATCGTTTATGTAGGACTTTTAGGTGTAGCAAGTGTGCTGTAGGACTTGAAGTAAATGTGCAGCAAGGATCAGTGCGCTAAGGGTTTCAAGGCAATCAATTGCAATCAAGCTAAGAAATTAATTGAAAACGATTATTAACAAAACAAAGTCCATATAAAAGTTTTTGTATTGAGAGTGAGCATATTTTTAGGCGCTTAGAACTTTAGTTCAATTTTTTATTTTTAGGTGCATTACATTTTTAAAAATTAAATTATTGGAATAAAGTATAAATTAAAAAACAATGAATAAAAATTAAAGCATTAAAATAAAAAAACTTATTTAAACTTTAAAAATTAAACTATTAAAATAAATAAAATAGAAAAGAAATAAAAACATAAATAAATAATTAAAATAAATAAACAAGTAATTAAAATAAATAAATATAATAAAAATTAGAAAATTATAAATTATTAAAAATAAAAACTAAAAACTTAAAATAACAAAATTAAAAAAAATCAAATTACAGTACTTTTCGCTAAAAGCGAACTTCGAGGGACGGGAGAAATAGTTCGTTTTAACTGAAAGTTCGCTTTAAAAGGGGTCCGTAATAAGCGAAAACATAGCGCTTACTTTTGAAATTGGTTCGTTTTAAACGGGTTCATTATACACGTAAACGAAAAGTACTGTAATTAAAAAAAAGAATAATTTTTAAAAATTAAATTATTTAATTAAAATAATAAATGCATTTTTAAACACAAAATTATTTAAATACAATTTCTTGTTTAAATATTTTGTTAAAATTTGTTGAATTGAAAAAAAATGCATTATTAAAGACGAAATCATTACGATCAAATTTAATTTTTTTTAAATTATTCAAATTATTTTAAAAATAAATTTGTTAGAAGTTGTTAAGTTAAAATAAAAAATAAATTAAACTAAATAAATTAGTAAAACTTAAATCAATAAAAAAGTATTTAATTCTTAAAATTGAAACTATTGAAATAAGAAATTAAAAAATTGATTTTTAAAAATTAATTATTTTAGTGATTTGAAAATTAAAAGTTAATTTTTAAAAAATAATTTAATAAAATAAAAAAAGGAAGACTATAAATTATTAAAATTTTCATTATTAAAATAAAATAATTATCGAAAATTAAACTATCAATAATAAAAAATTAAAAAACCATAATTTAGAAAAAATTAAAATTAATATTGAAATTAAAAAATTAAATGAATATTTCAAATTATTTAAATAAAAACATAATTAATTTTTGAAAGTTAAATTATTAAAATACAAAATACAAAAAATAAAAATGATCTAAAATAAAATTATTGAAATAAAATGAACTGAAATAAAAAAGTAATAGAATAAATCAAATTATTAAAATAAAAAACTAATTAATTTTTGAGAATTAAATTATTAAAATAAATTAATTTATTCTTAAAAATTAAATTATTGCAGTAAAAAATAAAAAAAAATTAACATTAATTATTGAAATAAAAAAATATTAAATTGTAAACAATTAAATTATTAATGTTAATTAATTATAATTAATTCAAAAGCATTCAACGATTAAAAAACAGAAATCTTTAACTCTTTCTTGTCTCGAAAAGCTTTTAATAACAACTTATTTTTATTTTTTCTACAATTATGTTGTTTAATTTTTATAAAAATATTTGCGTCAAAACTTGAAAGTTTATTTTAATTTAATCTTGTGATTTAATGTTTTATTTTGATTGTTCATATTTACTACTTTTAAGCGCCTAAAAGTATCGAACTTATTCTAATTTTGTTGGCCAACTTTTAGATTCGTCAGACTATCCTTCAGACTATTTTGCCATTTAATTGTATAAATTGCCAACTTTTAGCATTATTAACGACTTTTCTTTTAACCATTCTTGCTACATACTTTTAGACACATGAACAAATTTGAACAAATCAAAAATTGTAAGAAAAATCTAACAAAAATGGAAAGTAAAGTCATTCAGGCAACTAGGGGAAAAATGCCGTGAATTGAAATTAAAATTAAAGCTTAAAATAAACGTAACAACTTAAATATGTATTTTCACGCAAATCCGCAAATCCACACAAATCCATATATCACTTATAATTTATGCAAAATAAATCAAAGTAAACAATGAACAAACAGATTTGCCGCAAAGCAAAAATGAAGTCAAAATTTTGCTAACAACATGGACGATCTAGAAAAGTTCTAAATGGGGCTTGAAATTAAACAGTTCACATTATATACGTAAACCAGAAAGCGGGGGGCTAAAAAATTTCATTAGGCACTTAAGTTAACAATTTATGAAAATTATATAAAACATTTGCATATTTGTAAAATAATGAAATGAAAGATAAAATGAGAGCGTGAATGCCGCTAACAATATGTGTGTGTGTGTGTGAGTGCGTCGAGGCGTGACTGTTTGTGATAACTTAAAGCACAAGTAAATGCAATTAAATGAAAATATAAATCGAAAAATCTTAGTCATAAGTGTTGGCTGCACAAAACTTGTATTATAAAAAAAACACTGAAAGAATGTAGCAGCATTTTAGGCGCGCATGATCATGTGTGTGTATTTATTAAGTCACTAAGATTTGCAGCCATGTTTTATGCGCCCATTTCCAAAACATGCGTCATTCGAAGGAAAAATTAAAGTAATTGGTAGAAATTTGAATAAAGTGAAATTTGTAAAAATGAAAAGAAATGTGAGCAAGCAAGCCGAAGCGTTTTAGGGAAGTTTCAACTAAAGGTTAGTTAAAAATTAAGCATATACACGAGTATACAATGGCCGATACTACTTCAGCAAAGAAATGTTATGAAAATTTTATTCAATTTGTATGCAATTTTTTGGAATTTTTTTCAAAAGGTTAAGCAAACCAAACAGGGGTTCATAGCGCATTGCATAGAGTTATACAAATAGTTGTTTATGCTATACAGTGGCGCATGCACAATTTCATTTTGGGGGGTTTTGTATACAAATTTTAAGTCCAAAACCATTTGAAATCATATTTGCCACTCACAATTTTTCTAACAAGCAGATATTTGGAGGGGCTTGAACCCCCCCCCCCCCCCTTTGTGTGGACCACTGTACCATATATCTTTATATATGCACGCTATGAACCTTTTGGCTACTCATAACGCATTTAGCTGCCGCAATGACGCCTAAAAGTATGCTTTTGTTCACTACACTGCAGTGCCAACGTTAACTTCCGCTAATTTTGACTGATTTATTGTATTTTGCGCTTGCTTTACACAACGTTTTATTAAACTTTTTTTTTAAATGAAAAATTTTTTTTTATTATTTTTTTAATTTTGTATTTTTTTTTAGTCTTTTCAAACAATTTCCTTTTAGCATTAAATAAAAAAATATTGTATTGTATTTATATTTATCACACTTTTTTTGTACTACTTATACATAAAGCAGAATTAGTATACAGACTAGTTGCCTAAATTAAAAATTAATGCAAAACTTGCAAAATGTTAGCTTAGGATAGGTAACCAGACCTACAAAATGCTAAGTTTATATATAAAGAATTATATACAATTAACGAAACAAAATATTGGAAAAAATTATATAAAAACCACAAAAACAAGAAAAATCAACTGCTGTAATTTATTTAAACCGTCTCACTTTTCCACGTTATAATAATTAATCATAATAATTTTAATGATATGAACATATTTTAGCGAATATTTGGTGTGTGTCGCTGCCCATATTTTATTATTATACGCCACCAACGCTGAGTGTAATTAACCGTTTTTAGTTTTTTTTCATATGTAAACAAATTTATTTTTAAACAATTTAACTGTTAGTACATATTTACACAGTTATAAATCCTTTTTTTTGTAATTGTATGTCGAAGTAATTCATTAAACTTTTTTTAATTTTTATTTAAATTACAAATAGTTTTGCTTTTGCCATGAAATTGTATTTTTTATAAACGGCGTTTAAGTTTGAAATAACTGAAAATAACTGCAGATAACTGAACGTTGCTGATATGTGCATGAGGAAAATTATATACATATATATATGTATATATATAAAAATATATTGAGCAGCTAATGAAGAGAATGTGATTATGAAAATTTTAATAAACTAACTAAATGTATACAAAAATCTGTACAAGATGTGTTTTGAATTTTCGAAATGATTCGAGATGCATTTGGTTTGTATTTTAGTAATGCAAGTCGAAGTTGCAGTAATTTGTATGTTGCATTTTAGAAGTGCAATCGGTTCATGTTAGAAGGTGTTAGAGAGATAAGATTTGGTGCTAAAAAACCTTCTCAGACAATTTTTGTAATGGCTTGACTCGGTTTTGTTTGAATGAGCGTCAAAGGTGGATATCAGCAGTGAAAAAAACTTGCAATTTTGTTCCCTTGTAGAAAAATTCTTAATTCGAATCTTCTGTTCCTTCCTTCCTTTAGTGGCCATCTATTGTTGACCAACTAAAGGAAGCAATCGTCCGAAAGTAGTCTGCTTTGGCCAATAAAAGAGGAATTATGTTGCATCAGGACAATGCCAAGCCATGCACAAATCAATATTGACTCGCCTGAAGCTGTAAGAATTTGGTTAGGATGTTCTTATATATCCACCTTATAGTCCTTAACTGGCACCAGATGATTGACACCTGTTCCTATCTATGCCGAATGATTTTGCTGGTGAACAGTTTGCCTCAACAGCCAAAATTGTTCTGAGTTCTAGTAAACCCAAAACTCCCTCCAAGGAAACCCATCAATATTTCCTAAGCCGCTCTTACAATAAATAACTGAGTACGCAGTTGTCATCAGTGTCCAAAAATCCTTTAGAAAAGTATGGTTTAGAAAAAAAAATTGTCGATTTTGTTGCCCTGAGTAATTGACTATTTCAGTTTTCTGCCAATAGGGAAGAGATTTTCTATGAGGGAGACCTAATAAAACTTAAATTCAAAAAGGCAACAAGTTATGGACCATAAGGAAATACATTTCATCTAAATCGAATTAATCTTTCTATGCTAAAAAAAACTCTAAATTTCATGCCAAACAAAAATGATTTATTTTTACTTTAACTTTAACTTATACTTTTGTTTTTACTGAGAGCGGAGGGACGTGTACAAGTTATTGGTACCAAATGCATCTATTCCATGGCTCCGAAAAGTACATAAAACTAAGCTCCACAGAGAATTTAGAACTTAGTAAAGAATTTTCTTAATAACTTTTACAAAATTATTTTCCGAAAAAACTTTCGAAAACTTGCATTTATAATTAGCGTACCTAACCTCTATTGAGCAAAAAATTAAAATATAATTCAAATACCTTAAAATTACCTTAAAGTACCTTTAAAGATAGAGTCTTTTTCACTCTCAATTAAAAACAAACTAAAATCTGCTTATTTTTCTCAATAATTTCGTGTGTGCCTTAGCCAGTTTCCACTATGCTATGATTTGCACAACACAAGCTGAAGGGTTGTTGTTGTTGTTAATATCTTATCCACTGTCCAAATAACAGCCAATTAACAGATTGATAGTTTACCATAAACGAACAGTGGCGTGATGTGCCAAACGCTAAGCGAAATCTTTAACTGCAATGAAATTTCATTAATTTTTTATAATAAAGTGATAAGCCAAAAATTCTTACCAAGTATTAACTGAGTACAAGATATAAGCCATTAACTTCTGAACAGGTCGTGGCAAACTTTCAAACTACTTTAGCTCTCATTCGCAACGCCACTGTCTCTGGCTGCCTGTTAAAATATTGAAATTCACATTTTAAGTGCGGCATACGCACAGCTAATAGACTTGAGGCACGTGTGCAAGCTTAGCCGCATGCGACTAGCATGAACACGAATACATTTTACTTCGAAGAATCGCACAAATGTGATTAAAGAATTTTTCAATTTCAATTATTCAAAATATATTTTCTTGTATTTATGTAGACTTTGCGCGAGCATTATTACATATACACATATATAGTTGTCAACAACAGTCAAATGCAACATTAGAAAACAGATATGGGCTAGTACCGATATATAATATATAGTCGTATTATAGTTACCTCTGCTTTGCACAAACTTGTATGTGTTCAAGGAAGTAAACAACGGCTGGTGCTAAATGTTTGCACAGCAGTTGGTTCGCGATTGATTACACAGAGAAGTGTACATACATAATTTTATAAAAGTCAGTTAGTGCGTGTCTAAGGTAGCACATTAATACAAATGGAATTACAACTTTTTACATTGACATTACTAACAAAACGCACATGTCTATAGTATAAACATACACAATTTTTAAACCTTTTAAATTATATAGTAAAAAAAGATGAATTTTCCCATTGGATGCAAAGGGCGCATTCGGTCAGCCAAGTTAGCTCAATGCGAAACGCCCCACATGACTGGCTCCTTCATGCTCTCACACCTCTATTCCGGGTCGCGTCTTCAGATAGACGAACACCACAATTAGCAGCGCAAGGAGGCACAGCGCCGGCAGCACCACCGTCTTCATCTGATTATGTATGGCCACATTTTCCAGTTTGCGTTCCTTCTTCTGTTTGCGTGTCTCTTTCACTTTGCCGCGTAGCTGTCGCATCTTGTCGGCACAATCGGGTCACTACATAGCGATGGCAGAGAAATTCAATTATATTTAAGTTTGCAACAAGAATTTTCAAGAATTTGTGTTTACTTGCCGGTAATTGTGCTGAATTTTGTGTGCGTGTATTTGTGCCAACAACGGAACGCCTGTTGCTCGCTTTTGGTCCTTTGCCGCCTGCACTTGGCAACGTCAACAAAATTGTAGGTTTTTTGGGGGGTAATTTTGTTGGGCCAGGGAAAGTGCTGCTGGTATAAAAGCCAATCGAGTGGGAATGAACGAAATAGACGTTGGAGCTGTTAACTTGGGGCAGCGCAAAGGCAGAGTTGCTTTTGGTTGGTAGCGGAAATGTAGCAAAAGGTTGAGGAGAAAATCAGTTGATGTGGTGTGATTAGTGTAAGATTAGGTTTTAGCCAAGTTAGAATGATCGGAAGGCAAGAATTTCTTTTAAATTGAAAAAAGTTAGAGCAACTAAAATTGTAGTTTCAAATCGTTCTCAATGTTTCTGAATTTTTTTGCAGCTTACACAGCTCCCACTGTTAACGGCAGTGTTGTTGTCAGCTAAGAAGAGCAACGAATGCAACACTGTGCCGTTCAGCTGTTTTCGCCCCCACAGTAGTCACAGTTGAATTGCGTTGATGTGGGGAAATCTAATGAAAATCAAGAAAAACAATGCAAAACCAAAAATATCAAATGAAATTAATTAATCAAATAAAAACTCTGCATAAAATATCTAAAAATAAATAATAAAAATTAACAAACAAGAATATTGATGATAACATATGAATACAAAATACATTTAAAACTTATTCACTGCAAAAAGCAAAGAATTTTAAATTAATGAAATGAAAACTCAGCATCAAATGTGCCAAAAAATATATAAAAATAAATAATAAAAATTAACAAACAAGAATATTGATGATAACACATGAATACAAAATACATTTAAAACTTAATTACTGCAAAAAGCAAAGAAATTAAATTTAATAAATCGAGAACTCAGCTTTGTGCTGTACAAAAATATATAAAAATAAATTACAAAAATTAACAAACAATTGACAACTGATGATAAGACATTAATACAAAATACATTTAAAACTTAATTACTGCAAAAAGCAAAGAAATTAAATTTAATAAATCGAGAACTCAGCACAAAATGTCCAAAAATGAATTACAAAAATTAACAAACAATTGACAACTGATGATAACACATGAATACAAAATACATTTAAAACTTATTTACTGCAAAAAGCAAAGAAATTGAAATTAATAAAATGAAAACTCAGCATCAAATGTGAAAAAATATACAAAAATAAATCATAAAAATTAACAAACCAGAATATTGATTATAAACATAAGAAAACAAAATATATTAAAAATTAAATTACTGCTCTAAAGCAAATACATTGAAATTAAATGGCAGTGTTTTACAAACGAAATAACTATTTAAAATAAATAAATAATTCATATACATAAATGATATAAGCACAAATATCTTAAAATGAAAAATACTAAACACTCAAATTTCAGTATCTTTATGTAATACATTTTTTAATAAAACATCCTCTAACCACTTGTAATAAAACTCCACTACAAATATATTCAGAAACTGTATTGTTAGTGTCACTCATCCTCTCATCGTTGTATTTTCCTAAACTCAAAAGCTGAGTATCCATTAATTAACCCAACTATATCAACAGGCCCAGATTTACCATACAGGCATTATAGGCAGTCGCCTAGAGCGGCAAGAATTGAGGGGCGGCAAATTTTAGCGGAAACTTTGAAAACTTGTTCAATTCGTGGGAATTGAATTTCCCGCCTGGTTTGTTGGCACGCGTACCAACATTATAAGTGTAAAATGCCTGAATCGAGAAAACAATCGATTCATACAAGCAACGAAAATAAACATACAGAATGCGCAAGCAAAACAAAACAACTATTCGTACCAAACTAATTCCACCATTCACGAAATTTTAATAGGGGGGGCGGTAGTTTTAGCAACTGCCTAGGGGCGGCAAATTTCTAAATCCGGGCCTGTATATCAACAATTAACCTTTACATCTCTGTCAGTTTAAAATTAAATGTAAAATTTCTCCAATTTTTATTTTAGTAAAAAATTCGATTCCTCTGATGGTAAACCAAATATACACGCATCCCATGCATTAATTTCCATTAAAAGAAAAACAAAAAACAATTTCATTGCTTATGGTTTCGTTTAAGCTTTATAATTGTTGAAAAAATGATGAAAACTGCCCGCAATTTTAAAGCTCCAATTATTGTTCGTTTGTTATATCTATGTCATATAAAACTAGCTATGATTTAATGTAGGTTGTACTGTACAATTTGAATTAGCTTCTTATTTAGTATTATCCATGAAATCTTTGGCTTCGTTGATTTTAGCTGCCAAATACGGTGAGCCACCACGATCGGGATGATTGAGCAGCATAATCTTTTTATGTGCATCCTTGATCTAGAATAAAGTTTAGTGAACATTTTATACACAAAACATACCTCTAGTGCTCACCTTTGTCTTGGACGCACTGGGACTCACGCCCAGTATAAGTGACGCTTCGCGTTTGTTCATTTTGCCATCAAAGCCGCCTTTGTAGTACTTAGAATTGGCCATGGTCTCAGCATCGAATTTGGGCAGATTTTTCATAGCTTCGGAGAATTTGGTAGTCATGGCAGGCATGCGACGCAGCACATATTTGCCGGCGAAACCAACAGCTGCCAGGCCCATGCCAGCCAAAATAACTGAACTGGCCTAAAACATTAAGCACATTTAATAATTTCAGTAGAAAATTTTAAGTTTTTGTATAATTTTACCATTTTATGTAACTCCCGGCAAGTATTTTTATGTTGTTTCTAGCAATTTCACAAACTACCTCAGTTCTTGTTTGATATTGGAGCTGCGTGCGCAAATGTCAAATTGGAACAGCTGATCGGCGACTTTAATTGCGTCAGATAGCCAAAAGCGTTGCCGTACTAGGGACTAGATGCGGTAGGAAGTGTTTGGAAAACGCAGACTTTAGCAGTAGTTGCAGCTTCTTGAGTTATAATTGAATTAAAATTGTGTTTGGCCAAAAGTTAGGCACAATTTAATATGCTTTCTTGCATTGAATTCTATAATTTCATTCAATGCTCTATAATTAATGTGAGTTATATGTTTATTTGGCTTCTAGTCTGTCTACAAGTATTTCATTTCAGCTGCCTTGTCTAAGCTCTCACATTCACATCTGGCAACACTCGTTTTTGTGGTTGTTTGCCTTATCTTGCCGTGTGTTGTTTTCTTGCCAAATTCTGCAAAAGCAATTCGATAGCGTCGCCGATAAGCAGAAAAAATAACAAAAGACAGATTTTTCGCTTCGCAGCGTCAGTTTTAAGTGTAAAAATCTCACGAGAAAACGAGAATTATCGTTTTGAATTAAAAGTTGTGTTGAGAAGGATGTAAGAAATGGTGGCGAAAATATCGAAAGTAGTGCGCAATAAAGTTTGATAAGAGACAAGTGAAAAATCACACATAATAAGGACGTGTGTACTTGGCCAAAGGCAGAACAGGCTGCGTGCGATTGTGTGTGTGTGTAAATGCGTGAAGGACATACGACGGGTATTTGCAGCTCATGGCCCACTAAACGCACAGCAAAGCGCACATATATACGAAAATAATTGGCAAAAGCAGACAAACGAGTGAAAAGCTAAAAATAGCAAAGTAATAATTCTGTTGAGATTTGCTGTTTGCAGTGCAGGAAAAAAGCAAAAAAAATAACAACAAAGAACAAATGCAAGAAAAGCAACGCAAAACCAGATAAGAAACGCCAAAACGTACAAAGAATAGACGTGCACAACAAGAGAAGCCGTGGAAATCGTATGTTTTATGTGCACTTTTATTGCATTCGCTTTAGTGGCTGTGCTGTAAGCAGAATTGTAATTGCTGGTTTGAGCCACTGCAAACAGCTGTTTTCGTTTGACAGTCGCGCTGCATCGAAGCAGCTGCAGCGCGTGTACGCTGCAAGCGCAACAAGGACAGCTCTAGCCGCGCAGTGCTGCCAAGTTGCAAGTGCCCAGTTGTTCATGCTGCCAATTTGACATTACTTTAACTGCCTTTTGCAACGATTTGTTTGTGTGCTCTTTCGCTGCAAGGTGTCTTTTTTTAATCTGCTCTTTTTTTGGACATTTCTGCTTTGCACTATTGTGATGTACGCAAGATAAGAAGAAGCAGAAGTGCTGTTTCACAATTCAGTTTGCTCGGTTATTCAATTTTCGTTTGAATGCGCTTTAAAAATAGGCACAAAAACAAAAAAAATTATTAAAAAGGACAACTGAGAAAGAAATTGCTTAAATCGTGTGCGCGTGTGTGTGCCTGTGCGGGAGTGTGCAAAGTTCTTATTGTCGAGCAGTGAAATACTGCAAAAAGCGCGACTTGGGCTCGTTTGACCGCACTCAGCTGCGTCTGTCCCGCTTACAGCCAAAGTTCAACAACTGCTGCGCTGCCCTGCTGGTGCGCCTCAGCTGTGTTATAGCTGTCGCCGCCGCCGCCGTTGGTGCGCCTGCACTTGGTGTGCCTCAAGACTGTTTTTGGTTTCTTCTGTTGGACTCTTTTGGTTTGCGTGCACGTCGCTGCCTGCCACCGTTGTCGACGTCGTACGGACCTGACCAACAGCAGCCGCCAAACTGGAGCGTATTCCGGAATATCTGCGCGACACCGTCGACTGGTTAATGGGGTGAGTGCCAATAAAATATACACGCTTTTTCACCACTGTTGTTGTTTGGCGTCGCTCGCCGCTGCCCCTTTTTACAGCGTCACCGAAGCTACACCACCTGAGTTTTTCGACACGCTGCTTTTGTTTTTGTGAAAACAAAATACATAAAACGAAATAAAATAACAATGTGAACAATGCTACTAAGAAAGTTGATTGAATTTGCTTGCAAAAATTGTGTCATAATCGCTGTTGGCGTTGACGTTCATTGGCCGCGCAGCAGGGAGCAGCACCTGGTGTTGGGTTCGGGTGCTGGTGCTGGTGGATTGGCTGGCTGGCTGGTTGGCCACTGTGCGCTGATTTGAGGGGGGCTGTCATTTGGCTGCTGCTTTGCCGCTTTGGCGCGATGCCAATTGGCCTCGTTTCCGACAGTGCGACAGCCGCAACCGTTGCTTGCCTGCTGCTCACAGCCTGTGGCTGCACTCGCACCTCCTGCCGCCAGTTGTCGTAGGAGTGTGTGACTTTCTTCTGTTTTCTACATTTTCCACACTGCGACTCACGGCAGTCAGTCAGTCAGCCAGCCAGCCAGCAGTCACTCAGTCAGTGTGCGTTTTTCACGCTTTGCCAGAGCTCGGCCGAATCGATGAGATTTTATTGATTTCTCAATTGTGCTGCGTTTTTCGGCAAAGTTGTTTTTTATTTATATTTTTTGTACGGCAACGTATGTGGGAGTTGTTGCTGTCAGCAGGGTAAACTATCATATTTCAAAAGAGCGAAATGACGTCTGCTGAAGGCATTAGTGAAGCATGTAGGTGTAGAAGCACTTTGCAGTCGAACCAGCTTTGCATTTATTACTTCTGCTGAAATGTTGTAGTTGCAGGTTCTATATTGAGTGCATAAGAGTTGTAATCATAATAATTGCCCACAAAAAGGCAGATCCAATTTCAGTTGGCTTTGATTGCTGCTCTGCAAACGTCATGTGTCAGTTGTCAAAGTTGACAAATGGTGATTGTTTCGGTGACACACAACTAACTGCTGACACTTAACTGACAAATGTGTGAGAAATGTTAAAAGCTATTATTATTGCACACTAGTTGATGATATTATACATCAGTTGCAAATTATGAGGCGACGATTTTTGCTGAGTGCAAAAATGTCTAAGGAACCATGGTGCCTACAGAAATAAAATATTTTTTTAAAATAATTTTTGAATCCAACATTTGTGTAACAAACAGATATTTGTTTAAATAATAGATGAAAAGATTAAACCCCTCTTGCGTGCGCCACTGGAGCCATCCATCGACAACCCGTTTTCTGGTCTCTATTACTGAAATCTAGTAAAGATGAAATAAATAAATAAAAAAGCGAGTTGAGGGATTTTAACCCTTTCGCTATTTTGTTGCCATATGGCAACATGCTACTTTGTGGACGTCTGCATCCTCTATGGTTGCAAGAATACATTTTTTTGTTGGTCTTTAGAATAGTTTGAAGTTTTAGGAAAAATACGAAATTAATAAACTGAATATTTAAGTTTAAAGAAGAGAAGTATACACGTTTTTTTAGTGCTATATCTTGACATAGTAAAGGAAGAAGAAGCAGAAAAAATTAGATAACTTTAATTTGACGTTTTCTTTCAATTTAGATACTTTGTTTTTTTAATTTTGGCTTAAGTAAATGTAGAAATATTCAAATTTTCGTTATGCGTAAAAAGTGTAATATTTAAGTAATTATTACAGCCACAACGATGTGGTTGCTCTCATAGAAAAACACTCGAAAATACAGGGTCCGAGTATAAAAATAAAAAAATTTCTTATGGAATATTGCTAATATAACCACATAGAAGCCTAAGACGTAAAATTTAAAATTTTAACTTTCCCCAGTAAAAACCTGCAGCTAAGGGGTTAATTAGGAATTTGGAAAGATTAGCGAACCGAAGACAGATTTTACAATAGTTTTCTTGTGCTGATGTTTGTTTCTATACATTTCTAATAATTAATTTAATAATTTAATTGACTGGCACGACAGCCCGCTTACGCGAGACTAAAGCCTAGCTTCCCGCAACCACCCGTGTTGTGCGTGTGAATTTGTACTCGGGTGGAAGGGACCTACAGTTTTATGCCGGTTCCGAACGGCAGGTTGGGAGCTTTTTTCTATACATTTCTATCTTTTATAAATTAAATTTTTTATCTTTTAAATGCAACTATAGAAAAGGCAAGAACTAAAACAGTGCCTAAAGCAGAAGAACGTTATGATTCTGTTAGAAAGAACTTGTGTTTGGTTCAGAAAGAAACGTTCTTGAAGTGACAAATTGGTCACAAGATCTAATTTTGTGTTTGTCCATTCAAAAAGCAATAACGATCTCCTTAGAGCGCACCTTATTGCTTTTAAAAAAGCTTCCAACTTGTAGGGTCCATTCATTACTATACAAAGACATGGGCCCAAAGTGGTCCGTGTAGAATGTCCTGTATGTCTGTTGGCTTCATATAAAACAACAAACAAAGGTTTTTATACAAAATCGATTCTTTTTTTGTATATAAAAAAATTTTAATATTATTTCCGAATACACTTTTTTTAAGTTTTAAAAGGAATGAAGTTTTATTTCTCAACATATGCATTTTTGTTCTACTCATAAAGCAAAACCGAAGGCTGAGTATTAAAATTTGAAAGCTTTATACATTTCGTATAACATTTTTCCTTTTCTAAGAACTGGAAATTTAAGTGGTTTCTGGTCACATTTCGGTCAAATATTTCAGTCAATAAAATAAAACGAACCAGTTTTCTTGAGCAAATTACGTATACAATTTTTCCTTATATAAATTTTTCCATTTGTTCTATTTCTGCTCACATTTTTACCAAATATTAATTACATCCTATCTTCTTTTTTATATTTTGCATTACTTTCTTATTGCCTTTTCTACTCTCATTATTTATAATTACGTGATTTATATGTTTTGTCTCAACTCGTGCGACGCCAAATGGTTTGTCAATATTAATTGCTTTTATCTCGAGTACACCTACTTCTGTCGCCAGTCGGCACTTGTTGTACGCGTCAAACATTGCCCCGTCGATGAGTAAGCTCAACAGTAACAACAACATCAACAACAACATCAACAACAACAATAACAACAACTGTGCTTGCAAATATTGTTTAATAACGTAATTTTCATTTCATTTGCTATTTACGTTTTTTGTATAGTTTTTATTATTTTTTATTAAAGATAATAATGTCGAGTTGTGTTTATCAGTTCATTGACTTGAGCGGACCAAAACGTATGTATTGTTGTTCTCTTTTGCGCCACTTTAATTATCGCAATTTATGATATTGCTTTGAACAATGTGCATAAATGCAAATGTTTATAATTTAAAAGAGGAAATTTGCGTTGTTACGATGGAAATTCAGCTGCGACTAGAGAAATGTACGAGAAAGACGAGATAATCAGTAAGAATCAATACTGGGACAATCAACCAGGATTAGAACATTTCAAAGCTATTATTGGGTCATTAATTTAATAGAAAAAGATTCAAGGAATTAATGAGTCTAACGAAAAATAATCTGAGCTTCATTAAAGGTTGAATCACCTATCATCTGCCTAAACGAGGGATTTGTGAAGACAAATGTTGTAGGGTTTGCATGCAGGAAAATGAAACTGCAATACATTTACTAGGCGGGGGATTATCTTATTAAAGATGCTAAATGAGAATCCATAAGTTTAAGTAGGAGCTCTACTAAACTTCCCTCGGAGGCTGGGTTTATGAATAAACTGTGAGTCCATGAAGAGGACAAAATAGATCTTTTAGGATACAATGCACTTTCACCATCAATAATAATAATAGGGAAATATGCAAACTTAACAGGCAAGATTTTTCCAAGAAACATTTTACTGTATGTCATTAAAGAGAAATTGGATCATTAAACACTATAAAGGTTAATGAAGGATATTTTCTATTGCATCCATTGATATAGGATCCATAAACACTATAAAAGTTAATGAACGATATTTTCTATTGCATCCACTAGATTGTTAAAGGTCCTTCAAGTTTTGCTGAGCACCACTGGTGGCTTAACCCTAATCCGTCGTTCGGGTGATTTTTCACCCATTTTCAACTTTGGGATGCTATAACTTTCCTATAAATTTATCAAAATGATTAAGGTTTCTTGTATTTGTAGCAAACCAATATAAGTTTTAGAAATTATCTACAACATATTGATTATTTCATTATAACGGTGATTACAAAAAAAGTTACGTGGGCGACGTTCGGGTGAAATTTCACCCATATGCGAATTGTATGGAAATTCAACGCAACACATACAGAAAATGCCATAAAATTACGTCACTGGATTGAAAATTTTGAACTGCTTTTATAGGCACAACCTTTTTATGGATCAGTGGCCTCCTGAACTCAACGGAAAGGTAAGAACAAACAATATTATTTCAACTAAAGTTGGTATAACTCGCTATGCTTGAAGTCGTATGTCAGCAATACAAGATGCCAATGAAGACCAATGTTTGAGATAGTAACTGATTAATTAATGTTGAAGGTTTGCGAGTTTTTGGCAGTGCATGGATCAGCGTTGGTGTTATTCAGGCATTTTTTGGTATTTAAATTTTGAGTGGTGTTTATAAGTCGAATGGGGAATCTCTTGATAATCTGTAGAGTTACACAAGGAAGACAAATTTTTCGTTCTGTCGGTGACAAAAACACTCGCCAGGAACGTAAAGCTTGTGATGAAGAATGAAGCTCGTTAACACCCATAAGAGATATATGAGAAAAGTGGGCTTAGCGACAACTGCTATGTACGTCCTATAAATAGGACACACTAAGTAAACTATTGCTGGATTTTCGCGGAAGATGCCCCTTTGAGCACTTTTCATCATAACAAGGATATGTGGATGAAAAAAAATTACCCGAAATTATATCGTTTTACAATAAGAAAAAGCAGTAGTTGACTCTTTAGACCAATTGGTTGTTCACTAACTATATCGTCAAGCGAAAAATTAATCGCTGTCGATCCCAGCTGGAATCACAATAAAAAGTACAAGTGGCGAATTTTTTTTGAAGACTTAGATTTGAGTTAGATTTTGCGTAGAGCAACAATACCGAAAGGAAAATCTTCATGCTGACTTCTTATCTCAATACAGCCAATTTCCCAAACCTTGTCAGCAAATCAGAGCGTAAAAAAGTAAAAAACTATTGAAACACGGTGTCAATTTGGTATCAAAAACGATCGCAAGGCATATTCTGCTTGCAATTCTTGAAAAAAGTATACATGCGGTGAACACAAAGTTTTTGTTAAGTACTAACCTTCCTTGCCCCCTTTCCCCCTCCGCTTGAAATGTGTGCTGTAACATATGTTGGGAAGAACAGTGTTACATACACATTTAAAAAATGGGTGATATATGTGGTATCACAACGGGTCTCATAATAGGCCTCTGAGTGTGTCTCTTACAGATGCAGCCACCTAACCTAACCTAACCTAATTGCCCTAATTGCAAATAAATATAGAAACATTTTTGAACTTATTTATCTGTAAGATAACAAAGATAATAAAGATTAAAGATAACAAATGATTTTGTATTATACTTGGTCAAAAAATGCATTAAAACAATACAAAGTACCATATGGGTGAAATTTCACCCGAACATCTTATGTGTGAGTTTTTTTGAACGTCGGATGAGGCTTAATAAAGTTCCCGAAATTCACTAAAAATTTTTGACTGGTTGACAAATGTTTTGATTGGCTGCTCAGTGTCAAATATTCAAAAAAGCAAGCACGTGTCCAAAAACCTACCAACAGTTTTAAAAAAATTACTCAACCAAGACCCCTGTGACCTTTCAATCCAACTTAGTGAGTAGTCACGTGGGGGGTCATACGTTCCTTTTAAGCGTTTCTTTCTATCACACTTTAACTTAAAATTCTCGCTTACTGCAGCTTGCAACAAATTTAATTGCATAGTTTTGCAAAGCAAAGTTTTTAAATGATTTTTTTTGTAACCCCCTGCACTAGTTTCCAAATGCTTATTAAATTTAATAGCCAGGAAATAATTTTAAACAAATTTTAATGCAACAATAATTTGGCAGAAACTTGTTTCTGTTGCGTACAGTTTATTGACTTGTGTTGTGTCTGGCTGCATATAATTTGGTTTACAGTAAACGGTGTTTAAACTGTGACCTCAACAGTTTGGCTTTTTGAAGGTTAACAATTTTCGTAGTAGCAGTAAATATGTGGAAATGGAAATATTTGAGTAGCTGTGAGCACTGAATGCAGCTGAAAGAGCTACGGAAATTAAGAAACTTTAATAAAGTTTGAAATCGTTTATATTTTCTTTCTTCGAATCTCAAAAAATCGTTATTTTTTTTAGTAAAAACGATTTATCAAATCTTTCCTAAGACTTCCAACAACTTTACTATGAGTGCAAGTTTTCTTCAAGAATGTTTGTATACAACGAAAAAGCGTTGGACTGAGAGACCTGTTTTGGCAAGTTTCCGAGCTGTTTTCAGGCTTTAAGTCATGTTTAACCTTCCGGAAACACATCTATTTTTGCAATCATTGGGAAGACTTTGGTTCAATTAGACGTTCCCTTTTGACTGCCTATAGTTCCACAACTATTGAATCTTTTGACTTAAAAAAAAATTCTGGAGTGTACTTTGAATGTTGCGTAATAATTTAGAAATATTCTAAACACCTCTGAAGTTTGTAACATACATGAAAAAAATCGCTGGAAAATATGTTTTGGAACAGGGATTGTCGCTTGAACTAGAAGTATGGGTCTGCATGACCCAGTGCGTTCTTCGAAGGTTCATTAGCGAATTTCGAATTTAAATTTATATTTTTTTTACCTTTAAAATGGCGGAAGAAATATTCAAAAACAATTAACGATTGCGTAGAAAATTTTCAGACATTTCTAAATTAATTTAAGAAATATAAAACCAAGTTTTTTTTTTTTTTTTTGACTAGAGGTGTCCCAAGTTAACATTTCAAGACACATTATAGTATAGTGAGCTCTGCTTCATGTACAATTTACTTATTTTGAGATGTTTTAACGTTTTAAAAAAACATTCAACTATATAAATTGTAGCATTTTCAAATCGTCGAAAAGAAATTTCAAGAAGTGTCCAAGAATCGTCGCTTTATCCTCTTCTAAATTCTCAGACAAAGAGTTGAGGTTTTGCTTTGATGTTAGTCAGGTTGCGGTTTCAAACCTACGACTACTACTTAGTTGCTTCTACGCTTTAAGCGCAATGCCAATGTTGCCACAGCGACTTAAACTTGGATTCAGTTTAATTAGATTTAACTTAAATTTGGTTTAATTCAATGTGGCAATGACTGAAATATAGTGCATAGATTTGCTTCTCATATATAAAAATATATAGAGAAATACTATATTATATGCAAATTCTTATATGCCTGTATAATATTTTAATTAAATAAATAAAATGTAAAAAAAAAATACCAAAATGCCAATGCTGCCACATGGACTTAAATTTGGATTCAGTTTAATTAGATTTAACTTAAAATTGGTTTAATTCAATGTGGCAATGACTGAACAAAATTGCACAGATTTGTTTCTCATATATAAAGATATATAGAGAAATACTATATGCAAATACCACAATGCCAATGCTGCCACATGGACTTACATTTGGATTCAGTTTAATTAGATTTAACTCAAATTTGGTTTAATTCGATGTGGCAATAACTAAAGAAATTTGTACAGATTTGCTTCTCATATATAAAGATATATAGAGAAATACTATATGCAAATACCACAATGCCAATGCTGCCACATGGACTTAAATTTGGATTCAGTTTAATTTGGTTTAATTCAATGTGGCAATGACTGAACAAAATTGCACAGATTTGCTTCTCATAGAGATTTTCTTCTCATAGATGCAAATGTCACTAACAACAACAACAAATTTTGCAAAATCAAATTTCAACCTATTTCGCATGCGAGCTGATTGCATATACTCGTATATATTTATCTGCAACAACAACAACAACAACCATCACAGCAATAACGCCAAAAGTGATATAAAAGCATCGAGCATAATCCTGCGTGCGCGCAAAATTAAAACCAGTGCAAAAAAGAGGACAGTGCGCCATCACATGTGTCGGCGTCAATGCGTCAACGGCGCATCACATTGTCAAGCACGGCCGCAGCCAGTGGCCGCGCGCACACTTCCCACTCGCCGCCACTTGCCACCGTCGACCGACGAAAATTGCACGTTATTGATTTTCAGCTTGACGACAGCAATGGTCGCACTGCAGCTGCAGCATTGCGCAGCACTTGTCGCTGTCGCTGACGTTGACGCTAATGGCAAATGCGCCATCGGCTGCTGCAGCAACAGCCGCGTCAACAACGGCACCAGTCATCACATTTCGTGGCACCGTGGCGAGCAAGCAAATTGAAAATGAAATGGAAATTGCTGCAGCAACTAATGCGACTGGTGTCGCTCTTGTCGCTGCAGCGACGAAACCTTGAGCCAACATTAAACAAAGTTTAATTAAATTATAAGAACGTTGCGCCGCAACCCTTCGACTGTCGCTGCACACACACACACACACACACAAAGCATGGAAATCACTAGCGTTGTGCGCGCAGATTGATTTTCTATATTCACAACAACAATGACAATTGTTGCTCGCAGAATTTAATTTATTTTCATTCGTCGCAATTGAAGGTTCTTTCAACACTATACTCACTCCCGTCCCCCTCCTCCTCGTCAACTCTCACTTGTCATAGTTTGCTTTCATTGCAACTTACGTTGCAGCGTCGCCCTCTCCAGTCGCCAGCAACCCTTTCGCTCGTCCAACTGTGGCTGTCTACTCATTAGGGCACATTGCTGGCTGTTTTTTTGTTTTGCTTCCCTTCCACCACTCTTTTCTGTTGTTGTTGTTATGTGTGTCTTTTTTTTTGTAGCCTCAACTTTGCGCACAGTTGCCGCGATTTGCAGGTTTCAGTTGCAATTAGAAATTTCGCTTGCGCTGGCCGCCCGCCGCTTCGCAACGTTGAGCGTTGAGTTGACTTTAGTTGAGTTTAGTTGAGTTGTCAGCGCCATGAATTGGGCACTATCCAATTTGACTGGTGGCAATCGCGTCAGTCGCGCCATACTCGTTCGCTATTCGGCCGTTCCCCTGGCCGCAGATGCTGAATCGACGCCGCAGACGCCCACTTCCTCGGCCTCGACGACCGCCAATTCGTCGACGTCCACATTTCCGGGCTCCTTTCTGCACTCGTCGTCGGCACGGCCCGGACGCGCTGTGCCGCGCAACGCAGCCGCCACACAGCTGTCACTGCCTCTGGATGTCGAGGAGACGGTCACCTGTTTTTGTAGGTAAATTTACGCATTTAAGAATTTCAATTTGTTGAGTGCAAGGCATCAGACATGGTCACTTAAAACTTCTGGTTTTAAAATTACTTTCAACAAACTGAGTGGAGTGATTCTCATTCTAATGGATCCTAGAAGCTCGTTTTTAGACATTGTGCAAATCTCTTGAAATATTTTTACATATTTTAAAATTTTAATCTTTTACCCTCTGACTCAAATCACTTGTAAAATTTGATGGCCAAAACTTTTCGACATTCAACATTTCTTCACGTTTCAACATTAACATCAAAACTTTTGCAGCTAAAATTACGCATAATTCTCTCTATCCCTTGAAGCACTTTTGCCCACGTGATTTTCAACATTTGCCTAAAACTGCACAGTACCGAACAGCGCAGAACAGCTGGCTGGGAATGGCAATAAAGCCGCCTACTCAATGGAATATTTTAAATGATGTGGAAAGGCGCAAAACGGCTGTGTAGCAGTCAACTTGAAGGGCTTCACTCACTCGAGCATTTCCTCCTAACTTGGCCGTTGTACATTGCTGGTGCAATCAATATCTTTTTGCGTTGGTTTCAACCACCTCCTCAAAAATTTACTTTCGTAGCATAATTTGGCGAATTTTTCCACGTTTCAAAGATAAACAGAGAGTAAAAAGACAACTCTAGACAACAATCTATTTCTAGAACAGATAACATAACATTTTATGGCCGTTAGTTCTACAAAGAAAATAAGGAAAGAGGTACTTCCAGTTTTTTTTGTCATCAACCTAGAACAGCTTAAATTAATTGCCTTTAAATTTGATTATTTTTTAAGATAGTCGGATAAAGGGTTTCCAGAGTCTATTGGTCCGAAATCAAGTCATTTACATTCAATGGTTTATTTGTCTTCAAGCTAGCAAAGTATCTAAGGTGGACTATTTTTTATGGTAGTTGGATAATGGGTTTTCAAAGTCTTATGATTCAAAGTTCAAGTCATATTAATTCCATGGTTCATTTGTCTTTAAGCTAGAAAAGTATCTAAGGTAGACTACTTTTTAAGGTAGACGGATAATGGGTTTTCAAAGTCTATTGATCCGAAGTGAAGTCATTTTGATTCCAAGGTTCATTTGTCTCTAAGCTAAAAAGTTTCTACGGACTGCATTTTAAGGTAGTCAGATTTTGGGGTTTTAAAAGTCTATTAACCCGAACTTCAAGTCATATTGATACCATGGTTCATTTGTCTTCAAGCTAGAAAGCTATTGATCCGAAGTCAAGTTATATTGATTTCATGATTAATTTGCTTTCAGGCTAGAAAAATATCTACGACCGACTACATTTTAAGGTAGTTGGGTGATCGATTTTCGAAATCTATTATTTCGAAATCAAGTCATATTGATTCGAAGGTTCATTTTCAAAGACCATCGGTACTAGCGGTTTATTTCGATCATAATTATGGGCTGTGAAGCATTTGGTGGTAGTTTGCTCCGCTTTAAAATCAAGAAAAATTAGAGTTTGAACAGTTTTGAAGTTCTGCAGAGATTATTTTAGGTTGATATTGTCTCTAAGATTTATCGATATAGCAGAAAAAAATCTATTTAATTCGGGGAAACTTTTTCGAAGGTTGTTAAGTTTCCAATTGCAGCCAAATCTTTTGGTTCTATGCGTTGTTTCCAAATTTAAATTTATTTCAAACATTTACATTTATTTATTAACAAACATAATCAATTAAAGTTACGGAAAGATAGATAGATAGATTACGGAAAGATCTGTCATAGGGAATGATGGCTTATTAAAAGAAACCTGACGTGGGGGAGTATTCTTCCATATAATTTCAATTATCTATTTGGTCTACTCAACAAATTTTAATATCTTGGACATTTGGTACCTTCTCAGTAAAACATTGGCACATGTGCACTACGAACACACAACACTTGGTACACAATTATATTGGTAGTCGTTTGTAAATGCTGCTCTAATTGCCATTTTGCATGTCGGTGCCATTATTTATTATTTTTCGTTCCCTAGTTTAGTGTTTTTCTAGTCTTTATTTGCACACTTTGTGCTGGTCGAGGTCTGTCGGGGGCAGCGTTTACTTCAGTTTTTGTTTGTTTGCTTGTTTTTTGGCATCAAGCAAAGTTTAGCAGTAAAATGTTGCTATTGTAATAAATAACAACAAATAAAAAAATGAATCCTTGTTGAACGATGGCTGGTCGCGGGCAGCGCTGTAGCCAACAGTCAAAGCTACTCGAACAGCACGAATAGTGTTGGAAAAACGCAGACACGACAATATTGCACAATAAACTGCAACAATAATATGAGTCGCATACAAAAACAAACAAGCCCAGGCACATAAACACATCAGTGAGTGTTGTCGATTTTGCAGTGTGCAATGTATGCGTGAGTGCCAAGCGCAATGTTCCTAACAGTGCTATCAATAGCAGCTGTTAAACTAACAGCAACATCTGTTCGTGGCCGCTGTTGGCTGCTGCTGATGATTATGCGGCGCACGTAGCAGCCGCTGCCGTCACTCCTGCTGACTTGGCCTCCTGATGAGTATCTGTGTGCCTGCGCGCGCGTGTGTGTGTGTGTGTGGTGGCAGGTCAGCGTGTTGTGCGCTCTCGTCTTCTCTGTAGTTTTCACTCTTTGTTCTTCCGTAGCGCGTATGCGACAACGTCAGCCGAGGCTGCGACCGAACGGCGGCGCCGTCAGCAGCATTGAACAGCTGATTTTCGCCTTTGCACTGCGCTGGCAAACATCTGTTCCGCAACTCTACACCTCCGTCTTCGCGGCGCAGATACTTTTGCGCCCAGATGTTATTTCGCGCCGTTTGAGGTGGCGAGCGGCTATTCGACTCTCTCTCTCTCTCTACTTGCGGCTGCTGTTGTATTCGTGCTCGTTGTTCAATGCACATAATGCTAAAAAATGCAAATGCAACAACAACAACAACAATGCATCAGTGAAAATAATAACAAACCAAAGTCAGCCACGCAATGGAAAAATACCTTTTCCCCGTTTTGCTTTGGTTTTTGTATAATGCCAAGCACCGCTATGCGACGTGCTATTCATGCCGTTGAGCGTTTTAAGCTTACGCATTCGCTCGGCCAGATACACAATAAAAGTGCGTCGTGCTTTCCAGATACGCAAATACATTAAATGCGTGCGACTCGCATGGCGCCCCGTAGGAAAATTTCTCACTGGCCACTGCACAGAATGCGTTCGAATTGAGGTCACACACACATGTACACGCATACTCACACACTTTAGGGAACACTGCCCACCAGACATTTGTTGTGGTTGTTGCAAATATTTTTCGTATGGTTTAGTTTTTCAAGTTACAAATTAAATTTTGCAGACCTTAGAGCAGATTTGAAGTGATCATGTGAGCTTCAGGGACTTTTATTCAGTTCCAATAACAACTTTGAAGCGCTCATTTAAACTTCAGATGATTTCATTTAGGCTGTAGAAAGGTTTTACAGCAGCCATTTGAGCTTTAGAGACTTTCTTCTAGGCATTGCATTTCAAAGGCCCCATGTTCCTGAAGAGCTCATCCAAGTTTTAGAGATTTTAATGTATTTCAACGTTCTTACTGGAATTTTAGAGCGACCATATCAGTTTCACATAACCAGATTTGAGACAGTTTTGATGGTAATCAGCCAGTTTGTTGTAGAAGATCTATTGTGTCCCCTTCATGGACCTACAGTTTGTCAGTAAGTTCAGTATCCGAGAGGAATTTTAGTATGTTACCTAAACCTCTGGAAACCCAATCTACACCTGGAGGTCCGTAGTGTGAAGAATGTTTGGTAAACGTCCAGGAGAAAGTGAAAAAATACTGGCCCCAGAGCGGTTAAGTGAAAATTTGCATTCCCACAAGATGTTCAGAAATAAGATGCTTTCTTGCCTCTTAAAATTCCATTTATATTTAAGCTTGGTTTGAGTTATAAAAAACAAAGTTCAATATTTTATGTATGCATAATGTCGAGGAAAACAACTTATAATCTTGAACATTAAGGCTCTAGAATTAATTATCATTTCCCCCCCAAAAAACTAAAGTTTGTCAGTGACTTTCCTCAAACTTTCTTAGTTAAACTGCTCGTAAGTTATTGTTATATAATCATTGGATCACTTAGGTTAGGTTAGGTAAGACAGTTTTCTAAACAAGTACACTGGGAGGCCTGAAAAGGGGCATGCTGATGCCCAAAGATTGCGTAGGCAAGTCTCTGTAGACCTGTGTTCGGTATTGGCTGAGACCTACCTGAGCGTCAAACGAACCTGGCCTCAAGTCGTCGAGCGTGCTGTCCCATCGGATCACCTAACAAGCGTTCGAAACTAATACAATTTTTATATTAGCGGTACTCACTCTTCGTAGCATTTTAAAGTAATGTTGTAAAAAAGTAAAGTGTGTAAAGTTGCTATTGTAGCAATTTTTGAATTTTCGCAATGTTTTCGAAATCAGTTGTAGCGACAAATTACTACGATGCCTACTTTACTAAAATGCTACGAAGAGTGAACTCTAGTATTGATTTTGAATGCGTAGAAGTTACAATAAAGCTTCAAGTTGAGTTGAAATTCCATAATCTTAGTTGTAGAGCGCCCAATTTATCTGAATACGATTAGACGCAAACACCAATCACAGTTCTATGATTTTCAATCTATTTTTGTATCTTCTCAAACTGAGTCATAGTACTTCCAAATCAACTGAAAGCTCTTAATTTGTAATCCCTAGATCCCTAAAAAGTTTTACAAACAACAATCAGATCTTTAAGATATACAAGGTGCGTCCCAAAGTAAACAGGACTTTTGCAATAGGGACATTTCTGGTGGCGCCATCTATGTGTGAGGACATGCGTTGGAAAGGTACATCTTTCATTCACATACTGTCTAAATTTCATGACATTTGGTCTAGTAGACGCCGAAATATCCCGCTCAATGTGACAGTATGTTTTTAACTTTGGTACGAGAATGTCGATCGAACAAAGAGCTAATATTAAGTTCTGTTTTAAACTTGGTAAAACTTTTACCGAAACGTTTAAATTGTTAAAGCAAGTTTATGGTGATGATTGTTTATCCCGTGGCCGTGTTAATGAGTGGTTGAATCGATTCAAGAATGGTCGTGAAGACTTGAATGACGACGAACACGTCGGCCAGTCGAAATTTGTGATTACTGACGATGCCATCAAAACTGTGCGTGATTTTATCAAAATGCAGCCAAAATCATCATTGGAATTGATGGAAATGGAATTGAACATCTCCAAAACATCAATTGATCGCATTTTAACCGAACATTTGGGTCTCCGTAAAGTGTGTTCTCGCTTCATTCCGCACACTTTAACCGACGACCAAAAAGCGCAGAGAATTGAGCACGCAAAAGACATCGTTCGGGAAGCCAGACGTGATCCAAATTTCTTGTTCAACATCGTAACCGGTGACGAAACGTGGTGCTTTCAATATGATCCCGAAACAAAGCGTCAAAGTGCCGAATGGAAGCACCCAGATGAGCCAAATCCGAAAAAAACCCGCCGTGAGAAGTCAAAAATCAAAACTCATCTCATTTGTTTCTACGATTCAAAGGGAATAATTCATCGAGAGTTTGTTCCACCGGGAAAAACAATTAACGCTTTGTTTTATGTTGAAGTTTTGAAGCGTTTGGTGCATCGCATTCGTCGTATTCGGCCAGAATATCGCGAGGAAGGAAGTTGGCGTTTATTGCATGATAATGCACCGGCTCACAGAGCCCTAGTTACGACCGATTATTTGACCAAAAATCGCATTTTTACCATAAATCATTCACCGTATTCGCCTGATATGGCTCCCTGTGACTTCTACTTATTCGGTCAGTTGCATTTGCCGATGAAAGGAAACCGTTATAAGGACGTTGAGGACATCCAAAAGGCTTGTACCAACATTCTGAAGGCGATGCCGGCCGATGACCTAAAATACTCATTCCAAATGCTTTTGGACCGTGCAAAACGTTGTATCGAAGCAGAAGGAGAGTATTTTGAATAAATAAAAAGAATTATACAAAAATAATCATCCGTTTTCTTTATTTTATAAAAGTCCTGTTTACTTTGGGTTGCACCTTGTATGTTCGTATATTGTAGTCGTATATCGTTTTGTATATCTTTAAGCAAATTTTGAAAGTTTCAAACTGAATTGCATAACCTTAAAAAATTTGGAAATCTCTGAATTTCAAAACCTCCAACGAAACAATGAAACCGCCAATTTAAGCCTAAAGCACAGGCTCTGAGTTATGAAACGTTTCATGAAAAGTCTTCTAGTTGTCATCTGGGCTCGTAAAGTCAATTTGCAGCCCTAAAACGGAGCTGTAGAACCAATTAATTTGATTTAGAATGACCCCAAAATAAAATTTATAGGTCTCTAACATACAAGTAGATGTCCTTTTAGAGGTTAGAATCTCATTTTAGAGGTTAGAATTTAGTTTTAGAGGTCAGAATCTTCTTTTAGAGGTTAGAATCTAGTTTTAGACGTCAAAATCTCCTTTTAAAGGTTCGAATTTCCTTTTCGAGGTAAGAATCTAGTTTCAGAGGTCCGAATCTCCTTTTAGAGGTTAGAATCTAAGAGGGTAGAATATCCCTTAAGGGAATCTAGAATCTAGGTTTAGAGGTCAGAATCTCCTTTAAGATGTTAGAATCTAGTTTTAGACGTTAGAATCTCATTTTAAAGGTTCGAATTTCCTTTTCGAGGAAAGAATCTAGTTTCAGAGGTCAGAATCTCCTTTTAGAGGTTAGAATCTAAGAGGGTAGAATATACCTTAAGGGAATCTAGAATCTTGTTTTAGAGGTCAGAATCTCCTTTTAGAGGTTAGAATCTAGTTTTAGACGTTAGAATCTCATTTTAAAGGTTCGAATTTCCTTTTCGAGGTAAGAATCTAGTTTTAGAGGTCAGAATCTCCTATTAGAGGTTAGAACATAAGAGGTTAGAATATCCCTTAAGAGAATCTAGAATCTAGTTTTAGAGGTCAGAATCTCCTTCTAGAGGTCAGAATCTCCTTTTAAAGGTCAGAATCTCCTTTTAGTGGTTAGAGGTTGTTTTCTGAAAAATTTGTTTTTGCAAGCTTAGCTCTTTTGTTGTCTCTATTTTTCGAAAGCTATAATGATATCATTTTATTTACTTTCACTGATTGGTCACTGTTTTTCCAAAATTTTTTTTCAATCTTTAATTGAAAGTCTTTTCGAGTGGGTAGAATTTGTTTCCAACAAAAAAAATATTAATTAAATTTCTAAGCTGTGGCTAAGTTTGTCCAACTTCGATGATCATCCAATAAGGCGTTGTTTTTACTTCCTTTTATGTCTTTTCCCATAGCATTAGTTTATTTCCCGTTGTTTTTTTTTGTTGCTGTTATTTTGTTGTTGTTTTTATTCGGTTTTGTTGTTGTTTATTGTGGCTGCTCTGGTTTTGCTATAACGCTCCCCATTTTGTTTTATGTGCTGTTTTATGGGCACGATTAAGTTTGCCTTTATGCGACTGCTGTTGTTGTTGTTGTTGTTGTTGCTGTTATTGTTGTACCATTTTAATTTCCATATATGCGACCGCATGGCCTCAGCCAACAAACAAACGAACGCACGAACCAACCGGCCATCCAGCCAACGAACCGCGGCACCATTCATTCACCAACCCACCCAGCCGACCAGCCATCGACTCAAATGGCGATTCGCATAAATCACACATTTATTTCGTTTTCGTTTTCATTCTCCACTTTTGTAGTGCGATGCGTGGTGCGCGTTGCGACGTTGTTTTGGTTGTTGTGTTACATTTCTTCTTCTTGCTATGGCTTTTTTAATTTACTTATTTGCTGCTTGCCTACGTTTTCACACACCAAATGTCACACTCAGACACATACAAGTTTTTTGCGCATTTCTGTATATTTTGCGCACTCGCCTCGCAACATGCTGCAGTCGAGCCCAGCGCCCGCCACCACCCCGCCCCCCAACTCCTTTCCCGGCCATTCGCCGGCGCCAATAACAGATGGCAGCAACTAAATTGCTGAAACTGCGAAGTAATTGTGACGTCATTCGCGAGTCGACCGCCTGATGTCTGGCTGTCACTGCCTACCTTACGCTAATATTTGTGTATCTGCATGTGTGTGTGAGTGTGTTTGTGTATTTGTATTTAGTATCTGTGTGTGTTTGTGTGTCTGCTGCTGCTGCGCATGTTTTACAAAGTAATGACAGTAACAACAAAAACCACACCAACACATCATACACTCGCAGCAACAACATTTGCCCTCGGGTGGTGTGACCAACTGACGCGAGGCCATCAATAAATAAAACGCTCTGGAAGCAATAAAAACAACAACAACAACAATAACAAATTTAATGCAAATAAATAAAAAAGCAATTGCAAATACGTAGTGTAAAGTGTAATTGTTGTTGTAGTTGTTGTTGTTGTTGCGATTGCATTTGCCGCAGTTGGTTGTGACACACAGAGCGATACACGAGCTGCCTTTACTCTTCCGACAAGCTGTTTCAGCTTTCTTTCTTTCTTTCTTTTCCTTTTCTACCTTTGGAACGTGCTGCCGGGTACTGGCTGCAGGTAGTTGTTGTTGTTGTTGTTGTTTATGCCGCACGGGTAATTGCATCAATTGCAGTTATGCTGCTGTGCATACATCACGCAGTGCAGATGCACAGATGCGCAGAGCGGGGCAGCGTTCCGTCAGATAGGCGATGCGGCTTGCTTTTATTGCTGTTAGACAATTTACAGGGAGCGGCAAAGCGAGGGGTGCGGATTGCATGTAGTTGGAAAAAATAACAAATTGCGGCATTAGCAATAAACACTAATTACAACAACAACAACACTATGTATGTACTTACTGTATGACATGCAATGCCATTCATTCAATGTGGCATGAAAACGAAAACAGCCGCAAAGCGCACTACTACTGACTACAAAAGTCCTGCAAGTGCGTGGCGCAAGCAAAACGACGATTTATTGGCCCATATGTCGAGGATAAAAGCGAAAAAGGCGTCCAGTCCACGGCGAATTAGGGCAACTTGTCGCAGGTGGCAATGTTGGAATGCGTTGTATGGTTGTTGTTGTTGTTGTTGTTGTTGTTGTTGCTGCTGCTGTTCTTTATTACCGCTATCTTAATTGTTATGGCTTTAAAGCGTTTTTTTCTATACTCTCGCTGCTCATTTATTGCTCCAGAAAATGACATCAACCTTGTCTCCTCGTTTCGACTTCAATATCATTGCCATTGCTGCTTTAGCTGTCATTGATCGTTGTTGTTGTTGTTGTTTTTGTCACAATAGTTGTTACGCTTTTCTACCTTCCTCTTTTACAAGTTTAATTTAAAGAAAACAAATGTTGGAGAAACAAAATGAATACAAAAAGTTGAAGACAATTTTCCAATTCCAGTTCCTGTGCATTGTTCGTTCCTGCGGCCACTGCTGTGCCGCCATTCACCATTAACAACACCATTAACAGCAGCATCTATACAACAACTAACTATACTACAACAGCAACAACAATAGCACAAACCCTAACACAGCCAGTTATTTAGTCAGTGAGTGTGCGAGCCGAGCCGAGCCGAGCCCAACGTTAACGCAACGCAACGCAGCGCACTTTGAATTTCACAAAAATTGCCGCAACTGGCTGCACAGCAGGTGGACCAACAACAACAATAGCTGCCGCCGTTGTCTGCATTTAACACTGCCTACCTTCTTCTATCTTCTACCCTGGTTTCGTATGTGTGTGGTATGTGTGTGTGTATGTCTGTGTGTTTTTGTTTGCCCTTCCTCTGGGGTGCATTGTTTTGTCTTCACATTAACATCGCTGTTGGGTAAATTCAGCTAAATTGGTTTCTTCCTCGTATTTGCCTTTCTTACTTGCCGACATTTTCATTTCTTCTTCTTCTTCTTCTTATCTTCTTCGTCTCATCTTTGTCTCTTCATCTTTTTTGTCATTTTCATTATGTTAATTTGTTGCCGCCAATTCTACAGCTGTAAATATCTCCCCGAGTGCTTGACGCCCCCGCTTCACACTTGTTCATTCTTTTTTTTTTCTCGTCGAAAGGTAAACTTTTCCACGTGCCGTCTCGCTCTAACCAACTTTGTTCATCTCTTTTCCGACTGTATGTGTCTGTTTGTTAGCAACGGCAACAGCATCCGAACGTTTATTGCTGCTTGGATTGCACTTATTTTCTTTTCGTTTCTGCCTTCCTTTTACACTTTGGTAAAGTGTTTTTATGGCGTTCGGGTTTTTGCTGCAGTTTGGCACCGTTGCTGTTCTCTACTTTGTAATCTTTTAAACCCACTTTATAACATTTTATCGCCAACCAGCACAGCTGAGCGCCATAACAATGGCCATAACAGCGCAAGAGGGAGCGATACTCGTAACTCTCGGTGAATGAAGAGTCAACCTTTAACATTTAGCGGTGTAACAGCTGTAAGGCTTCCACTCTCAACAGGGTTGCTATAATAATGCAAATTTTAACTCATAGTTGGGGGGAATGAAAAGTTCAAACGAAGCAGAGATATTGTTGGTCAATAAAGTGATTAACTGGCGTTTAGAAATGGACAAATTTTAACTTAAATTACTAAAGATTGAAGTGAAAGCGAAGATGCATCTACTAGAAATATACTTTGAACGTCTAAATAAAAACGGTTCATGGTCAATTTCCTTGCCAAATGGTTCCTAAAAGATCCCGTCTGGATCTACAGAGATCCCAACAGATAGGAAAGGGATCCAATATTTTTAAGAATGAAGGGATTCACAACGAACAAATGGGGTCTTCGGCTGAAAGTGAATGCCGACACTCCCCTTCTCTAATCTAATCTAATCTAACCTAACCTAACCTAACCTGTGTAATGCATATACCAAAAGATAGAAGAAGGGTTATAGAATCACCAGTGATGCACACAGAATTTCATTTCGGGAAGTTCTGCATACAAATTTTAAACGCAATACCAGTTAAAACCATATTTGTCACCCAGAACCCTCAAAACTCACTAATGATGAGAGAGAACCATTAATGATGTATCGAAACTACAGGGTGGACCATTTAAGATTTGGACTAAGATTTAAGATTTGAACTACGCTTTATTTCGAGAATGGCAGTCCAAATGTCATTCACATTTACGAAATGGGACGCTATACGCTTGAACAAAATTGGGAAATATTGAGGACTTACTTCCAAAGTGGAGAGTCTAGGTTGAAGACTTGAAGGGTGAAGAATTGTAAGAAATTAAAAAAAAAATTTAAAAAAAAAGGATTGGTCTTCAACTCACTTTGTGGATCAATTTGTGAAGCGAGCTCGTGAAACTGGTTCGTTAATGGACCAAACAATCCGTTCCCGTTCTCGTACAGTGCGCACAGCCGAAAACATTGTTTTTGTAGCCGAAAATGTGCGTGAACATGCATCAACGTCAACTCGCCATCGCTCTCAGGAATTGAACATTTCCCGCACTTCTTTGATGAGAATTTTGCATAAAGATCTCGGTATGAAGGCTTACAAAATTCAATTGGTCCAAGAACTGAAGGCTCATGACCATCCGGCACGTAACAATCGAACTTTTGGGCACCGTTTTCGAAAATCGAATAATCAGCCGAAATTCTGAAGTCAATTGGCAGCCTCGGAGCTGCGAGTTGGAGTCCGTTGGACTTTTTTTTGTGGGGAGTTGTAAAGGACAAGTGTTACGCTAACCATCCAGAGACGATTGAAGCTTTGAAACATGAAATCGAAGTTGCCATTCAGGAAATTCTACCCGGAACAATCGAAAAATTACTTGAAAATTGGGTTGACCGAATGGCGTACTGTAAGGCCAGTCGTGACAGTCCTATGAACGATATCCTTTTTCATTCTTAAATAACAAAGTCCAAGCTTTGTAATAAAACAGGAATTTTCAAAATATGTTCATTAGTTTTTTTTTATAACCGATTCAAATCTTAAATGGTCCACCCTATAGATGGACATTTTTTAACTATTTGGTCTTTTTAGTCCTTAATTTAAATTTTATTAATTAAAATTTTTTAATTTTAATTAAAATTTGAATGTTTGAAATTTAGAAACAGATAGAAATCAACCTGGCTTGTGTCAGTCTGAACTCGGATTCTTCAGAAGATTTAAGAATTTCAATGTAGAAAAGGCTGAAAATGTAAGTCCCTTACGGGCAAATGGAATCGAAAACATTAAAAAACCGAGGTGCAAGACACAGTAAATGTTTTTGGAATTTTAGAACTGATGAGGGGATTTGTTTTTGTATAGATGAAAAGATTGCGGGCGGTGGGCTTCGGTTGGGTATGTCGTCTATTTGACCATGGTTGACTTACCAAGTATGAAAAACAAACATTGAAGAATACGAATGGCCGAGGAGCAGATATAAGGAAATAAGTGGAGAAGAAAAGTATGGGGTTAGAAGTGGGATCGAGAGATAACTAAAACATTACAGCATTAATTTAGCTATCGCAATGAGTACTTATTTACCATCTCTAAGTCGCGCTTCTATTAGGCTGCTCTGCAAGGCCCAGTACTTCTCGTCTAGTGATGTCTACAGATGCTGCATTGTACACCTTTTTGTTGGGACACCCTAGAGATGAAATATAGACGGCACAATAAAGCCACTGACCGGCCTCTCAAAACATTTCAATACTATAGACACAAAAAAAAGCATAAAGTACTTTGACCATGCAACTCTGCGCTGCTGCCAGACCTGCCTCCAATCTCAGCTGTATTTGTATGGACTGCCACCACTACTGGTGCGTTAACAGCAATCACAACAGCAACAACAACAGTGGCAATCACTTTACATTGGCATTGGCAAC
Source organism: Melieria crassipennis (assembly GCA_963668005.1). Taxonomy (NCBI): domain Eukaryota; kingdom Metazoa; phylum Arthropoda; class Insecta; order Diptera; family Ulidiidae; genus Melieria; species Melieria crassipennis. The sequence goes on along the minus strand of OY764962.1, from coordinate 71,231,852 downwards.
AACAACAATTTTATAAAAATAATAAAACATATGACTAAGCTGGCCGACTGGGTTGGCCCCCTCACATTTCCCACAAACAAGTGGTCGCGACTTGCTTACTTGCACTGCATCTGCTCGCTGGCTCTCTCTCTCTCTCTATTTGTCTTTCTCTTTGCACGCTCTCATTTAGCTAAATGGAGTTCACACACTCACACACACACACACACAGTGCCAACAACATTGGCGGCCGCGTGTATCGGCCGTATCTGTGTTTTGTTTAGTATTCCAGCGGCGTTTTTGGTTTGTTGGCTGACTGGCGGCGGCTGCTGCCCATGACTCGATTCTCGGCCGACTTGTTGGCCGCTGTCGCCGCCACTTGCAGCAGGCTCTATAATGTTATTGAGTTCACTCAGCGTGGTGGCTGGCAGTGTTTCGCTGCTGCTTGGCATGCAACTCGCATACGGACAGCGTAAAAAGTAGGAAGACTTGCGCGCTGTGGTCGTTGCCGTTGTTGTCATGATTGCTGTTGTTGTTGTTGTCGATTGTTCCAATCGGCACGTTTGTGTGTGGCCCCTCAGATTTTAGCGCAGCGCCGATTCTCTGCTCCACCGTCGTCATCATCATCATTATTATCAGCGTCGTCGTCGTCGTCGTCATTCACATCATGAGTCGTTTTGTTGTTGCGCTACTGCCGCCAACGATGACGATGACTGCGGCGTCGTCGTTCTCGCTGATACATCAACAGACCCAGCAGAAGCAGCAGCAGCAGCAGCAGCAACAACAGCAGCAGTAACAGCAACACCACTCGCGACGGCAGCAACAACGCACTGAAACGTTTTTATTATTTTCAGTATGAAAATTTCTTTTGGTCGGCTTGGTTCAATTCCGGTCGCTGGTCGTTCGTACGCTCGTTCGCGCGTTTTGGTCGGTCGTTCAGTCAGTCGGTCAGTGGACGTATACACGTTCTAATTTGTTTTTGTGATATTTAGTAGTTTGTGACGAGCTCAGCACAAGTCGCAAACGAAACGTACCCGCTAAAATTTTTGCTGAACGTGCAAAATTTTTCATAAAGTTCCATTCAATTGAAAAAAATAAAATTAAAAAAAGAAACAATTGACAATTGTACGCTCTTGAAGTGTATTTGTGGTATTGCAGCAGCTAATTTGCAGTTAATTTGTTATTGGTAATAATTCAAATAATAACATTGCAAACGATTCTTCCTGCTGTTGCGGCGCTGAAAGTTGAGTCTCATTGCTGCCGTTACAAAGTAGTCTCGAATTTCATTGGCGAACAAGTCGTGGGGTAATTGTGTCAAACAGGCAAATGGACGAACGGACAGACAGAAACACAAATGGACAGACAGGGAGACGAACTCGGATGGGCCGAGAGATTGGTGGACAGACAGGGAGCTGTACGGATAGACAGACGTAGAGAGAGATGAACGGACAGATGAACAGAGACATGGACGAAAAAAGACACGGACGGGTGTACTGATGGACAGACACAGAGACAGAGACAGTTCTTGTGTCCGACAGCAGCCGTGTAAACAGGAAGCCAGACGCTGTTGTGCTGACTGGCATCAGCAGCGACCGCAGTCGATCGGATAGCACCAGAGACGCACAGCTAGAACGTTGACCAGTTCCAGGTTCCAGTTTGTGTGGCACTCGGTCAATGCGTAAACAAAGCCACAGCTGGGAAGAGTGGCACCGCACTTCACTGCTGTTGGCTGTAGCAAAAGTTCAGCAAAAACTTGGAGGGTAAAAAACAATTCTAAAGACAACGTTGAAGAAGATTGAAAACGCAGCCAGCCAAGCAGCTGCGGTCAACTTTGACAAGTGGCACAGGCCATCAACACTTGATGGGAAACCAAATGAAATCAATTAGCAGCTTAGAGCAAAATCTGTGGTTGCCTAAAGTGTACGTTGACAAACGCAGGATTCACTTTGTCTAAGGACAAATAAATTGATGGCAGCTGGCAAATGCTTTCAGCTGGAAAATGTGTACGATATGTTTAGGGTCTGCGTGTCTGTCTGGCTGTTGGTCAGTCAGTCAGTGTGTGTGCTGCAAGATAATCTTTAGGAGCAATGAACAATCAATAAGCAAATGAGTCATGCGTATGCAACCAGGCGAGATTTCAGCCGAAGAAAACAGCAGCAAGTGGCCAGAAACAGTTTTGCAGCCGTGCAATCAAGCAATAAAATATTTTGATCGCTATGGTCCAACAAAAGGATAGCGAGAGTATGAATCACATGCGCCAAATGGCTTCGGGGAAAAACCAATCGAATGAAAAATGCTTGAGATTGAAATTTTTCTAATATGAACACAGAATCAAATGAAATCAGTTGTGTGAAAGAAAATGCAGCCAATAATAGGCAATGTGGGTGGAGTATAAATACCGCACATACAGGGTATTGAACTACTTTTTTTAAGGACCATAGATGGAGATGGTAAAGTAAAAAGGTATAGAAAATATTAAGTATAGAAAAATACCAATTTATGCATAATAAGTTTGATCTAATTAGTCTAGTACAGGTTAAACTACGAAAGACTCTATACAAATTTAATGAATTTGGACATTTGACTTAAAAAAAATGTCAAAAATTTTACAAGAAAAAAAAAACCAAAATTTGTTATTTTTATTATTTTAAAAAGCTTATTTATCTCACGAAGTTTGTATATTTTTGCACAATTTTGAATCACAAAAATATACAAATATTGTTTAAATGAGTTACTCATAAGCAATGATACGACTATTTCTTAACCCTTTCGCTATTTTGTTGCCCTATGGCAACATGCTATTTTGTGGACGTCTGCATCCGCTATCGTTGCAAGAATAATTTTTTTTGTTGGTCTTTAGAATAGTTTGAAGTTTTAGGAAAAATACGAAATTAATAAACTGAATTATTAAGTTTAAAGAATAGAAGTATACACGTTTTTTTAATGGTATATCTTGACATAGTAAAGGAAGAAGAAGCAGAAAAAATTAGAGAACTTTTTAATTTGACGTTTTCTTTCAATTTAGATACTTTTTTTTTTTTAATTTTGGCTGAGGTAAATGAAGAAATATTCAAAATTTCGTTATGCGTAAAAAGTTCAATGTTAATGCTTTCATAGAAAAACACTCTAAAATACAGGGTCCGAGCATAAAAATAAAAAAATGTCGTAAGGAATGTTGCTAATATAACCACATAGAAGCCTAAGACGTAAAATTTAAAATTTTAACTCTCCCCAGTAAAAACCTGTAGCGAAAGGGTTAAGATGGTTTCGAAATGATGTAAGAAAATATGCTAAAAATTGACTTTCTTTAAGGAAATATGCAATTTTTGAAATCAATAGATAAGGTGTAAGTCTTTTCAAGAACATCTGACGTTTCATAGCGCAATTATCTGACCTGGTGAAGAAATAGAAACATTTCAGGATAACTTTGAGCTTGTTTCAGTAAACAGAAAACGTTATTCTATTATTCTATAATTAAGATTTATGCAGACTTAAGTTTTGGGTTACAAACTTTTTGTAGAAATTGTTGACTCTTATGGGTAATCTGGCCGATATGACTTATCACTGTCTACTAGGCTTCGTGATAAGCTCAAAACTGGTTCAATGAGTGAGCGATCTTGAACTCGACTGTTTGGGGTCTGAAAATGGTATCACTTCTGTCCAATTTTTATGGACTAGGAAGCGAGTACACTTCGACTTCTAAGCACTTGTCCTACTTTATCCAGAAAAAAGAAGAATCTCCTGGGCAACTTCTTCTAAGACAGTCTAGGATCTAGTCGATAGAACTATTCACAGTCTACTAGGTTTCGTGAGTGGCTCAGAACTGGTTCAATGAGTAAGTGGACTTAAGCTCCACTGTTTGTGGTATCACAATGGGCCTTCCTGGCCTTAGTGGGCTTCGCTTTGGGGCAGCCAGTCCTACCTATCTACTTACCTGTAGATTTGCCATTACATGCTTAACAAAACAGCCGCTAAAAGAAAGGATTTCGTTGTTAAGCATCTTTTCTGTTCCGATTTCTTTGTCTTTAGTTGTTTTTTTTTTTCGATTAGAAAAGTAGCCGCAAAGTTCATTGCCAAAATGAATTCCACTCTAAGGCTTTACAAAATTGCAATCGCTCCATTTGTTTTCAGCTATTTTTAGTGTAACTTAATGCTTACTTAAGCCAACAGCGTGCGCCGTCAACTGGTTTTCTGGACAGATACAAATTGATGATGTGATTTCGGTTGCTAGGCCGACACTTTTAGAATACATACACACACACACACACACACACATTGTTGTATAGTAATTGTTGTTGCTGTTGCTGCTGCTTCTTCTTCTTCTTACAGCTACTACTATTGTTATACTTATGATTGTTGTTATTGTTGTTAATACTGTTGCGCTTGGCTAGTAGTAACTGCAAGTAATAAAAAAAAACAAAAATTGTTGTTTTTGTTGTTGCTTTGAGCAGCGAAGCGCAAATGTTGGCGCGCATACAGCACACAGCAGCTTCTCTGTTCAGAGGCTGACTGGTTGGTTGGGTTATTTTGTTGGGTGGCGTTGGTGCGTTGCTTTGGTGTGGCTGCTGTAGCGTTTGGTTGCTGCTTGGCTGACTGGTTGACGTACTGGCTGGTTGACTGACTGGCCGATTGTGTTGGCGTTGGTGTTGGCGTTTGCTGCCGCAACAATTAGAATTGGAATACTGGCTTAACAATTTTACAACCATCACAACAACAACAGCAACAAATTGCATACTAATGCAACTACAATAACAATTATGGGCGTTGTAGTGAATTTTAGTGCAGAGAAGTCAAGTATGGTTGCCGCTGTTTTTTGGCTGACTCGAAGTTGCACGCTCAGTGATTAGCAGTCATTTATGTATGTAGTAGTAGGCTGTCAGTTTGTCAGTCAGCCAGTCAGTCACCGCCTTGTCTGCTCTCTGCGTTAGTAGTTGTATGAAATTTTGATGCTATTCTGGTTTAAAAAGTTTTTGTTTGTAATAATTTTGATTTTTTAATTAAGTATGTAAATACGTAATATTTAAAATATTTTTTCTTTAATTTTTGTATATTTTTTTTATTAATTTCTATGTATTAGTTCGTAATTCTTATAATTAATTAAATTTAATTACTTAATATTTTAAATATTTTTGGGGGTTTTATTTTAACATTTTTTATATTTTTTAAAATAATGTCTATGTATAGATGTTCTTAATTTTCATTCTATAATAAAATCAATTGAATGGCTTAATATTTTAAATCTTTTTGGGGGTTTGGTTTTTCCAGTTTGGAGTATTTGGTTAAAATTGTTTGAGTTTTAATTATAAAAGTTGTGCCCCACGTGCTTAAAAATGCATTCGTTGTGAACTTGAAACTCTTCCTCAAACTGACACAGTTGTTTTTATTTATTATTTTTGAATATTTTTTGTTATTATTTTTTTTAATTATTTTTGTTTTATTAAATTGTTCAATTATTAAATTATTAATTTAATTGTATTTATATTATTTTTTTTTTATTTTATTTTATATTTTATTTTGCTTTATTTTGTTTTATTTTGTTTTATTTTATTTTATTTTGTTTTATTTTTTTTAATTTAATTTAATTTTATTTTATTTTATTTCATTTATTTTATTTAAGTTTGTTGTATTTTATTTTATTTTATTTTATTTTATTTTATTTTATTTTATTTTATTTTAGTTTGTTTTATTTTATTTCAATTATTTTATTTTAGTTTGTTTTATTTTATTTTATTTTAGTTTGTTTTATTTTATTTATTTATTTAATTTAATTATTTGTTTTTAATTATTTATAATTTTTTATTTTTGAACTATTTTGTTTTTGTTAATTTTTTTTAATGTTCTTCGTTTTTATAATTGTATTCAATTGTTTCTGTCTGGTTTACTTTAAAATTCCTATTTTTTGCTTTCCCCTCGAACTTTAGTCAAATTTCCTAGCATTGTTGGCTCAAATCGCCACTGACGCGCTTCAACCGCGCTTGCAGCTAGTCACAGCTGTGTTGGTGCACACTGCTATTGTTGTTGTTGCCGCTGTAATTGCTATGTGGTACACGAGTAAAGTGCAGTGGCAGCAAATTTCCATATTATGCATCGCAAGTTCACTGGGTACCAACAATCGTCAACCAACTGAACTCAACTCAACAGTCCGAAAGCCGCTCTCGTTCGTTGTTAAACTGTGCTTCTCTCTCTTTTGTGCGCTGCCTGGCGTTGTTGTATCTTTGTGCAGCCAGCGTCACACCGTTTGGTTATCTGTGTGGTGGCTGTCCAAGCGGCGGCCGCTGCTGTATCTTGGTTATCGCGACATCTTTGCCGGTTTGTCGGCGTTGCTTCTTTCAACTTTTCGCTCAAAGTCTGTATGTGGCTGTTCTTCCTCATCTTCGTAGGCTTCTTCTTCTTCATCTAGAAGATGATCATTATTGTGCACACAACATAAACCACCTGCACGTTTTGCTGTGTGTGCCTCCTTCTGGCCCATCAGCCGTGCATCCGTCTTGCTCTGCTGTGCCGCGCTTCCTCTGCTCGGCCGCTCATCCGTCTCTCTGTCCGAAGCTTCGGCGCTGTCTGTTGTCTGTCGACGGTTGCTGTGCGCACAGTTCTTGTGTCATTGCCAGTGTGCTATGCTCGTTGTTTGGGCCGATCGTGCGCGTGTTTTCTGCGTGGAGTCAGTCAGCCAGCCAGACTGGCCTATCTAACCATTCACCGGACCGATTTGTTCGGCAGCGTACGTGCGTTTGTGTGCTTCCCCAACAGTTTGTTGTTTGACCTTTAACGGCTACAATAATAATAACAATAATAACAACAACAAAAACAACAACAACGATAAAGGTAGTGTAGGTTTTTGTTGTTATTATTGGCGGCTGTGTTTCGTTGGGTTGTGCGTAAATGAGTAACTAACTGGTTGTGATTATACTGCTGCGTCTTCTTCTTCTTCTTCTCCATCATACATTTTGTTATAGCCATTGTTACTACTATTGTATTAGTTTTCGTGATTTGCTGTTGTTGTAGTTTGTTGTTGTTGTTGTTCTTCTTCTATAGCTAAATGGCGTGATGCTAAAAAGCCGTGAGATATTCGCTGCCGCCACTAGAGTTGCCAACGAAAATGGCAACAATTGAAATCAGTTATTTGTTTGTTTGTTTGTTATTGTTGTTGCGTTTGTTGTTATTGTAATTGTGCAAAATACAATAACAACAATAGCATTGAGCTAGCAATATGTTAAACAAGAAGTGCCCGTAAATTGCGATTTAATAGTTCGAGTTTTTCGTTATGGACTCAACGTAAAAGAGTAACGAATCGATTCGAAATTAATGCGAAAGATCGTGACTGATTGTCGGCGTGCGATTGTATGTACTATTCGTGCGAGTGAGAAAGACTGACTGTGTGTGTGTGTGTGTGTGTGTGTATGTGTGTGTGATGGGGTGAGTTGAAGCACTGGGGGCGCAATCTCGGACAACATTGGGACCAACACTAATGATAAACATACCGTTAAGGGGTCTCTTAACAACAACTACAAAATATATTTAGCAACAACCAACAACAAAATATCTTTATCAACAACCAACAAAATTTTCGAGAATGAATTGTAAATTGAATTAAACCGAATTGAGTCAAATAAGATAAAATAAAATAAAATAAAATAAGAAAAAATAAAATAAAATAAAATAAGAAAAATATAAAATAAACTAAAATAAAATTCAATAACATAAAATAAAATACAATACAATAAATAAAATAAAATAAAATAAAATAAAATAAAATAAAACAAAATAAAATAAAATAAACCAAAATAAAATAAAATAAAATATAACAAAATAAAACAAAATACAATACATTAAAATAAAATAAAATACACTACAATAAAATAAAATTAAATTCAATAAAATAAAATAAAATAAAATAAAATAAAATAAAATAAAATAAAATAAAACAAAGTACAATACAATAAAATACAATAAAATAAAATAAAATACAATAAATTAAAATAAAATAAAATAATATAAAATAAAATAATATAACATAATATAAAATAAAATATAAAATAAAATGAAATGAAGTGAGATGAAATTAAATTAAGTGAGATGAAATGAAATAAAATAAAACGCATGAAATATGCTGAACGCACGAGTTGAAGGTCATCCGTGTGTCTAATTATAAACAGCACTAACGAAATTGCATGAAATCGAACAATCTTAGCGTTGCGTACATTTCTCTAAATGAATTATTAACAGCCCACAGCGAACAATCAACGCAAAATTGCCAGCAAAATTAGTTCCAATGCGCATTTTGTATTAATTTTTTATTATTGCTGCCACAGCACAGAGTGCAGAAGCCACTCGTGCCGCATACGCAGCGTTGCATTTTTTGTACCCATTTGTAGTTGTTGGTTGCATTTTAGCCTGCACTCTCTGCGCTCCCGTTCGCTCGCTCGAACAGCGAAGCCTTGCCAGCTTTCAATCGCTTCGTTGTGACTCATTAGCCGTTTTGTTGTTGTACGAATGCTTATTTTAGTGTTTATCAATTTTGTATTTTTTTATATTAATTTTTTTGTCACCATCTATTGATATTTAATTATTTTGTTTGTTTTTTGTGTTGTTGTTTTGCATACCAAATTTTCGTTCACGCGCTTCTCTCTGGTGTTCTCCCCTTCTCTTCGTTGTTGTGCTCAGCTTTTAAAAGTAAAAATAGCACAGCACAATTGGTTTTGGTTGTTTTTGAAACGTTGAAAACTGAAATATTTTTAAAATACAACAAATAAAACAGCAAAAAAGGCCACTGTAACAACCACAACAACAATTACACACACACGTACACACTTTAGAAATAAGTGAAACGAAAGTGTTTCAGTGTCACCTGCTTGACTTGTTTGTCGTCTTTCCCAGCACAGCAACAACTACAAAAACAAAAGCTTCGAAGATCACAACAGTTCGCGCACCATAACAGCAGCAAAACCAACAACAACAACCAAAACACCTCAAAAACATCAACCAGCAAAAAGTGCCAAACCAAACCGAAAGCAAAAAGGAAATATTACAAAAATAAATAGCGCAACAACAAAAACAACTACACGAATGTGTCGCCTGTGCTTTTTTGTTATTGCTGCGATGTTGGTAATTGTTGTTGTTGTTGTTGCTGGTGCTGCCGTCATCGGAAGTGGCGATATTGAATTGATATGCGCGTGTGGCTGCTGGCAAGGAATAAACTACAACAACAACAAGTACAACTACAAAAGCAACTGCTACCAAAGCAACAAATATGAAAAGTGCAACAACAACTATTAAAACAGCCACCACCAACAGCCAACAACATGGCAACAGCATTGGCTGTCGGAATGTCGGGAACACAAATAAAAATATGTACAACAACAAAAAAATGAAAGACGAAGAATGTTGAAGAATGCAAAGCACACCAAAGCAAAACGGCGAGACGAAAGAAGAAAAAGTACTTTTTGACGCATATTGCAAAATGCAGCACCAGCCAACTGCAACTGCAACAACAACTACAACTAACACCACCGCTTGCTGGTCGCACAACGTGTCGGCCAACTGCTGGCTGGCAGCAGTGCACAGGAAGGGCGACAGTGCTCATAAAAAACAATGAGCAGCGACGGCAGGAAGCGGAAGGCACGCCAGCAGGTTGGCAAAAAATCCCAACAACAACGCATACAACACTAACGAAAAATAATACAGAAGATGGAAAAACAAAAACAACCGTTGGCCGGAAGGTCATTGCAGGAAGTAAGAATGCGCCGCCGCAGGAAGTTGCCACTTGCTACACGTTGCCACCATTTGCTCATTAAGTCGATCGCTGGCAGCTGTGCTTGCTTTGGTTGGGAGAGGGGCTAGTGTACAGTTAATTTAGCAACAACAACAACAACATACCATAGAACACCCAACTACGTGAATGAAGACACGCAAAGCGCGCCACGCCACACCACGCCACATCGCAACAACAACAACAACAAAAGTCAATGCGCAATTTTTATTTCATTCTCATTTGTATTTCGCTGACGTTTTTTATTTGCTTTGCATTCATTTCATTCACTTAATTGGCACGCCAATGCCAAAAGGACAATTGGCGGCAGTCTGTCGAAACTTCCAGAGCAAACAGCGTTGGCGAGAAATTGATGTGAAAGCGTAGTGTTAAAGGAAATTAGAGCAAGCAATGTCAATACGGCCGAGGGGGCGGCGCACGATTTGGCAGAGAACAGGGAATGAGTGGGAAGGGTGTAGGAGCGGGTGTCCTGGGCGCCTGGAGCAGGACAGCAGAGATATGTTGCTTTGCACAAAGCCCGCATCCGTTGCTTGCCGTAGTGACATTTTAAACGAACAGCTGACAGATGTCAAAGATATGTCACCTTTATTCCACATTGTCGCCACTTGAAGTGTTGCCAATTAATTCTACTTGCACGCTTTATAGTTTTTTTCTATCTATTTGTCTGTATAGAGTTGGGTATGTATGGGTGCATGTACATATTTCAATTAGTTTATGAAACTGTCGCACTGACGTCGCATTGCTCAATCAACAAATTTTTTTAATTTTTGCATTTGATTGACATTTTTCATTCTGATTGATGGAAGCCATAGTTTGCCAGGAAATTGAGTAGAAACATTTCACATTATAAGTTGTTATATAAATAAATTGTAGCTTTTGAGTAGCAGGAAAATGAGCTATTTTTGACAATATTTTTTCTATTAGAGCTACATTAGAGGTGTTTTAATGTGGTTTGAGAGTTGGAGAATCGCATCTCTCAAAAGTTGTCTTTAACACTAGAAAGACCGCCAGTTTTCCATACCTACAAAGTACATATCGGATTTGGTTAATTTTTTTACAAAATAAATTTTTAAAAATTTTATAAATATTTTCACGAAATATTTTCACATTTGTGTTGGCTCAAAAAAGAAAGACAAATCAATGGGAAGACAATTTTTCGATAAAATATTTGTTATTGAAAACCACTTTTGAAAAGCAACGTTCAGAAGTTGTATAGGAAACAATGTATTGGTTCAAGAAGAAAAAAGAAATCGGTGGAAATTTACTAATCGATACGAAGTTTGTTGCTGAAGACTTCTTTTCTAAAGACTAACGTTTAGAAGTTGAAAAGAAAACATTGATTGGTTTAGGAGTTTAACACGGAAAATTACGATAGTTCAAAAAGGAAAAATAAATCATTGGGAAAGCAGTTAATCGATGAAAAATTTGTTGTTGAAGGTTTCTCTTGTGAAGACTTACGTTCAAGAGTTGAATCGGGAACATTGTGTTGGGTCATGAAGGAACAATAAGTAACAGTAACAAGTTAGTTTATCGAAGACGCCTTTGTAGTCAGTTGAAACCTCTGAACCTTCTGAACACCCTAAACCTCCATTGCTTTCTTTCTTGTTTGTTTTTGAACTTATAAACTTTTCGAAGATCAAAATTGATGTCTTGATTTAGTATGGAACTTCATCGAAGCAACTCGAAGGTTTAAAGTTAATTTTATACGTGAAGTCACAAATCACCTAAACCTGATCTTGAATTGTAATTAGCTTTGAGAGGCACTGAGACCTAAGTGGTTCTAAGGTGTCGCAGTACCCTAAGCCAAGACTACTAAAACCTTATCCCGTCGAAATCCTAGAAGGTGTAATGAATCGCTTTGAGCTAATGTCAAATAAAAATCAACACATTAGTTATCGACAAGAAATCATTGTGATGATGTAAGAATTTCTATCGCAGGAATGGTTAGGTTAGGTTAAAGTGGCTGTCTGGGCACGGGACTTTGATGAAAGACACACTTAGGTCACAAAATGGGCCCCATCGTGTTATTAAAAGGAAAAGCCTACACTTTTGCTGCCGAACTGTGACCTCTAAAAAAAATTAATATATTTTTCTTGACTCAAACTACAGTCGTAACATTCCAATTTGGTGGTGGAATCTATCAACCTTGATGCTCTATCATTTCTTCGAATCGTTCACTTCGTTACATGACTCCGAGTAGATAATTTCGTCAGAGCAACGTAAAGTTTCGCAACCCATCACTCGTGTTCACAAGTTTAGTTCAACTCATAAACAACAACAAACAAATGAAAACATTTTCCAATAAAATCGTATTGCTTGAATGTATCTTTTTCCTTGCGTTGACCTTCAAGCACAGCCACTCGTCATGACTCATGTTTGGGCGCATTCTTGCGCCACTATTGACGCTTTCATCTCGTTGCCAAACGGTGCATTCATATTTAGATGATGTCGCTCGGTGCTGCTGCACTTTCTATTTTCTCGCTTTGTAATGTGACGTTTTGTCTCTTGATGAGCTGTCACTTTTTTCATAGCTGTCATGGTGCTGTTTGCCCTAAAATTAACCCATTCATTGCAGGGTTTCGTTGTGCAGTTACAACGGTGTCGGCGGCCGCTCTTCGCCTCATAGCGCGCGCAGCAGCCATTAGAGGCAACATTCATTCAGACATGGAAAATTGCAAGAAAGCAGTCAAAAGTAATAGCAACACCACCACCACCACCAACAACAACAACCACAACAACAACCACCTTAAAACCATTAAATTAATGTGGCAATGTGTAGCGGCGTGTGAAACGCTGCCAGGTTTCTCCAACCGCGCTCTCAACGCGCTGCCGCACGCTTATTGCAGTTTCTCCGTCGTCGCCACAGCTGCTGCTGCTGTGTCTCTCTCTGCCTCCCTGCCTCGCCTGACACTGCGGTGGCAATCTTTTTGTTTTACCTTTTAGCGAATTTTCATTTTAATTTACGCCCACTCGGCTTTGCTTTGGCTAACCATTCACTCGATGTTGTTGTTGTTGTATTTGTTTATTTTTTTTTTCTGTTCACTTCATTGTTTTGTTGTTTTGGTCGGTAGTTTTTCTTCCGCGTGTGTCTTTCATTATGTCGAAATGATTATATGGCGTGCGCTTGTGGGTGCGGCGGCAGGTGGGCGGTGGGAGGACAGTCGGCGCTCGATGTCGTTTTCTTACGTTCGTGCTGTCGGCCACTAAACATTTTTTTCTTTGTTGTATTTTCTTCTAGCGATTTGGATGCGCCGCGGCAGCTGCTGCTGTTGCTGCAACTGCTTTTGTTTTTGTTGTTGTTGTTGTCTTTATAGCTGTATCGTGTCTGCACACTAGTCTAATTTTCCGTTTGTTGTTGTTTTACTGTTTTCCCGCTGCCATCTTCCAATAAAACAAAATTTTTCTAACGTTTTTCGCGCATTTTTCATTGTTGTTGTTGCGGTACGCGGCCATTGTTGCCAGCCACCACCAGCGAGTACAGTGAAAAGTGCTGGCTGCTCCTCCCCCTCCCGCTGCACCACGCCACTTGTCGCCTCTTTGGTTTGCTGACGTCTTTGGCAATTCTTCTGCTTCTGTTCACCTTTTGGCGCGGCGCCTTTGTTGCTTTGTCAGAGTTGGCTTGTTTCACTGCTTGGCTGGGCTCGATTCGCTGTTGTTCGTAGGTTGTTTGTTTATTTAGTCTTTTTATTTTTTCTATTTTTTTCCCCACTTACAAGTATTGCATTGCTAAGCCATGTTGTTGCTGTTGTAGTGGTTGAATTTTCTTTGAAATTTTGTTGCCCCGTAATTGGTATAATTTGTGGGAAATTTAATAGGTCAATCTTTTGCAATGACAAAGCGTCCGTCGTGCGGCTGCACGCTTTTCCGCACGAAAACGCTATGAAAACAAAGCGACACACTGTTTGGCGAACAGACAAACGTATAGTCAGTCAGTCGGTTGATTTCTGCGACATGGCCGCTGCTACGCTAATTTGCTAAATAAATTTGTTACCGTTGCTATTGCGATGTTATTATTGTTGTTGTTATTGTTGCTATGAAATGATCATTGTAAGCTGCTGTGTCGTTGTGTCGATGTCGCTTTTGCGGTTGCAACATTTTCTCATTGTCAACTAGTCACTCAGTGCGCCATTTAGTCACGTCTGTTCCTATTGCCGCCTCTGTCTCTTTGTCGGTCTCACTCTCTGTTTATCTGTCTGTCTGTTTGTCTGTGTCTTGTAGACCTTATTATGTAGGGGAGACCGGGGCAAATACGCCCACGGGGCAAATACGCCCACCCGTTGTTTCTTTTAAAGTATTCATTCAAATTCCGCGCCAATTTTTTTGTAAGTGCGCCTTAACTCGTAGACATAACCACAAAAAAATCGAGGCGATTGACATTGCGGTTAAAACGTTATAAATAAAAGCAGATTGTTTTGTCGTTCCATAGTCTGAACATCTAAGTTTTGCGGTGTAGGAAAAAATATCTACAATCTTCGTTTCTCGTTCCTTATGCAGCCAGGTAAGTTTTTCCTGTTATTTGAAGTAAGAAAAACTGTAGGCCAAAGTAGTTTTGTCGTAAAAAGTTTTTTTGTATTTTTTTTAATTTAAAAAAAACATTTTGTTGTTTGGGGCAAATACGCCCAGTTCGTTTCGGGGCAAATACGCCCACCTAACGCATTTATCAAGGTATTACTGCCTGAAGATTATAAATGACAATTTTATATTAATATACAGGGTGGTCCAGAAATACATCCACTTAATATACAGCGTGGTCCAGATAAATGACCTGCTTAATATACAGGGTGGTATGGAAGTTGCGGACCAAAACCTAACGAAACTTTTTCTGTATTTTTCCGAATTTGAAAAATCCTTCGCCACTTTTCGCAGAACTCAAAATCGAAGAAAGTATTCAAGTTAGAAGTTTTAATAAAGCATATTTGTTCAATTTTTTTCTAAAATATTTTTTTCAATTGATAGTTTTGTAAAAAGTGGTGAAGGACTTTAGGAATATATAAAATTATTAATATTATTTATCATTCGTGGAAAAAACTTCTTCCTCAAATAATTTTATTATTGACTATAGGTTACCACCAAAGACAATTAAGTATAAGATGTCTTACGCTCATACAATCGAATGGCATAGGGCAAGCTCGAATTTGCAATATTTTCATTATCAAGAGGAAGCAAGCGTCGGCACAGTGAGAGCGTAATAATATTAACGCTCTCTGTTTATAGTATTTCGTTTCTGAAATGTTGTTTTCTATTACTTTCGTCCGATATTCTTGAATTAATAAAGTGGGCGTATTTGCCCCGGGCAGTGGGCGTATTTCCCCGAGGGTTTTCCGAATGGCCAATTCGATATTACTTTAAATTTTCCGTTGAAACTTGAAAATAAATAGGAATCTATAAAAATGATAATGTGAGTTTTGTTCCTTAGGAAAGACACTAGCGCGTGACATATATTGTTATTCGAGAATCATTACTGTCATGTTGAAAAATAAATTTTCCAAAACGTGGGCGTATTTGCCCCGGTCTCCCCTACAAATTTGTAGCGCAGCGTGTTCGTTTGCAGTTTTCCAGCTGTTTTTCAGTTGTTGCTTTCATGTTAGTTATGCTCAGTGTATTTGTTGTTGTTGTTGTTGTCGTGCCCTTGGTTTGAATGACAGTCATAAATCTTGCAAATTGTACATGCAGCATTTTGCTCAGTGCCGCACACACACACACACGCACACATAAAGGCCACTCGTTTGCTAGCGCCCTCCGAGAGCGAATCAGAGCGCTTTATGACAGCGTTTTATTACAAGACACCGCACGCAGCTGCTGCTCAACACAATTCACCTTTACAAAGTTTCACTTATTAGCCAAACAGAGTTTTCCTTCATGCGCCATCGTTTCGTTTCGTTTCGTCCTTTTACCCAACCAACTCAGCTCAGCTGCATTGCCACTAAAATCTGCGTTTTGTGTTTGTGTCCCTTTGGCCCATAAAGGATTTAATGCGGTTGCTCCGCTGGCGCAGTGCCTAAACTTCAATTTAATTAAACAAATCAAGTTTTCACCGCATCGCATATTGCATACTTTGTGTGCACAATGCCATAGATTTTTCTTGCAAGTCTATGATAATTTTCTTGCGCAGCGTGTCCTGCATTTCGTTCGTATAGCGAATTGGGTGGAAATGTATGTATAATTTTAAAGCAGCTCTTGTGTGGTAGTAGTTGTACAAAATGTATATTGTTTTTTGTTTTAATTATTTAATTATTTTATTGAGGTTGGAAAGCATCGAAAGCCGGAGTGTGAGATTTTAACCCACTAAAAACACCTCCCTACTGTCCGTTGTTCCTACGAGAAAAATTATTGAATTGAAAACTTTTAACCCTTTCGACCCCAAAGTTGCCTGACCTGTTGCTTGACCTGTTTGTCATCTTATAGCAAAAGCCACGATTGATTTATGGGTTTAATTTAAGTAGGCACCAACATATTAATATTTTTAAAAAATAATTCAAAGCAAATTACAAAAATTTCACTGCTATCCCCAAAATAATTTCCAATAGTTTGCAGCGATATCAGGAAAAGTTTGCGTTCTAATTGAAGTCTACGAATTGGGCGCGTTTGATCAAAACGCTGTTTCTTTAATAATGGTTAAATAAAATCAAAAAGTGGTAATTTTGTATTTTTCCATAAATATTAAATAATAATAATTCTGTAATTAAAAAATATTGATACAAAATTTATTTAACCCGTTTTAAGCTAAAATTATTCAAAAGTAAACTAGCTCTAGAATTCCAACAAAGAGGCATGGCGACTTCAAATGTCGTATGCACATTTCTTAGGAAAGTGTTTCATGATTAAAATACCAAAAAGTAGTGTCCGACCGAAACATCTTTTATGGGCCGAAACCGAAATTCGGTTTTTTTTTAATATTCGGCCGAAACCGAAACTTTCTATTGAAATAAAAATCACCATATCAAGCATTTTTTTTCAACAAACGAATTTTACATTAAGTATATTAGTATATTATTATTATATAAAGAACAAACAAACAAACATAACATAAATAAATAAATACGTATTAATGGAAGCAATTTATTCAGTTTTAAAAAATATAAACATGATAAATTACCCTTTCGTACCTTAGGTTAGGTTAGGTTGAGGTGGCTGCCTCTGTATGAGACACACTTAGGCCTCTTAATGGGCCCGTTGTGATACCACAGATTCCACCCGTTTGAAATGCGTGTGCAACACTGTTTTTTCAACATGTGATACACCACACATTTCAAACGGATGGGGAAAGGGAGGGGAGCGGACCTTACTCGTTAATATTCAAAATTAAATAATTTAATATTATATGCTAAAAAAGAAGTTTATTTACATTGGTGGCATCTAAATTATTCCTCCTTTCACTATATCTGCTACACAATAAAATGTAAAAATATTCTAGAGTTTCGGTTTCGGCCGTTCGGCAATTTTTTGGCCGAAACTGAAACCGAAACCGAAACCACTTATTTGGGCCGAAACCGAAACCGAATATTCGGTCGGACACTACCAAAAAGCAATATCGAGACACAGGGTAAAATTCGGGGGTCAAAAGGGTTAAAGTGAGTTGTGCAATGAACTGAAAATTGATTTTGTCCAGGGCTGGAGTTGGGTCTATGCAGAGAACATTCAATGGGTTTGCTATGAGGTCTAAAGTGTGGGTTTTAGTTAGGTCCAGACAGGGGCGTAGCCAAGGGGGGGGTTTAGGGTGTCAGAACCCCCCCCCCCCCCATTGCCTATAACTTGTCAACATTTTCAATCACTATGCATCGTATGTACGTTCCCCCCACATTAGCAAAAAAGTCTTTTCATCTTTAAATATTTAAAAGAATATTAACAAAACCCTTTTTTTACCGCAACTAATTTGTTTTTAATAGTCATGTTTAGGCTTAATGCAGCGATTTGCATGTTCTAAAATTATGTCTAAAGAGTAGTTTAGTTCGTCGACCGGAATGTCCTTTTGGATGGTTTCTACGTTCTCAAAACGTTTTTTTTCATCGGCAAATGCATTCTTTGAAAAGATGAAATTCGCACGGTGCCACATCATGTGAAAACAAACAAACAGTCAAAACAAGTGTCAATAGATGGGATGGCATCCTTCGATAGCCAAATGTTCAGTTAAAATGCAATAAATGTATGCTATTGAGATGCTTAACCTTCGCCTTACTAAAGATGATCCCAGGCACTTCCGCCGCTATTTTGAGTAAAACTCACAATAAATATATAATAATTTATAAATTTTTTTCATACTTCAGTATTTAGTGTCTTCCTCTGGCGATATTTTGTGTTTCGAAAAAAGGCCTAACTTTAATGATTTATTTTGAGACTATGATAAATATTAAAAGATTTCTTTCCAGAAGGTTTATTGAACACATAATGAGGTACGCAAAAAAAATGTATCGTGAGTTTTAATCAAAATGGTATCGAAAGCGCCTGGGATCACCCAGGTACATTTGTATAAAAAATGACAAAATTCAAGTTTAAACATGAACCAAAATTTCCCAAAAAAATATTTGTTCATCATAGTGAAATAAATAAAGTGAACCAGCTAGAAAATTTGTTTCACGTTAATTCGTTTTCAATCAGCCCGTTTGAGTTTGCTGTTCGCGAAATGTTACCAAATCAAATAGATGTATCTATGTATATACGCTGAATGTGAAAATTCGCTGGAACTTGCCTTTGCTCATACAGCAATCTTTTAAAGCACTCTCTTCGAATTTTTGAAATCACTGCATTTTCCCATATTAAGAAATGCAAATTCTTTAGAGGTCAATTTGTTTTAAGAAAATATGAAATCGATTATTTCTATTTTCAAATATTTTAATTTAACAATATACAAATTGCAATGAACATATTATTTTGCTTGCGTTTTGTTTGTTCAGCTGCTTTCAGCTTTTTTCAACATGAAAACAAAATTTTTTAATAAAAAAGAGCTTTAAACATGTTAAGCATTTGACATGTTTTTTCATAGTGACATAAAATAAGCATGCCGATTCAAGAGAGTTGTCAGTATCTGGTTCACTTCAAATTTGTGCAGATATTAAACATGAATATTAAAAAGATCACCCGGGTGGGTATAAGTAAAGCGAAGGTTAAATCCAATTTCAATAAATTCAATGAAGATTTTGGCTTATCTTTTATGAATTATCGCCCAGTTTTGATCTACGATGATCGCGGATTCAGTTGGCTAACACTTTGGTCATCATTTATGTTCTGACAATCGTTTTTAAATCGCTTTTACCACTTATGAACTCCACCACAGTATAAACAAAAATCACCATAAACTTGGTCCATCAATTTAAATGCTTTGGTTAAAGTTTAAACATTTTTAAAACAATAGTTAATATTGGAATATTGGAAGGCAGCAACCTCAGGTTCAAATACTGCCTGTAATAACATCTAAAAAAAAAATAACGGGAAAACTCGTTTTCTCTTTCGGTGGCTGTCCTCTCAGCTGGAAATGGCAAACCTCTGAGAGTAAAAATTGCTTATGAAAAAGCTCCCAACCTGCCGTTCGGAACCGGCATAAAACTGTAGGTCCCTTCCACCCGCGTACAAATTCACACGCACAACACGGGGGTTGCGGGAAGTTAGGCCTTAGTCTCGCGTAAGCGGGCTGTCGTGCCAGTCAATTATTAATTTATTAGTTAATATTGGATCTTTGTTCGATGCACATTTATGTACGATGACACAAACATACTTCCACTTCAGATGCAATAACTTCACTTTCAGTCCACCAAATTTCATGAAATTTTTACTAAAAATCAGGGTAAAAAATTTAATTTTTAATGCATTAAGTCACATAAGCCACAACAAAATGCCCTATTTGGAAAGGGCACTTTGCTTTAAAAAACATGTAATACTAAACTGGCAAACACATTTTTTTAAAACCCCCCCCATGACCAAGTTCTGGCTACGCCCCTGGGTCCAGAGTGTGATTCTCTTCAGTTTTGTTTAGTTTAGAAGAGGGACCGTAAAAATTATGAGCTAAATATAAAAATCAAAATATAAAACTTATTTTTTGATTTTTACTTTGTGCTCACCGAATAAAAATTATTTGTTGTTTTATTTTTTTGGGTAAAAATAAAAATTATGCGGTGAGTTTTATTTTTCACTTGCAGAATGAGAATTTTTTTCAGTTTTATTTTTTGTTCACAAAATAAAAATTACGGGGCGAGTTTTTGTTTTTGATTCAAAAATAAGCCTCATGTGGTAAGTTCAATTTTTCGAATTGTATTCTGAAAATTATTTTCTGAGTAATACTAAACAAGGTTTATGAATATAAGGTTACGACATCCGAGACAGATAATTTGACAGCGGCACTCATGACGTCACAGAAATTATGCCAACATGTCAAATTTTTTGTAGGAACAGTGGGACGAATAGCACACTAAACTACAAAAAAATTAAAATTCATGAAATTGTTGTTTGTTTTTATATTTATATTTTGTTTATATTTATTATATTTTTATATTAAGTTCAAAAAATTTCTTGCACTATTGCAATGATGGCGCGCGCAATAGTACAAGAATGGTGACCACGCTGGTATGGTGACCACTGGCCAGTGCTTCAGTGCGTTATTGTGTTAGTGGTGGTTGGTGCTGTAGGCGCATTTGTGCTTGCAAGCGTTTTGACTGCGACTCCCTTGGCTCTGTTTTTTTTAGAGATGGAAAGCATAAAAAGCCAAAACCTCGTCAGTGTGGGACTTTAACCACACTAAAACCATCTTTGTCAGATCTGATTTACCCTCTCTGGAACGACCGTCAGGAATTTCGTCAGGAAGCGGAGTTAAGATTAAAGCTCGAATTTTGTTCAAGTTGGTTTGTCTAACTGTTAGCCGTTCTAGTCCGTTGTCCCGGTTCAGTCTTCGTTCGTCCGCTTACCACTTCCACCTTAGGTTGCATCTGCACGGAGTTTGTGCAAGTTAAGGCATAGCCTTATTAAATCATCATGGAAGTCAATGCCTTCGTTGTCAATTGTTTATTAAATTCTGCATTCTAAGCAACTAGCTTATCTCGGGCAACGACACCCAATTCTCGAAGTCAATGCCTTCATTCCCAATTGTTTACCAATCCGTAAAGCTTGCAGTGCAACGGCACTTAATTCCTGGAATCAAGCCGCGCTTGAAACAATTGCAGCACGCGCTTATTTCGCAATAGTGCCGTCGCAGCCAAGAAGGCAAAATTGATGACAACGCGGAAAGCACGCATAGCGCTGGCCAGCGGTCATTGCCGCCGCGACGCGCAGATTTCAGTCTTCATTCTTACCTCAACCGAGCCGGTTGAGAACCTCCAACTAAAATCCGGTAAACCCTATTTATCAATAAGAACTCAAGTACTCAACTTCAAAAATAACGAATTTTATTAATAAACACGTGAGAACCTAACTTGCATAACCTCGCTGACCGTAAAAGCTGGGCCATGCAAAGGCATCTACCGCGTCCTCGCGTTTGCCACTTTGAGATGCTGTTATCCCCTAAATGCATTTTTAAACGCAGTATCTCTGCAGTTGGCTTGGTGCACGACGCTGCATTCGTACGCCAGTAAATCCAGCGATTGCTGTTTGGGACTAGACACATTCCATAAAGCCATTATGCTGGCCAGCTCGGTGGTCGCTGCTTTGTCCCGCTGGGCTGGGAACGTTAAGTAATGCACTTCCTTGCAACCTAGAAAATATGCGTTTTGGTTATATTTCTTCTATGTGAAGCAATATAAAATTTTCAAAACAAGAGATACTCACTTAAGTTCCTGTTGTTTTGCGCACATTTGCCCACTGCACAACGCATTTTGACAGAAATTCTTGTTTTCTATTTTGGAAAAAAAAACACGTTTTCACACCAAATTTGTACAGGAAATGCACTTCAATACTTACGTTTTTTGGGCAAAAATCACTTTTTGAGGGTAAAATAATAATATTCACTAAAACTCGCGAGAAATTCGAAAGAAACCGTCGGCCAATAGAAATTTGCTTTTCGAATCGTTTCTAAATAGAGCTGCCGAGTGACATTTTTTGAAATTGAAAGTCGTTTCTTTTTTATTTTGAAATTTCTAACTAGGTGCAAAAAGTTCTTGTTCTGTGTGAAATTGGACTTTCCTTCAAAGTATTTGCATAGATTAAGATACTTATCAAACAATTTGGTATCAGAATAGATTTAATTGACCATATATTACGATAATTGACTACGTTTAGAACTAAAATTTTTTGAAGGTGGGGTGGTAACTCTAGCAATGGGCACGCGTGACGTCAGCACTCGGATGTCGTAATCTTGTATTCTTTCATTCATGATACTAAATACGCTCATGAAATAACAATTCCAAAAAAAAAATAATAAAAAAATCAAAAAATTATTATTATTCGGTGAGCGGAAAATAAAAATCGATAAATTTTGGTTTATTGCTTTTTTGATAACTGCTTTCAAAAACAATCACTTTATTGCACTACATGGTATATCTGCAATGCTTCCTTCATCTTGATTTTTTTGATTAAAAATATTGCGAAAATAATTATTTACGGTCCCTGGTTTAGAAGTTTTAGTTAGATTTGGAGTGAGACCAAAATTGGGGCATAAGATCAGAACTCGAGGCTATTAAAGGTCACATTAAGGTCTCTTGTGAGGTCTTCAACTGGGTTTACTATGAGTTCATTGTTAAATATTTAATGGTTCTTTTGAGGAACTTAGCTAAGTAATCATAGGCAGCTCACCTCACTCTCCTCTATTACCCTTTTCCTCTCGAGTCTTAAGCACAATGGGCTATCTAGCCTAAGTGCTTGAAAAATAGGACCCTCTAGCGTTCACTTTCTCGGCTCCCTTCATATCCATTCCAATCATAGTCAAGTAATTAGGCTAACGATTTTTGAATAGAAGCCTTGTGTAGTCCAAAAAAAGACCAGATTTTAGTAGGTATTTGGCCATTGCCTGCCAAAAGCGAACTTGTGCGATTCTCGTAATTCTCATCTGCTTTATGTGGATAGTGATAGAAGTAGACGAGGGTTTCACCAGCCATAGCTAGGAATCGAACCTAGGACCTAAATCGTTTACAGTCAGTGTGTTCTATAGAACACTGTTAAAAGTCCAACTCAAAGTAGAAACTTTTGCAATGCAAAAAAATATAAATTAATTTGTGTTTCCTTGAAGTTTAAACTCACAACTTAAGACTAATCTAAAGTCAAGCCGCAAGAGATAAACTTATAATCAGGGAAAGGATTTTGAGGACCTAAAACCCTATAAAAAAGGCAAAATAAAATTGCAAAAAAGGCACGGAAAGGCACTAATAACTGCCAAAAAGGCAGAAAAAGGCACTAAAAACTGCATAAAAAAGGCATTAAAAACTGTTAAAAAGGCAAAAACAGGCATTGAAAAATAAGAAAAAAATACTAGAAAATCTGAAAAACAGGGGAAACGGTATCTATGTATTTTTTAATAATTGTATTTCATCTGACGTATGCAACATACAATATTTATACCTCGTTTTTTGTAAAAGAAAAGGAACATCAAGGTTTTCAAAGATAGGTTAAAAACTAAAACTAAGATATTTTAATTGAAATGTTGGCACATATTTTAAATTCATATTTTACATAAACATAAAAGCCGTACTTGTGTCAAAAAAGAAATAAAACTTTTGCGTTAACCGTACTTTTTGATTTTGGCATGTTTTTTTCTTTAAATTTTCCACTGCACAACAAAAAATAACGCCTTAGGAATGATCAAATCAATGTAAAAACATCGATAAGTTAACGAAATTGCAATGTTGCCACTTAATTTTTTTTTTTTAGTTTAACCCATTAAGCCCTGAGCGTTGTGTTTGCGTAACGTTTGGGAATTTCGTTATATTAAGTAATTCATAAAGACAGAAGACTTGAAAATGGGTAGAATTGGATTGGAATTGATCGTTTTAGATTCTGCCATACTCACATTTCAAAATTTTTTTAATATTCATACATTTTTTCGATCCAAAGTCAAAGGTTTTTTTTTGGGGAATTTTTGAAATTCATTTAAAAATACGTATTCCTTAAACCTATCAAAATCCCTTAGTGGGCTGCATTTTGCAATGCAAAACTATTTAAAAACAAGTTTTGAAAACATTTTTTTTATTTTTTAAACAAAAAATATGCTTTAAGTTTTGTGTCACTGCCAACACTGCCAATTTTTATACAACGCAATGCGTGAAAATATCAAAATCCAAGCAGCTGCTATTTTATTGGCACATTTTATTTTCCGCAAAAGTTTGATTTTGTTTATTTGTGTAATGTTTGCGAAAAAGTATTTGAAAAAAGGGAAATACAAAATACCCTGAATGATTCGGACGAGGAGGACGAAGCAGTAAGAAACTTCAAAAACGCTGATGATGAAAGCTTACTGAAATTTTATGTTTTGTATATGACTAAGGCCCAATGTTGCGTTTGCGCTACGTGCCCTCCTGGTTCAGTGGGTGTGGGTATGCATTTTTTGCTTGATTTTTTTTCTTGATTAGGTCAATTAAAAATATTGTGGAAAATTTTATGGAAATCGCACAAGCCTTTCTGGGGTCAGGTTTTAATGGGTTAAAGGTATTTTTGCGAAACAAAATGGGGAAAATATTAAAAACGAAAGAAAAATAAAAAGGCGCTCGACAAATCTTGAAAAAGGCATTTTGTGGCATTTATAGATAAAATAGGCACTAAAAAAGGCATTTATGGGTGAAAAAGGCAAACTGCCTTTTTAAGGCAAAAAAAGGCAAAATAAAACTGGTATATTTCTAATCAGGAAGACCTAATTCGTGCTCATTTTCAATCAGAAATACTCTATCTAGCAGCAAACAAAAAAGGCAATTTCCACAAAATCCTTTCCCTGCTTATAATTAATGTTTTGAATGTATTTAAACAACATGGAAGAAATCAAATTCTAAAGTCAAGGTTTAAGGCGACATATCAACACAATTGAGCACTGACGTCAAAAGTTAATCTTGCATTTAAAGTTTTACAACCAATTACTTCAAACAATGTGCAATAAATTGAACTCTATAAATGAAATCAATACAAATCAAAAAAGAACTGATCACATTCACTTCAGCCGCTTAAAGCAATTTCACATGGGAATATTCCACTAATGTGGTTAACACCCTGCTGAACATTAACGCATACATAAATTTAATGAAAAGAATAAATAAAAATCAAATCGCTTAAGACTGGCGCGCGCACACTCATCATCGGGCATTGAAAACCTGTCCGTAAGCGCACAAATCAGCCAACCATTTGATCAACAGTTATGCCAACATTGAGTCACTGGCCACACTTCATGAGTAATCTGCGCAAATAGAAACCCATCGAGCATCGAGCATTAAGCTAAGCTGTTCTCTTTTTAGAATAGAACAGAGTCCGGCAGCGTTGGGTCTGCGAACTTGACGTTAACACTGGATTTGTGTAAATAGTTCATGTGTATTGGTGGCGTGTTCTACATTGAAATTACATTATTTAGTGGCCACGCAATGACTGCAAGTCGACCAAGTAACATCAGCAGCCAGTCACTCAGTCAGTCAGCAAAGCGTTTCGTCGTTGCAGAAAACGAATGTCGTATGTTCCATTGAATTAAATAGCACATACGACACAAACATTTTCACAGACGAGCATTAGTGTCAGCAAAAACAAAAACAACAACAAAGAAAACAGTCTCCTTCATTTCATATGCATCACACCTACTTGACATTTAAACGTTTTGTACGGTCACAAGATGGATTATAAATAGCTCAACAACAAAAACAACAACCACAAAAATGGCCCATAAAATACTGCCGTTTTTATTGTTGTTGTTGGTTTTGCGTTGCTGTTGTTGTTTTTTGTTTTCAATCTTTTTGAGTAGCAACATGAATTGTGAAAAGCAACAGTATTCAGGCAGCAAATACGCTCGCAGAATTCTGTCGAGCAAATGAAAGTTTGTACGTTTGCGCACACAGTTTGTGCTTCATTCACGCTTCAAGTAATATTTAAGTGAGTAAGAAAATAAAAAAAATTAAATAAAAATTCCTTTTGTTGTTGTACAGCATTTTCTCAACTTTTACTCGCATGTTACGATCAACTAAATTACAGGCAACAAAAACAAAAAAAAGCAAAAACCCAACAAATGCTGCGCAACGGCACTAACAACAATAAAACAACAACAACAACAATCGCATTAGAATTTGAAAAAACAAAATCATTATTTTAATGTTTCGCTGCTTTTTTATGGCTGAGATTTTTATCTAAATCACAGCCAAAGCGCACACATTTAGTAGATATGACGAAAAAAGCAGAAAAAAAGCGGAAAAAAGTAGTCTGAGATATGAAAAAAAAATTACATTAGTTAGCAACAAAATTTGAATAAAAGAAATTAAACAAAAATCAGCAAGAACACAGAGCAACGCTTCGTTCTTGTTGTTGTTATTGTTGTTCGTGTTTCAACATTTGTCACACCTAATTAAACTACAATAAACCGAGCATCTGTTCTTGTTATGGTTGTTGTTGTTGTATATGTTTTTCCAAGCTTTAGACAATGAAACTGCCAAATTGGGGAATGCTCCCGCTTAGCGCTGGAAGGGAAGAAGGAATGGAAAGCGCAGAGCATTAACTTAATTGCTTTTGATTAAAAAAAATATATAAAATATAAAAAAAAACGAAATTGACAACAACACCAAAGCAAAGAAGGTGAGGCAGCGTGTGTTCTGCGCTGCGTAAATACCGTTGACGGTGATTCTTCAAAAAACATATTTCTTTTGAACTTTTTTTTTGTTTTTTTAGGTTTTAGTTTAATTGTTTTTATTCGATTGCAAGATGCTCAAGATGTCGTAAAATGCATTGCCATAATTATAAAAGCAAAAGCAACAACAATGTGAACAAGAAAAGCAGAGATGCTTCTTTGTTTTTTTTTGTTGAACAAGAATTGCTCTATAAATAACGGCAGCTATCTGTCCCATTGTGCCTGGTATGTGGAAATATAGAAGCGACAATATCTGCAAATCTGCAGGAATTTTGAAAGGCTGCCAAAACGCCACAACACACACACACACACATATTCATAGAAGAAAAACAACATGAGCGCATTTCGTATTTCGCATTTCCAACGACAGTCGCGTCCACTTGCACTTGAACTTTGTTTGTGCGCAGCGTTTGAAATGCGAAGTGATTTTGTTGTTCATTGTATTATTTCTTTCGTTTCGACTGAAGGTTGTATACGAAATTACGCATACTAAATGCTATGAACAAACATACAACTCTAACCTGGAAAGAAACAAATAGAGGGCCGAGCAAACAACAACGCCAAGTACTAGTTTCAAGCTACAAGGTTCTGAGGAAATAAGAGACGTTGACCTACATGCAGTCAAGCGGCGGTGGCGTTGTTTTTGTATTTGGAAACCATAGCAAAGACAGTTAGTGAGCAGTAATACGATTTTATGTACAAATCAATTTTGTGCATAACCTCATGGAAATTACCAAGAAATTAAGTCACTTGAGTGGGTGTTGGAGGTCTTTCAAGCAATTTGCAAAATTAAAATAAACGTTAACATTTCATTAAAAATCTTTATATTCGCAAAGTTGTTTAAAAACAAGCAAAGATGGTGAACGAAGTGTTAAAGTTGCGGATAACAGAAAACATACATTAGAATATATATTATATATTATTATACATATTACTATCTATCTATCCATATACATATATGTAATTGTGTGTCCTGACTAATTGACTGACTGCTACAAATATTAAATTTGCACTGCAGGAACATCTTGAAGAATAAACCTCCGCTAAGACGGGATTTTTTTTAAATTCGGTGTCTATAAAGGCAAAACATGGGGTTAAGGTGTTATATAAAGAAACGCGATTTATGGGTCTATTGATTTCAAATTTGGTAAAAATGCTTCAAACAAAAAATAATTCGACAAGTATTTTTCAATTTTTCGAAAATCAAAATTTAACAGGGTCAACAAAGGGTTAAGATGCGTATACGGAAAGACTACCAAAAACCCTGAGCCCATTGGCCTATTGACTTAAAAGTTGATGAAAACACTTGAAATCAAAAATAATTTGACACGTGTTTCTCATCTTTTTGAAAATCAAAACTTAAAGGGATGAACCAAGGGTTAAAAGTTTGTATGAAGAAATCTGATTTTTTACGGTTTTTGACTTCAAGTTTGGTGAAAGTTTAGTGAGAAATGTTATTCATTTTTTTTTTTTTAATCAAAATCTGACGGGGTCAGCAATGGGTTAAAACTTTGTATGAACAAAACTGAAAAAAACATGAATAAATGGGAAACAAGATTTTATGGGCCTTTTGATTTCAAACTTGGTGAAAGTACTGTTGGTGAGAAATAATTGTGTTTTTTTATTTAGTGTTTTTTATTTTTATTTCTTTTATTTTAATTTTTAATTTTTTTTTTATTTTTTATTTTTTTAGTGTTTTTTATTTTTTCGAAAAAATCGAACGGGGTCAACGATGGGTGAATTTGTATGGGGGAAACATGACTTAATGCGTCAATAATAACTAATTAGATAACTATTTCTTCATAAAAATCTGACAGGATCAACAAAGGGTTAAGAAGAACTTGATTTATTGGCCTCATTGATTTCAAACTGGCAAATCCGCGGGGCCCTGCTAGTTTAGTGCATAAAGCCTATCGGTTAGAATCGTTCGTATAGTAAAATTGGGGTAATGACTGTTTAAGACTGTTTCCTCATAGGTAGGTAGGTTGTACTGGCTGCTCCAAGACGGTGCCCACTTGGGCCATGAAGGCCCATTGTGATACCACAACCAATCGTACTTAAGTCCACTTACTCATTGAACCAGTTTGAGCTTTACACAAAGCTCACTAGACTGTGAATAGTTCTGTTGGTTAGATCTTCTAGATTGTTGAAGAAGAAGTTGCTTAGGTGAGAATATTTCTGTGAATAGTCTTGGCCAGATCCACTTGACTGTCACAGAAGAAGTTGCCCAGGTGATTCTTTCTCCTTCTGAATGCAGCTGGACAAGTGCCCAGAAAGTGAAGTGCATTTTCTTCCTCTTTTATCGTTCACACGGATACGACAAAAGTTGTTTGAAAAAAAACTACTGTCTGTCGATGTTCTGTTATTGTCTTATAAACTATTTAATATAAAATTTTTGTGATTTCTTAACTTTAAAAATATAAATTGTTTATTTTTGTAAATATAATCAACAATTGAATTAAATTTTTCCCCCACGAAGCTGATACGAATGGCACAAAAAACTCGTTTATTAAATTTTAATCAATTTTTTTCACTTAAGCTCAGCTGAGCTCGAATGCCGTCAGCAATCTTGAGCCTACGTGCCGACAGTGCGGTTTCTTGTATCTGTAACTCGAGCTCAAAAGTCCAGGCTTAAAATAGCCTACGATTACTTGTGCTCGACTATATTCTGTAGATAGTTTTTGTTTTTTGAAATAATTTTTAAACTGAAATACCCCTCGTTCCCGCTCAAGGCCCAGTTATATTACATGTCGGCGAGCTCCCTTGAACCCGCCGCACGCACACTCGACCAGCTGCTCACGGCCGCAGTCGCTCGATATGGTCGGCATTTCTCACACGCCGCGCTGCCCACTCAAGTAGTTCATTTATTTTGCTTTTCATTAATATTTTTAATCTTAAAAGTCAGCCTTAAAATGCCATTATGTGTATGAAGATTTGTTTGCTGGCTTATCATCTGTGAGATGCTCGCGAAATTTTGCCATGCGGCAGTGACTTGTGTGAATATTTGTATGACGGCATG
Organism: Melieria crassipennis; assembly: GCA_963668005.1. Lineage (NCBI taxonomy): Eukaryota > Metazoa > Arthropoda > Insecta > Diptera > Ulidiidae > Melieria > Melieria crassipennis. The sequence continues at coordinate 71,202,374 of OY764962.1, read as the reverse complement.
CGGCTGTTTGGTTAATTGCTAAACAAAAACCACACACCACCAACAACGACAGCCACATCAACTTACTATACATAATATTACTATATATAATAAATAAATCCAATTAGGAAATAAGCAGATTTATGCGGTTTTTTTTTTGGGGCGTTCGTGGTGCTGCCATTGTTTTTGGTTTATTTCGTTTTTGTGCTGTGCTGTGCTGTTTCTATGCTCACCTCATGCTCATTGTAGTTGCCGTTGTATTTTCTGACACGCTCACACGCGATCGTTGCGACAAGTGTACGGCGCGAACGGCTATTTACCAAACGTAGGGTGTGTGTGTGTGTGGCATTAGACTATATACAAACTGGTAATCGCTGCCTGATTAGCATACGATTTCCACAATTTTGTGCTAATGATATGCAACAACAAAACAACAAAGTTATACCGACAACAACACGAAACAAATGACTGAATATTCATACAGGGTGTTGACGACTTGGTGCCCAATTTTTTTGTTTTTTGTTTTTTTTTGTTGGGTATAATTTTCTTTTCACATTGTTTCTGTGCGCTTGACCGAAGTGACCTTTCCCAAAAATTTCAAATATAAATAGAAGAACAGAAAAAAAAACAAACTGCGCGCTGCATCAGCAAGAAGAATGCCAAAGGCCAACGTCTGCCGTCTGAATGACTTTCGGCTTCGAGTTCGACGGCATCTTTCGGCTACCTTCTACCCATCCACATAACTTTCCACCATTACTTAATTTCCTCGTTGCTTGTGTTGCAGTGAAAATTCAAGAATTTCCCAAGAAAACAACAAACAACAAGAACCAAAAAAATCACTAATTGTTGTTAACAACAACAACAATTTAACAACAGCAAAAGGTCCAAAGAAAAAATCTGTAAAGATGATAGTGAAGGTTTTCAGGTTTGGAGCCGAAAACGTGTAGAATTATCGAAAAGTGAAAAAAGTAAAGCAAACATTGTTCGCAACGGCAAATAGAAAAGGCCGTAAAATAACATCAGCAACCAGCAGACAAAACCACAACAACAATAAAAACAACAACAGCAAAAGTAAAACAATAGCAGCAAAGTGAGTGTACAACATAACCTCAAACATATCGAAGCCGCACAGGAAACAGCCGAACACTGTGAAGTGCACAGTGATCCGGTTGGTCGAATCGAGTGTCGAGTCGAGTGTCGTCGTTGGTGCAAAGAACCAACCCTGGTGCTATTCCCACTCCCGTTCGTCCTCTACCCTCGACCTGCCCATAAGCCGGCGTGGAATATGTTGAGAACGCCCACACACATCGTGGAACTGGGTACGAATACGACGAGTCCATTAATACAAAAATTTCACGCGCACACCACCACCACCACCAACAACAACCACACCGGCACGGCGCACTATCAGCAACAACAACAACAAAGCAAATTGTATCATGATCATTACTATCAACAACAGCAACAACAACAACAACAACAATCGGTGCGCGAGTATCGATTTCAATTTAAAGCAACAACAAAACCGGCTGCGTCAGCACAAAAACAATCAGCACATTACACTAAAGAACATTTAACAACAACAACGAGCACCACCACAAAAGGCCTATTGTCATCAGCGCCGTTTTCTTTCAAGAAAATTAAAAAATCTAAAGCCGCTGTTGCTGCAGCAGCAACAACAACAACAACAGTAGCAAAAAGCAACGGCATCACCGGCAATCACGTTTATGCCACAGCAGCCACACCAACATTTCTCAACTTGGCAAGCAATTGTGCTAGCAACAACAACAACAACTATCTAACAGCAGCCAACACAAACGAGCATACAACAAACCTCAAATCATCCTCATCATCGTCGCTTTCCTCAGCAGCCACCCAGCAATCAACGATTTCAGCTTCAAACTCGAACGCTTCGAACTTGTCCTCGACCGCAAGTTCAGCGGCAGCGACAGCAACAAATTCCTGCTCGAATTCCTCGATAGCGGCAGCAACCACGATTGCCACCATTGCTGCAGCGGCCACCGCCACAATGTCGCCAACATCGCAGACACCAACAAGAACCTCATTATTCGATTCTTGTCACCGAAAGATACGCCTAATCGGCGGTGGGCCCGTCGCCTTTCTGGGCGGCCTTGTTGCGTAAGTTTTCTTTAATTTCATTTATGTATCTTCCCATCGTTATCGCTGATACTTATTTCATCTGTTTCATATTTATTTATACGATTTTGTTTTTGTTCGACACTTTTCGTGTTGGCGTTTCGTATGTGGGTTATGTTTATTTTGAATTCTTCTTTCAGCCGATCTTAATAACGAGCACACAATTTGAATGCCCCAGAAAAGAAAATTGTGATGTTATCTTTGCTGCTGAGCAGCAATTACGAAAATTATATTTGTGTTCATCTTATCAACTAAAGTGGGGGAAGTTGTGCGATTACGGGCAGAGACGAGGAAATGAATTTTAGTTGACTAGGTAGCTTTGTGAAGTGTTAGATATGTAATCGTTTGAAATGAAGTCATGAAGTGGTTACGGTTCTACAACTTCTTAATGAATGAATGTATTTTTACACCTCTGATGGTAACAACTGTAGTGGATTGTGGGACATTTTCTATGAAGCTTTACTGGAACCTATGTTATAATATTTGATGCCTTACGTGTAGTCTTTTCGTGGATCCTTTTAAATTTCTTACCACTTTGCCATTGTGTATCTAATAGGTATTAATCTAATCTTTTTGTTCCCTTGTTCACTCCCCTCGGGAGCATAAGGCCTCCACGAGACTCTTCTGTCGTACACGATTCTGGGTTGTTGTTTTTGCGCCGTCTCATGTGGTGTTGAAAGTGTTTCTTGGCCAGTTTAGCGCCATTCTCGTCAATTACTCTAATCTAAAAGGCCCTTAATAAGAAATACAGGTGAAAAATTCTCCTTTTTACAGCAGGTCTTTTTCATGGCTTCTTTTCAAATGTGTATTTGTTTATTTTGTGCCTCAGGCATCCACCTTTCCCTGCCCTATAGCACCTTTCTAGGTGCCTAGTAGTTAGTATAAATTACCAACGTGCAATGGTAATAAATTACCAACGGGTTGCACGCTGACTTTTCCAACTAGAGGCCCTAGGTTCGATTTCTAGCTCGGGTTCGTCTACTTCTAACGCTATCCACATGAAACAGATGAGAATTACAAGAATCGCACAGGTGCGTTAATGACAGAGAATGGCCAAACATCCAAGTGCGGAAGAAAAAAACTGCCAACCCCTATCGGATTCGGCATAAAACTATAGGTCTCCTCCCCCCATTTCCCCATCCGTTTGGAATGTGTGTTACAACTCATGTTGGAAACCCGTGTTGCATACACATCTCAAACGGATGGAATTTGTGGTATCACAACGAGCCCATATAGAGTCCTAAGTGGGTCTACTGTAACCTATTTACCTATCTACCTAAATATAAACTGGTTCAGCGTCAACAAAATCGTTCCTTACCACCAGAACCACTACATCTCTGGCTTTTTCTGCAGAATAGGGTCTAAATGAACTACAATGACCTACTTTGTAGAATAGAATTGTTCAGCATAAACAAACCGGTCCCCTTTACAAACTAGGTGGAAATCTTTTGGTAGATTCTAGCGTATTTGCTAGTTATGCCACACAAATCTTGCTGATAAAAACACTCTCTACTTGGGAATTCCCAGAACAGTTCACTTGAACGGGCTCCTTTTTGTTTTTCAGTTAGATACATCAAACGATGATATTGCTTGATTTATTTTACACTTCTTTTACTATTCCTACTTTGATATATTTTTGTTGGAGCTTTGTTGTCCAACCGGGTGTCTAGAATCTTATTAATTTGTGCTATGTTCTTGCTGTTTCGATAGCCTAGCGTGACTGCACTAGCCTATCATCCCAGAGGTCGTGGGATCGACTCCTACCCGGGGCATAGTCTTGCACTCTTCAAACTTTTCCTCTTTAAATATTTGAAAAATCGGACCCTCAGATGATCCTTTCCCACTCACTCCCCCGCGGAATAATGCGCTGTGTGGCTATAGAAAAAAAAAACAAATATAAAGGAAAGTGAGCATTAGCGAAAACAGCGCACCAAACCGATCTTAGCGAAGTCTCCAACCATCCTGCTGTCATCTCTCTTACAAAACAGATGGCGCTATAAGTGGTAACTCGGAGGCGTTGTTCCAAAGCGGTAGATGGCCCTATCCTTTAGGACTACCTGCGGAAGGCCAATCACCTAACCTGGCAGAAAAACACAGCCGATTAACGTAACCAATACAAGGCAATGTCTTGTAGAGGCCCTATGCTACCGAGAGGAGTGTACAAGGAAAGTAAAATGTTCTTCTTACTAAACAGCTTCTATGCTTACCAAATGGCGCCTCTCGTCCAGTAATGTCTGCCGTAGCTGTGGAGATGAAGAAGAAGTCGAAACGATACCACTGCCCGGCTCTGCAGGAACGCTGACTTCGCACCCTGTGGTCAAGATTCTTGCGCTTGCGCGGCGAAAGTTGAAATCTCGAATCTGCTCTCCTTCATTAAGACGTCATTAAGACGCCCCTGATTGAGACTGTTGGTTAGCTCCAGAAAACCATAAGAAGGGATTCGCAATGGGCCATTTTGACCTCCGAGTGGAAGTGCGGTCCTGCCGCACACACCCTTCCCTACCTAACCTACCCTAATAAACAGCTCACGGTTTATCCATATTTCATGGTCATTGTCTCTACGAACCGGAAAGTGTCGAGTATCTTTTCTTGAACATCCCAAGAGATACTATTTTGATATGTTTCCACCACCCTATAAGGAAGCTCTGATCATATAAGAAGCTCCATGTGTAAGTTGGGTCAGCCAAGACAGGTCTCTCTACTACTGAAGTCATCGAACGAGATCGTTCAAAATATTTAAAATTGTTAAATCGTTCAAAATATTTAAAATCGTTCAACCTACTGATTAATTGTTCAATTCTCTTTATGTATGTGAGAACGTGAATAAGGACGATGGAATTTTTTAACATTTCTCACCTACATTTGCCGAAAGTGTCTCTGATTCCCGTTGGGAAATGACCACAAAATTAGTTCCTATCTTCTATTTCGCCAATTGTTGGTACGAAATGTGAAAGCATTTCTTTGTCCTTAGTCAACTTCTCACATATATCAACAGAATTGAACATTGAAAGTTTTAATTTACGGTGACAGAACACACACGAAACCCCTTTCACTCATGCTCCTTCCTAGGTTATCGCTAGTCACCGTTGGTCGAACGCACTACGAACGTTCGAACATGAAACTTGTAGTGGGAATGTTCAGTTGGCTACGGAAAACTTTGAGAACTAGTCAAGGTGTCTTGTTAGCTATTTGTTCACAGCCGTGTTGGCGCAACTTGGAACTTTGTCATAGTGGCGCAACACATGTTTATCGCATTATTTATTAAAGCTGCGGGAAAATGACTGGCTGACTGGTCGAATGATTTCCTCTGTGATTTTGTTTCTCTCTCTCTCTCTCTCTTTCACCAGCAATGTTTGAGATCATTAACGTTGGACAATGCAATGCGACGCGTGTTAGCCAACTCTGAACTTGGCCCTTGCGGGCTTTTCTCGCATTCATACCGAAAGTACAGTTAATGACGACTCATTACAAGCTCGTCATTTGTCACTACAACTATAACATTTCGAAAATTAGCGCCCATAAAAAAAATAAAATCGCGCTCAACGTCCGACAGCAATTAAAAAAGTTTAAAGTTTAGTGCACTGCAATGTCACCTAAAGCGCGTAATTGGAGCGCGCTCGCAGCTTGTAGCTGCTGCTGATAAGGGTACTTGAACTGCAATCGTTGCTATGTTGTAATAGTAGCTACATACATGTTGTTGTTGTTGTTGTTGTTGCTAAGTACATATATACACTTTTTGTTTTGTATTGCAAAAGCTTTGAGCACAAAGATTTGTGTTTGTGTCGCAGAGATTTTTGCAAATTCATGTATGGCCATTGTTGTGATTGTGTTGCTGCTGTTGTTGCTAGCATTGCTAGTTGTTGATGCTGCTATTATTGTTGTTGTTGTTTGTGCTTTCGTTGACAACAAGGCGATTCACTCATCTTTTGTGGTTTGCCATTTGTCTGTCTTTTGTTGCTATTTCTATGCTAGTTGTAAACTGTTGTTGTTGTTGTTGTTGTTGTTGCTGTTTATGTGCACCTCGCACCCGTACACTTGAAGTCAATGGAATTTCGTTTCAATTGCAGTCGGCTGTCGAGTTGTTGGTCGCAGCCGCAGCAGGTTAGTCGGTCGAACAAATCGTCAGCTGTGCGGCGGCAGCCCAAGGTTAATGTTGGTTGACCACTCAGCGAACAGTGCTCTTCAAATATGTACTTATTGGTTGTTGTTGTTGTTGTTGTTGTTGTCTTTGTGTATGTGGTTGTCAAACGCTTCAACGCCCTTCAACAATATTCGCCAACTTCAACTCAACCGCACGTTGCGGCGCGGCTTTCGCACTCCTTCACTTCACTTAGCGTTGATTAGCGTTGTTGTTGCTGTTGCTTATGCACACCCACTGACAAAACAAAAAAAGTACAAATGTATAAAATTGTTTTTTGTTATTGCAGTTTTTGTGTAAATTTTCATGATGCTAGTTGTGTTGTTCTTGTAATTTGTGTACTCTTGGTTTGCAAATTTTCTAGTGTTGCTTTTGTTGTTGCTATTTGTTTAGCGCATATTGTGCCATAATTTGCTGTTTTTTGCTAAAAACAAACACCAGTCGCAACAACAACAACAACCATCATAACGTCGCTTAATGGCAACACGGCAAATAGCATCCGTCATAGCAGCACTTAGCAACTACTATATGTGTGTGTGTGTGTGTGTGTTACAACAACAACAACAATGACAAAAAAAAACAGGCAAAAACCTTCATTGCCATTGCGTCAATCTTGTTTTCCTCTGTTTTGATTTCCTGTTTCTATGCCTAAGTCAGTCGCCACACTAGCGACGCCAACAACTGCAACAACAACAACATTTTCAAAAACCAGCACCAATGATCGCAATAGTTCAACAGCAACAGCAACAATCGCCGCCTCAGTGTTGCTCGGCCAACAGCTGCTCCAGCGTTTTTTTCACCTTTATCTCTTCTTCGTCCTCCACTTCTTCTTTTCTTCTCGCCGCTATCATTGTCGTTGTTATGTATTTCAATTGCGCGCATTGTTGCTAGCATTGCTCACTTCCTCCCGCTCGTTTTTCAAACTTTTTTTTTTGTTAATTTTTCTTTTTTTGTTGCCACTCTTTGGTTTCCTTCGTGTTGTATGCTCCACTTGGGAGTTGTGTGGCTGACGTTCAAACTTTGTTCATTTGTTTGCCATTATTAAATAAGTTAGTTCACATCCTAAACTACTGTTGCAACAACTACAACAACAACAGCAATAACAATAGTAACAACATTGTCATTAAAGGCGAGTGGTTGTTAGTTATTTATAGGTTGTCGGGCGCTGGGGCGCCTCAACATTTTACATGAAAATTTTTAAAATTTCTAATATAAAATATTTTCATAAGATGGACCTGAGTTGTGGTTAGTTAACTGTCTTTAACTTTTTCATTCAAAAACCCAATGCAATGCCTTGCATCAAAAAGGTCAAAAAGCTTCTTTTAATGATTTTTTTAAATAATGAAGAAAGAATTTGAGTTTGATTTGTTTACAATTCCTATGGCCTGCAAAATGTTTGAGCTTTGAAGTGCATAATTAATTAATAATTAATGAATTAATTAATTTAATTGAAGTGCATAATGCTTACAAATAATCGTACAAAACTTTCTGTAATTAGTTTAATTTGTAGCTTGGCACTTCAGCTACTCTGTCGCCTTATTAGCCGCCGGATAAGAGACAGGACACTCTGGATCTGGTCAGACAGTGATTTGGTATCAGATCCATCTCTGCTTCCTTTAAGCTTTCAAGCCTCCTTAACTTGAGCCCGACACGCAAAGCTTTCAACTGAAAATACATTTTCTATCGATCAGACAAAGCTTGACTTGAGCTAGAAATAAATCCTTTCAAAGACATTAATATTATCGACCTAATAAAGCTCAACTTAAGTTGGGAAGACAACACTTTCAACCGTAAAGTCATTCACTATCGATCTAACGCAGCTTAATTTGTGCTGGAAAGACTGCACTTTCAACCGTAGGTTAGGTTAGGTTAGGTTGCGGTGGCTGCCTCTAAAAGAGACACACGCGGAGGCCTATTATGAGGCCCATTGTGTGATACCACATATTTCACCCGTTTTTGAAATGTGTATGCAACACTGTCTTTCCAACATATGTTACAGCACACATTTCAAGCGGATACGGAAAGGGAGGGGAGGGGACCTACAGTTTAACGCCGAATCCGAACGGCGATTGGTGGTTTTTTCGTTCACACTTGGAGGTTTTGCCATTGCCTGCCAAGAGCGCACTTGTGCGATTCTTGTAATTCTCATCTACTTCATGTGGATAGCGATAGAAGTAGACGAGTTTTTCACCAGCTCGAGCCAGGAATCGAACCTGGGGCCTTTGGTATGAGAAGCTAGCGCGCTACCCGCAGGATCATCGAGGCCGGACTACCAACCGTAAAGTCATTCACACTATAGACCTGACGAAGCTTTACTTGAGCTAGAAAACAATCCTTTCAACATTCACACTATTGACCTGACATCGCTTAACTTAAGCTGGGAAGACAACACTTTCAACCGTAAAGTCACTCATATCGATCTGACAAAGCTTTACTTGAGCTAGAAAGGCATCACTTTTAGCCGTAAAGACATTCACACTATTGACCTGGCATAGCTGACTTGAGCTAGAAAGACAAAGATCTGACAGCATCCCATATCTGCTTTCTAACCTAACTTCCACATGAACCAGCCCACTTCGTTCTAAAGTCTAATTGTTAATGTTTAAAGATCCGAATTACTAACTCCAAGACACTGGGGCGCCCATGAGTCTTAGCTTTCGGTTAATATTCATATGGATTGTGAGCTTAAGTTATTTCATTCCAGACTCCCATTTCTAAAGCTTTATGACTTGAATTGCTGATCCATAGACGAGCTTTTCTGCTACTGCTGAGTCTTGACTCCAGCTGCGTTTAGGATTTGTGAGATTTTGATGCGGTGTCTTAACCGATGTACTGGCCGATTTAAGACTCTCTTTGCTAGTCATTATTTTCAGTTTAAGCTACTGTAATGCTTAAAATTGAGGTTATATCAAAAGTTGGGTCAGGCTAAAGTGGCAACCTTCCAAATAAAAGCTCACTTGAACATGGGTCAAGACTCACAGTGATATCACTTTTGGAACTGTGAACTAAGAAGGACTCCAATATGAAATTTTTTCTCTCTGGTACTCATATAAACACTTCCATAATGCCTTCTTTCTGTATCTGCAATTTGATTTTGAGCTTATATGAAAAGTTTGGTTAGGTTGAAGTATTCCAAATAAAAGCTCACTTGAACATGGGTCAAGACTCACAGTGATACCACTGTTGGAGTTTAAAACCAAGAAGAATCCAATAGCAATTTTTCCATCTTTACATCAAAGCTTCCATGATGCTTTCTTTCTGTATATGCAGATTGATTTCGAGCTTATATAAAAAGTTAGGTTAGGTTGAAGCGGTAGCCTTTCAAGAAAAACCTTACTTGAGCACTGAAAAATAGTTTTCATTGATAACACTTTGGGAGCTGAGAACCAGAAGGACTCTATAATGAATTTTTCTATCTATGGTACTTATAAGAAAATTTCCAAAAGGAAATCAGTCCTTGTGGGCCACCAATAAAGCATCTTCTTGCTGTTTTTCGTTCTTTACAGTCTTTTAAAATGTAAAAAACTTTAAAAAATTTAGGCCCCAGGGCGCCCAATGCACCGCAACCAAACCTGTCCGCCAGCAAAAGTAACACAACAGTACAAATATGGCAACTGAACTGCAACAGGAAGTTGCGCCATATGTTATTTTCCATCTTGCGTATTTTCTACGTCTTCTACCTCCTCCCCCGTGCCCTATTGGTCCCCTCTATGGCTCCCTACTTGTTTCCGCTTTCATGCCACAATCTTGTTTTCTCCCTCCACAGAAGACTGACACACTATGCCGTAATCTTTGTCTTCTCCACTGGCTGTGCATGTGTTGCATTTTTGTTGTTGTTGTTGCTGTTGCCATGCCACCGCATGCCTTGTTACTTACTCCAATAACGTGACTTATTACTTTCGTAACTTATTTGGCTTGGCTGCAGGCGGCCATTGCCTGCCACTAGGCTGTCGATTTTCTTATTGCCATTGTTGTTGCTAACTATTGTTGTGATCGCTGCTGTTGCAACAACACTTGGCCCGCGAGAGTTGGTAATTACTTTTCGGTTTCGGCATTCATGCGGCTTTTTCACAGTTTTTCTCACAGTTTGCCGCACTTTAATTTCGTTTAATCGTTAAGTTTATTGCATTGATTTTGATTTTGTGGTTTGTTTTTTTTTTAGTTTTTTCAAACTGTTTTACTTTGAACAAGTGTTTGAAGTGTTCTTTGGTCGCTTATGCAGATGCAAAGTTGAATCACTGAAACGTTGTGCGCTATTTACCAGAAAACTTTGCCGGTTCTTTACTGAATTTAACTTTGTAGCAGTTGAAATTGTTGTGCCGTTGAAAAAAATTATTGTGGAAATGGTGGAGTTGATAAAAAATGTATAGCCATAAATGACTAGCAGGGCCTCGCGGCTTTGCACGCAAGTCTGAAGTCAATGCATTGGGGCCAAGAAATCAAGTTCTTCTTAACTTTTTGTTGATCCCGTCATATTTTTATGAAAAAAAACTTATCTAATTATATCTCATTTGAAGTGCCTTCAAAATTAAAGAGGCTCATAATATCTTGTTTCTCCGTACAAACTTTTAACCCATTGTTGACCCTGTCAGATTTTGATTTTCGAAAAAAATAAAAAACACATCGAATTATTTCTCCCTAAGAGTACTTTCACCAAGTTTGAAGTCAATGGACCCATTCAAGTTTTTTCATGGTTTCTTTATACAAACTCTTAATCCGTCATTGACCCTGTCAGATTTTGATTTTCGAAAAAAAACCAGTATTGAATTATTTCACATGTTCAATGCTTTCATTAAGTTTGAAGTCAAAAGGCCCATAAGATCTTGTTTCCCCATACAAACTTTTAACCCATTGTTGACTCCGTTAGATTTTGAAACTCTTAACCCGTCATTGACCCCTCAGGTTTTGATTTTCGAAAAAATAAAAAACACGTATGGAATTATTTCACATGTTCAGTGCTTTCACTAAGTTTGAAGTCAAAAGGCCCATAAGATCTTGTTTCTTCATACAAACTTTTGACCCATTGTTGAACCTGTCAGATTTTGATTTTCGAAAAAATTAAAAACACGTGTCAATTTATTGGTCACTAACCAAGTTTGAAGTCCCATTAATTCATGTTTTTTCATAGTTTCATTATACAAACTCTTAACCCGTCATTGACTCTGTCAGATTTTGATTTTCCAAAAAACACACGTATCGAATTATTTCTCCCTAAGAGTAGTTTCACCAAGTTTGAAGTGAAAAGGCGTAAAAAATCATGTTTCTTCATACAAACTTTTAATCCTTGGTTGCAACTTTTTAGTTTTGATTTAAAAAAAATTAGAAACACGTGTCAAACGATTTTTGATTTAAAATGTAAAATTTGAATTCAATAGGCTAATCGGTTTAGGGGTTTTTCGTAGACTTCCCTTATAACCTTAACCTACTGTTGACCCCGTTAAATTTAGATTTTCGAAAAAATAAAAAATACATGTCGAATTATTTTTTATTTAAAGTGTTTTTATTAAATTTGAAATCACTAGTCCCATTAAATCAAGTTTCTTCATACAACACCTTCAACCATGTTTTGCCCCTTTAGACCCCGAATTTCAAAAAATCCCGCCTTAGCGGAGGTTCATTTTCTAATGTGGGCCTAAATTTCATGTTTGTAGTTTCGACGGTTGGGTCTGGGCGATAATGAATCAGTCAGTCAGTCAGTTAGGACAAACATTTACATATACATTTTTGTGGTTTACACAACTAATCATTAACCATTTTCATCTTTTTTATAAAATTGTTATTAAAATTGCAGTTTAAAATTTCTTGTTTTTTTCATGAAAATTGTGAGTCTTTCTGTGCTTTTTTAATGCATTCTAGAACAACATGAGTTTTTGCAATAATATAATCGCAAAATATAATTCATTCATAATTGTCATGTGACCCACATCGTTTATCGACAACTTATACTTAATTGAGTGCTTAATTTTAATCATGGCATAGTTTGCGTTATTTTTCCATGTGATGCAACTATCTAAGCATTGATATCTACTTATATAGTTAAAAACCTATCAACGCATAACGCCCATCCCTTTCCTTTCTGTTCGCTCTTTACTCGTGCACAACGCCCCAACCTGTCACACTGTGCGGCCAGTTAGTTGCCAGGCGGCCCTAAAAAACTACGCGCCTCCATAAGCCACCTTCGTGTCTGTTCACCAGCAATCATCGAACCATTGAGAGGTGATCAAACCAATCAATACAACATTTCTGGGGCTCCCAGACGGAAATACTTGTGGGTAATTTATCCAATCAACACAACAACAAAACATGGCAATTAAGCGCTTACGTTGACCGGTTAAAATGCGCCATTGATTGTTAACAGAACTTGACAGCAGCAACAACAACAACAACCACATCAACGAAAGTCCAACAATTAGACAACAGCCAAAACAAAAAACTTGTGGTTGCTGCTGCTGTGAGAATGGTAGCGTGTGAGCCGAGCCGTGCGTGAGCGTTGACGCTTTTACGCGTGGCAACCAATTGGAAATGGGAAATTGTTGCAATTACCAAATTACCAATTAATGACTGTGTTTTTGTTGTTGTTGTTGCTGTTGGTGTCGCTGCCTGAGCAGTAATTATTTGCTCATTAACAGCAGCGGCCTTGCAGCAGCAGCAGCACAACACATTATAAACTAAAATCACTGCAGCCGCAAGCATTTTGCAAAACGGTGAAAAGTTCTTGCTTCCCTCAATCGGAGTTTTCAGTTTTACAACAATTTTAATTACATTTTCACAAAAGTTTCAATCGCATAGAAATTTCACTCTTGTTTGCGCCAAACTGTCGTTCACTCTCGCCCGTTTCAGCTCTTGGACTTTTGATGCATTCTCTTAAAATTACAACAAAAACTATTACAAAAAAGAAAAAAAATCCATAAAAAAAAGCATTCGCAAGAAGTTGTCGGTTTGTGTGTGTGTGTGAGTGTGTGTGACTGTCTGACTTTTCTATTTCTTTCACTTTGTGTGTGCGCATTCTGCTACTTTTTCTTACTTTTGTCTCAGTTGGCTAACGAACAAACCAACCAACTAACTAACTAACTAACCAACCAAGCGAGCATTGCGTTGCCATGATTCCGTTGGCGCTGCTGCAGAGTCATTCGTTTCCGTTAACTTTAGTGCTACCGCCGCCAACATTATCGGCGTTGTTGTTGCCGCTACTGCTGCTATCATCATTAAACTCAGCCACTCAGGCGGATCTTGTTGCAAAGGTGAAACATTTTGACATACATTTTGCAGTGTTGCCACTGGGATTTGAAATTTCTGAGATTTCTACAAGAACCTATAAAGAAATGTGAATGATGTTAGAAATATTTGGAAAGTGTGTAAAGTGAAGTTTTTATTTGTCGTGTTTAAAGATAGGACGATGCTTTTTTACGACTAAACAAAGACATTTTCAACTCATTACGTTCCGCTTGAAAGAATATTGCCAACTAACTTGGTTTGCTATGACTCTTTCAGGCTGTTAAAGCTAACTCAAATCAAATTTGGTGTAGTCCTGTGTAAATTTTTGTGAACTTTGACAAGCTTAAAGTTCCTTTGACTTTACTTTACTTACTTAACTGGCCAAAACAACCCGTTACCGAGTTGCAGTCTGTCGCAAAGGATCTCTCCAGGCACTTCTCTCTAGTTGGTCACACCGAAAGAGATAATAGGACCTCCCCAACTGGGTCCTTTCAAAGGATACACGTTCTATTTCTTCTTCCTCGATCGTCAACTACCGCGTCAGACACCCTTTTTCTCCGGAGCTTCTCACCATGCGTCGTGTCATGTTGGTTACACCAAAAGAGAATACGGCATTCTAAACTTGATCCTTCTTCCGTGGACACGGTCTACCTCATCGTTCTATAAATTTGGACTTTCAACTGCTAGTTATGACTTTCAACGCTTTTCGGTGTGAACAGCTCCTTGAAACTGGTTATAAATTGTCGCTCTGCTCTCTACGATTTAGTGGAGTAAATAGTGGTTTACTCTCGTTGGGTGTCCAGCCCGTGTAACTGGTTAGAAAATGAACTTTGCTCCCTGAATTGACACGCTCTTTCTATACTCCTTGAAACTATGATTGAACCAGCCATACACAGTACCAGTGAGTACTATTTTTGAAGTAGAAATCGTCAGGAATAAGTAAAGAGTTTAGAGAAACCTGACCGTCCTTTAGGCGCAACAGAAGCAAGCAGCATTTTCTTGGTCAAAATTTAACAGGACCTATCTGCTCTTCTTAGAAAACCTACCCGGTCTGTCAACGGTCAGCTCCAGCTGCAGCTATCGGATTGAACAAAGGGATCATAAAATCCTGTCGTAATAGAACCAAACGGAGTTTTCTTGGTCAGTAGTTAACTCCACCTTCTCTAGGCGCTCTTCTTAGACAACCTAACCTTAACTTAACTAATCTGTCACTGGTCAACTCCAGTAACATTACTCGCTCCATTAGGCCATCTAGATCTATCTAACTGTCTCGATATTGTAAAGTTCAAGGAACAATCTTATCTTCTGGTAAGACATAATAAAGTTATGTCCCCAGAAAATATAATTATGCTTCCCCAAGATAGAATTGCTCCTAGCTCTGTACAGTTTCCCGGTTGAAATAGCTGTCAGTCTATCCTGAACTTGCTTAACAGCCACTGTCTATCTTCACTGATCTTCTTGTATCCCAAAAACAAAGACAACTATAATTCTGCCATATCAATGTCCTAAAGAACTACTAAAGTATACCCACTTTATAAGTTAGAGCCCCTTCTTCAATGACTTCAAATCAGTTGAAATGATGTAAAGACTGGACTAGAACTTTAATTACATAGATTGAGTTAGGCTTTCAGGTCACCAAACCAAAGAGAACTGTTATTCATCTACTAGATAGATAGATAGATAGATAGATAGATTGATTATTTATTAAATTTTTTAAATAACAATAATAAAGAATATACGACAATGACTTTAAAAAGTCGTCTGTCGGAAAAATAATTAACTTTACAATAATATACAATTGTTCATACATATCTAGAGAGTTAACAATATTCATTTACAATCAGACTCCTGTATTTCAAAGCATCAGTGACATACAAAACAAGACAATTCCAACCATTTAAACCTATTCCATTTAACACATTCACAATTTCATCATCATTTAAGAACAAACTTCCCAAATATCTACATCTAATTCTTTTAAAAATTGAACACCTACCCAAAAAATGAGTTATAGTTTCTAACTCGTTCAAGTTACAAATAGTGCAGTTTAAATTTCTGTGACCGCCAAGGTATATCAAATCACATCTAAAATCCACATTATCTTATATTTCCCGAGACTGTCATTTAAATAACTTTTACCAATGTTATGGTCTAATTTCATCTACTATATCATTGTGCAGTTCTTTATAGACGCTCGAAAATCCTTAGAGCTTCTTCTTCAATGACTTCAAATCAGCTGAAATGATGTAAAGACTGTACTAGAACTTTAAATAGTTTGATTTAGGCTTTTCGGTCCTTGCCTTCCTCCACCTCCTACTTTGTGGTATCATAACTTGTTGATCTGTGATCTGATTGGTAATTTGTTAATCTCGCCAGCTGCTGGACTATAAATCACATCTTTGAGCTTTAGGATGGTTCAGCGTTCAATGTTTCTCGGCATCGTGTCTTAATTTTGAACTTTCCATTGGTTTCATTTGGGGAACTGAAAACAAAATATTAAAGCTCTGGTTACAGATTGTCTTAACTTTGAACTTTTCATTGGTTTTTTTTTTGCAGAACTGAAAACAAAATATTTAAGCTCAGGTTACAGATTGTCTTAATTTTTAACGTTTCATTGGTTTTTTTTTGCAGAACTGAAAACAAAATATTTAAGCTTAGCTTACAGATTGTCTTAATTTTGAACTTTTTATTGTTTTCTTTTGGAGAACTGAAAACAAAATATTCAAACTCAGGTTAGAAATTTTCTGAACTTTGAACTTTTTATTGGTTTTTTTTTTGGAGAACTGAAAACAAAAGGTATCTATCTACATATCTAAAATTAAAAAAAAAAAATTTCAAAAATTTCCTTTTTACCAAAAACAAAAATTTAGAAAACTACTTCATAAATATCTGAAACTTGACCAATTCTGCTCACTGTATGTGAGCTCAAATTGCTTTCAAAAATGTTTTCCCAAAACATGTCATAGCTTACAACATTTGACTACTTGAAGCATTCTCGCATAAAACCTGCCAGGTGGCAACACCGCATTAATCGCACTCCTCTCATTTTATCTCTGGTTTTGATTGTTTTCTGTAGACCTAAAGGCCAGCAGACCAGTGACCAATTTGCCTAAAGACATTGCAGCGCACAAAACATTCACTGAATTTCGTGCTAATTTGTGTAATTTGAATGTTGCATGTTGTTGCTGCCGCTGCTGTGTATTTGCTTTTCTTATTATTAGTATTTTTTTATTTCGTTACATTTTCCCTCACTTCATTTCGAATGCCTAATTTTCATGTGTCTTAACATTTTTCATTTCTATGCCTTTTTTCTGCCCACTTTTCTCATGCAACCAACTATGAACACCAACAACGTGTCCCTCCCTTCGCCGAAATTGTAGCGTGATTACAATTTGGTCTTTGAGAATTTCACTTGTGCCCCACTGGCCGCCAACAACAGCTACGTGCATAGCCTGCGCTGTGGCCTCGGCAAGAATGCCGAGCGTGCTGATTGCTTTGCCGCGCAAGTACGTCGGCGACTTTGTGCTGCTGAATCGAAGCGCCATTGGCGGCTGTGATTTTCTCGCCTCTCGCAATCTGGTCACCCTGCTGCAGTTCGGCCGCACCAACTTGGAGCGCTACAGCAACTTCCCGACGCACTGCCCGCTCCTCCAAGGCGTCGGCTACTACGTGCGCGGCTATCGCTGGGACATGGAAAAGCTGCCGGCCTTCGCCATCGAAACGACAGCGAACATTTGGTCGAACATCGTCGAGAGCTACATCCAGTGTCGGCTGGACTTGATATCGAGTCGCAAGGACATGGTCAGCAGTTTCGATTTGATGGCAACAAATTGAAATTGAAATGGCCGAACGCGCAACAAATCGAATTCTACATTTATTTATTAGCTTTCGAAAGGCTTAATTGCCGCTCGTCATTCTAATGTATTTTTAATTACCATTCGCTGTTGTAAATGAATAAAATTATATTAAAATTTCATAACGAAACGCAAAGTGTTTTGGGTCCAACTTACTCAGCGTCGCTGTCACGCGCACTCCACAACGCAAAAATGTCTCGTGCCGACTGACTCACGTTTGTTCTACGCATGGCCGATGGATTTGTTGCTGCGTTCATTGGTTTTGTTGATTTCTTGCGGACAGTGTACGTGCCGGCCAGCTCATTTCCAGCAAATTTGTGGTGTATATCATTAATTTGTGCAACGGTATATTTTGCGATTTATGCCAAGTCAGATCGCAGATGCGCCAACACACATTTATTCATTTGGGGAAATGTGCAATGTTCATGAATCATCAAATGCACGTTTTGGAAATTTCGCTCGAACTGCATTTCGCCGAATCGGTTGCATTGTAGCTGAACGATGGGTTGAATGTTGTTGACGTAGGTGCATGTTTGTGTCACAACTTCATTGATGTCACCTCGTTGACATTATCTAAATTAAATATTGTTACAGCATTGAATGTGCCGAAAACTGGGGTTTTTGCTATTCGGTAGAATTTTCATGTGGTCACACCAGCTGACATTCGAGTGTCACTTGTATGTTGCTGATGAGTGGATTAGGTTGACATGTATGGAAATATTTCGAACGAAAGTTTACATGAACCAAATTGTTGTTTTAATTCTGTATGACATTTTTTGGGGCCACAAATACTCGTATTTGGTGGCAAATTTAGGCCTAAGGTCAAGTAAATTAAACTGAATTTAACTTCAATATAAAAAACTTTAGTTACTTAAGTTCAATGCGTAAAATGCAATGCAAACAAAACAGAAATTTAGTTGAATCTCTGCTAACGAAGATTCAATCAACCAAACATCAATGACCAAAAAAAGACAGGAGCTGTAAACTTTCATTATCCAACCGCAATTTTGGTGCTAAGCTGTGAAAATTCACAAAAGCATGTCTACATTAGAATTTCTGTCAGCTTAATTGACATATGGTTCCTAAACTAGAAGAGCTACTTACTTAACTGGCCAAAATAACCCGTTACCGGGTTACGGTCTGCCGCAAAAGCTCTCTCCTGGCGTCTCTGCTTTACGCTTGTCTTCTCCACCTTATCAAACCAAAAGATAATAGGACGTTCTCAAGTTGGTCCTTCCACCGAAGACATGGCCTCCGTCTTCGCCGTCGACCTCCAACTACCGCATCGAACAGGGTTCATCAAACTAGAAGATTTAGCTGACATAGCAATATTAGCTGACATTGCAATATTTTGTAGTAGAACTTTTCAACCATTCAGTCGCTATCTCAACGAAAAGCTCAGAAAATCGACAAAATCTCTTCTATCGATATAGGAATGAGTTCCCTCAAACTTGATTCTTAATCTAGAACTTATAGCTGCCTTAAATTTGGAAATTTGTTTGTAGTAGAACTCTCCAGCTTTCCAAAAAGTGGTCAATATGGTTGTTATATCAACGAAAATATAAGAAAATCAACAGAAGCATGTCTTCCTCAGCATTTCTATTAGAATAATCTAATCTTAATCTTAAATTTGTAGGTACCTACTATTTTTGTACTAGAACTCTCTAGGTTTTCAAAAATGCATCCATGCAGCCGTTGATTCAACGAAAAGCTTAGAAAATTGGCAAAAGCTCTTCTAAACTCAGCGTTTCTAACAGCATGATTGATATAGAAATGCATTTCTATCGAGCTGGATTCTTGGTCCCGAAGATATAGCTGCCTTAAATTTGCACTATTTCTGTAGTAGAACACTCTAGCTTTCCAAAAATGAGTCAATTCAGTCGTTAATTCAACGGAAAGCTCAGAAAAATTACTTAAGCTTTTCTATATTAACGTTTCTATCAACTTGACCGATCTTGATTGAGCTTGATTCTGGATCCAGAAGATATATGCCTTAAATATTTACTATTTTTTGTAGTAGAACTCTCTAGCTTTTCAAAAATGGATCGATGCAGTCGTTAGTTCAACGAAAAGCTCAGAAAAATTACGAAAGCTTTTCTACATTAACGCTTCTATCAGTCTGATCGATACAAGAATGTCTTAATTCTTGATCCAGAAAAGTTAGCTGCCTTAAATTTGACTTTTTTGTAGTAGAACTCCCCAGGTTTTAAAAAATGGGTAAATTCAGACGTTAATTCAATGAAAAATTCAGAAAATTGACAAAGGCTTTTCTACTTTAACGTTTCGTGGTGTGGTTCTTAAACCAGAAGAGATGACTGCCTTAAATGGTTACTATTTTTGTAATAGAACTCTTCTGTTTTCCAAAAAGGGGTCAATCTGATTTCTATATCAACGAAAATATCACAAAATCGACAGAAGTATGTCTATCTCAGCGTTTCTATCAAAATAATCGGTATATGATTCTCAAACTAGAAGAGATATTTGCCTAAAATTTTCACTATTTTTGTAATAAAACTCTCCAGTTTAAAAAAAAGGTGTTAAAAAAGCTTAAACAATTTACAAAAGCTCTTTTAAATTAGCGTTTCTAACAGCATGATTGATATAGGAAGGCGTTTCTATCGAGCTTGATTCTTGATCCAGAATAGATGGCTGCCTTAAATTTGCACTATTTTTGCAATAGAACTCAGCCTTTAATTCAATGGAAAGCTCCGAAAATTAACGAACGCTTTTTTGCCTTCTTTGTCATTTTGTTTCTTTTAGAAAATTTGTATTCACAAAGTGACTTATTGTCGATTTATACATTGAAACGAAGAAAATTGAAAGTAACATCTAGTAACTTTTGATTCCTTTAGCTGTAAGATATGAAAAATTTAAAATACTTTTACTTATTTTTCACTAATCATTCGACTGTATGAAAAACATCATCCGATCGTATTCGGTTTCATGTTGTTTTCTTTTATAATTCCATTTAAATCCCATTTAAATGCGCATTTATTGCGCTCATTGAACATTTCCAAAAAGCCATACAAAAAAAATATAAAAGATGGCAACAACAAATTAAGAGTACTTGTAAAATGTAAATGAACTTGAAGTTAATTCGCATGTGGGCTTTAATGAGCTGAACAAATGTCGCCTAGTGACTAACAAAATGAAATCATAAATTTCAATAAAACTTGAAAACAAGAACCAAAGCTGAGAGAAAAATATTTCAGGCCATGTGAACAATTTTTTTGTTATTGCTAAAAGTATGCATCGAGTTTTGTTTGGTTTTAATGGGAAACCAGAAAACAAAAAAAACTTGGCGTATGCAATTATTATTAATAATCGCCAACAACAACAACAACTAACAATACTAATAATAACAACAATCATCAATTGATGTCATACGTTGACACTTAAAGTTCGCTACCTCAATACGAGCAGGAAAATAATAGCAACAACAAAAACAACTCACCATAAACCGCAACTGTTGGTGGGTACATGTGTGTGTGTGTGTGTGTGTGGCAGAATGTGTGATTGTGTGTGTGTAATTGTGTGTGCAAATGTACGTTAATTAAATAAAGCCATGAAAACGTTTGAACAGCCATACTGGCTGACAACTATCGCGCCGGTTGATCATAGCCACAGCATAACGGCAAACAGCAACACGAGTTGAAGAAGGTGGTGTGCGGGTAGGCAGCGGTGGTGCGAGCAGGGGTCTATAACTGCCATGGCATGCATGAAAGAGAGGCAAATAAAATCAAATATAAATTGAACAAGACAACAGTAGCAAGCAATCGTTTTTATGACAACAACAAGAACAACAAATAACAAATTACAACAACAACAACAACACCAACACTAAGCAATAAAACTTTGCAAGCAAAAATTAATTGTTTAAACAATTTTGAACTTGGCCGTATGACTTTTACGAGTGAATGTCTCTGACGGTGCGCTGGTGTCGTGTGTGTGAGAGTGTTTATGTGTGTGTGTGTGCATTTATCACAATCACTGGTTTACTCGATCGTTTAGCCGGCCAGTCGCTTTACACACCTCCCCCAATGCCAACGTTTACTCACCAGCAGCGTCGCCACATATGGCGGCCGCTACCGGGACCGGTGGCCGGTAACTGCGACCGATTTTTGTCGCAATTACACCACTGTTGCGTCAGCGTTCCGGCTAAACCGCTTATCGCACGCTGCACAGTCCCGATGTGGTCGCCGTTGTCGTCGTCGCTTTCACCCCATGGCTTTGACAGCGGCGGCCCGTGCGTCAGCAGGCTGCACCGAACATTTCGCAACGAGGTCGCCACACACACACACACAAAGAGTGTCTGCCGCCCAATAAATAATAATTTCAGCGCCTACATTGTACGCTCGGCCGTCTCGCTTCGCACTAAAAGCCGAAAATCAAAAATCAAACACTGCTGATCGCACAGCTGAGCGCCGCAAGAAAAGCATAAACGAAAACTTTTCAGCCAATAAGCAAACTACCCATTAATGGCAACAACAGCAGCGCCCGTCCCCTCCCACTCTCACTGCCCCGCTTCGCAATTGCTGCAAAGCTTTTTCGCTGCGTAAATAATTGAAACGTCCTCAGGCAGAGCAGCGCCAGCCGTAGCGTTGTTGGACGAGCAAAGAACGGAATCTTGCGGCGGGCCAGCGCGAAAATGCGCCTCTACTGACAATTCAGTTGAGTGACGCTCGTCGCCGTTCGCATAGAAGAGACGCAACATCCCAACCAACCAACCAGCCAACCACCCAACGCGCGCCGCCAACTATCGCACTTTTTGTTTTTATTTTCATTTCAATTTTTCATTTCATTTTTTCATACGACGATCGCGTACAGCGCCACAATAACGCAACGACAACAGCGTCTACGTCCACATAGCCAAAGTGTAACGTACCGTAATACCGCCGCACACTGTAACGTCACACCGCTCCGCCGTGTCGCGCCGCCAACTACACCAACCGATAAACAAAAGTGCGCTCAAAAGCAAAAACGCTCAAAATTTAGTGTCAATTGGAATTGTGTTTTTCAATTTGATTCACTAATTAGTAATTAAAAATTTAAAACAGAAAATTAATAAAAAAAATCAGTTAAATATAGTGAATACTGTGCAGATCACTTGAGGATCAGTGAAATAAATAAGCAAAAAAATAAAAATAAAGCAATAAATAAAAATAAAAAAGAAGAAATCAATGAAACGTATAAAGCAAAGCGGTTATTGACTACCGGTGACGCATATAGCCGATCACTTGAAGATCAGCGTCAATAATTTCAGTATTCCAAAGCGTTTATAGCAGCGATCAACCGTTTAGATATTTTCAATAGGCATTGATAAATATTTTAAAAAAACTTATAATCAAATAAAACTCATCAGCTGATCACTTGAAGATTAGTGAAAAATTGAGGAATCTTGAGGATCGTTAATAAATAATTCCAGTATATAAAAGCGTTTATAGCAACGATCAACTGTTTAGATATCTTCAATGGGCATTGAAAAATATTAAAACAATTTTGTAATCATGAAAACTTCATTAGCGAATCACTTGAAGATCAGTTGAAGAAAATTCAAAAATTAAGGAATCTTGACGATCAACGATCAACATTTTAGATATCTTCAATAGGCATTGAAAAATATTTAAACATTTTTATAATCATGTAAAATTCATTAGCAGATCAGTTGAGGATTAGTGAAAAATTGAGAAATCTTGAAGATCGTTAATAATTCAGTATTCAAAAGCGTTTATAGCAACGATCAACTGTTTAGATATCTTCAATAGGCATTAAAAAATATTTAAAAAGTTTTACAATCACGTAAAATTCATTTGCAGATCAGTGGAAGATCAGTTGAAGAAAATTCAATATTTAAGGAATCTTGAGAATGAACGATCAACTGTTTAGATATCTTAAATAGGCATTGAAAAATATTTAAACATTTTTAGAGATCACTTGAGGATTAGTGAAAAATGTAGGAATCTAGAGAATCAGTGTCAATAATTTCAGAGGATTTCTAGAGGATCAGCGTCAATAATTTCAGTATTGAAAAGTGTTTAATAGCAGCGATCTAAATGGTTGATCTTCAAACGATCTGCAATAGGCATTACAAAATATTTAAAAAATTGTATAATCACGTTAAATTCATTTGCAGATCACTTGAAGATCTGTTGAAGAAAATTCAAAAAATAAAGAATCTTCAGGATCAACGATCAACAGTTTAGATGTCTTCAATAGACATTGAAAATATAAAAAAAAGTGTATAATCATGTAAAATTCATTAGAAGATCACTTAAAGATCAGTGAAAAATGTAAACCGCCAATAGTGATTTTCTGGATTTTCTTAAAAGAATTATAAGCTTCACAAATGCAATGAACAGTATTGAAAGTTGCTCAAAAAAAGTGTAATGAACTTTAAAAATCACTGCAAGATTAGTGTGAAAGGAACAAAAATGGTTTCCAAAAGATACCGTCTGGATCTACAGGGAACTCAGCAGAAAGCGAAGGGCACCGAAGTTGTACAATGAAGGGAATTATAATGAAGCCAGCAGTGTCTCCTAGTGGACAGACCTCTTTCATAACCTTACTTAACCTAACTTTTGTGCGGAAATTATGGAGGAAAAATTTAGCTCAATGAGTGCATCAAAGTATTTTAAAGATCTTCAGAATAAAAGAAAGTAGTATCAGTAGCAGTTATCTTTCCCACTTTCTTTAGAAACGATTCTTTAGGATCTTTAAAACAATTTTATAAATTTTTCGGATAATTTTTAAAGATGTTTCTGCAACAATTAATGATGTTTCTTCAAGTCATAAATGCACTTTTTGGCTATTGAATGTAAAGAGAGAGTCCTGGATCTATTCTTAAGTTTGATTTTAATTGGAAAACACACTCCTTATCCATTAGTATAGTTTTCACATAAACATGCAATTCTTTACAATGATTTGATGAATTTTTCGGACCATTCTGGCAGCTGTTACTTCAACGGGAGCGCCCGTAGTTCATGACAAACTTTCTAAGAGATGGAAATCTACTCTTTGGCTGTTGAATATGATGGAGAACAGCCCTTCACACAATTAAATATTGATCCATTTTTAAGTTTGATTTCATTGTTCATAATTTTTTGTTTCACTTTCCCGTTTATTCAATCGTATTTTATTCAATCTATCTGCCCGATTGGATAACAAATACTAAGAGAACAATCAACCTTAAAAATTATTATGAAATCTAGCCAGTGATACCACCCTGTCAAAAACTAGATTTGCTGTCTCCACTTCTGACTCAGTCCACTCTTGTCATATCAAAAATTATTTTGTCAAACCCGTCGAAGTTTATAAAAAATTCAAAACATTATGCTTATGAAACGTGCATAAATCACGCAATTCTGTTCATATAATAAACAAACTATAAAGTAAGTACGTGTCTCTTCCGCATTCGTAGGCGCATTCGATCGCTCGATTGATCACTCGCTTCACTTCCACCTGCGTCACCTAAGAAATTGTTGACCATAATTGCGGTTGGCCAATTGAACGCGCGGCCTAGACTAACTCACCGTTTCTTCAATTGATAATTGTTGTTTTTTTTCTTTGTTGTTATATAAACAAGCAGACCAAACAAACGTTTGTCTTAAGTGGGTATTTACTGCACTCAAGTCTGGCGAAAGCTTTTTTGCGGTGTGCTGATTATGCCAATTGCTGCGTTTTCTTCGCCTACCTTTCTCTTTGATTTTGCTTTGCGCTGCATTCGTTGTTTTAACCCATACATATGCATAGTTGTTGTTGTTGTTGTTTTCTTTCTCTCATATTTAATTATTTATTTAAGCGCTTAATTTATGCCCTCAAGAAATTGTCACATTAACTAAACTAGCGATCGTCTGATTTCTGCTGAAAATTGTCTATATTTGCTTGTAACGCGTGTTTGTATGTGTTTGTGTGTGTCTGTGTTTTTACAAATGTTTTCCGCTACGGTCACACTAACGTAGCGCGGCATATTGTAATTTTCGCTACACATGTCGTCAATTAGGTCCACGTTACCTGCTGACTGGCAATGCACGAAAACGCCTGCAGGCGCATAGTTCAGATTTAGATGACAGTGGGAATGGGATGATGGGAATTTCAGTTGGGTTTTTGTTGGTTTTGCAGTCAGTTTGGGGTTTTTAAAGGTTGTAGTTGTTGAAAGAGAGCACAGAGGTCAGTGAGAGTGTCAGTTATTGCATGACAGCAAGTCATGGCGAGAGCTTTTCACTGTCAACTTCATTCAGCTCTTTCAACTGTTTTGTAAATGTATGTGCTATTTAATAGGCAAATTGAAATGAAAGAAGGGATTGGGCATTCATTGAAGCCTAGTTTTACTCTAAAAAAGATAGCATTTTCAGCTGAGAAAGAAGTCACAAAGAAAGGGGTTTCCCATTATTTTGATTGATGAGTTTTTTTTTTAATCTTTATAAGAAGATAAGAAGAAGAAGCTTGATTCCTGTTAGCTAAAAACAGCCCAAATTGACCACCTAACTTTTTGCTACTGCAGGGAAATTCCAGTCCCACGGAATATTCAGTTGATTCTAAAACTCATTATTTATTTAGTTTTTTATTTAATTCGGTCTATAAACAAGAGTTCTTACAGACTATAACAATAGGACAGATTGTCCTTTCATACTAAAGGCTCTATAAATTAATATAAAAGCCTCTGAGAAAAATGTATCTAATTAATTAAGGGCGAGCTTTTGAGTGACTCAAGGAAGACAGATTTAGAAAGGAGCATTCAGCGCATAGTTCGTCCTTACGAAGCCAACATAAAATGGCCCCGGGTTCCGAAGGAATTTCAGCGGCGAATTAAAGAAGATCAGGACTAAACTTTATAATTTATATTACACAAACACAACCAAAAAGGCTCTTCAAAATATTGAAAATAAATTCCTGAAAAAGTCAAAGTGAAGTCGAGTGAAAGTGAAGTGAAGTCCCTTTTCTTCATTCCGATGAGCTGTCATACGCGAAAGATTTTAATCTGGTAACGGTTTGTTAACGCTTTCGCTACAGGTTTTTACTGGGGAAAGTTAAAATTTTAAATTTTACGTTTTAGGCTTCTATGTGGTTATATTAGCAACATTCTATAAGAAATTTTTTAATTTTATACTGTATTTTCTATGAGAGCAACCACATCGTTGTGGCTGTAATAATTACTTAAACATAAAACTTTTTACGCATAACGAAAATTTGAATATTTCTTCATTTACTTCAGCCAAAATTAAAAAAAGTATCTAAATTAAAAGAAAACGTCAAATTAAAAAGTTCTCTAATTTTTTCTGCTTCTTCTTCCTTTACTATCCCAGTCGGAAATGGAACGATGAATCAATGCATTACGGAATGCTTATTTTTCGTTGTGGAGTACTCCATATTTCCCTTACGAATTCCCATTACTTTTTTAAGGAAATGGCCGCCTGACGTAAGCATTATTTCGTAAAGTATAAAGAGAATCATATATGCTTACCCTCTCACTTACTATTGGAAATAGAAAGGAATGCAAAGAAAATGCTCGGAATACTTCGTGCTTGCATTCCAAATACTGTTTACTTTTTCGTATGATAAGGTAATGGGACTTTATAAAAGGGAGCGCATACCAAACATGCTTTACGCATAGTTGAAAAAGTAAGCATCTCCCGAACACATGCTTACCGTTTCGCTTACCAATAGCATACAACGTAAGCAGTATGCCTTACAATATAGCTTACAGCGTAAGCTATACGTAATGATTACAAATAAATAATTACTTTTTCCAATAAAAATAAAAATTTTATTATTGCCTGCGATATTTTGACTTGTGCTTTTCTTGTAATTCTCAACTGCTTCATGTGGATAGCGATGGAAATAGATGAGTGTTCAAACAGCCCGCGCTAGGATTCGAACCAGGGCGTCTGGCATGAAAAGCCAGCGCTCTACCCTCTAGACTATCGAGCCCAACCCGCTACGTTTGTTCATTCACTGTTTTCTTTCAAACTCGGAGCTACTCGGAACATACCTTACTGATACCTTACTTTTGGTAGCTTATATCTTTTTTTAATTTTCATGCATACTTTTCCTTGCTTACTTTGTAAGCTTAAAATTGAAGTATTCATAACTTCGCTTACGAATACCTTACCGGGTAAGCATTTGTCTCTGTTCGGGCGTCGTCGTTTTTTTATATTTTTCATGCATACTTTTCCTTGCTTACTTTGTAAGCTTAAAATTGAAGTATTCATAACTTCGCTTACGAATACCTTACCGGGTAAGCATTTGTCTCTGTTCGGGCGTCGTCGTTTTTTTATATTTTTCATGCATACTTTTCCTTGCTTACTTTGTAAGCTTAAAATTGAAGTATTCATAACTTCGCTTACGAATACCTTACTTCTGTACGGTTCTGTTTTCAGCATACGAAATAAGGCATAAATCATGCATTACTTTGGAATCACCTTACCAAATTTCCGACTGGGATGTCAAGATATACCATTAAAAAACGTGTATACTTCTCTTCTTTAAACTTAAATATTCAGTTTATTAATTTCGTATTTTTCCTAAAACTTCAAACTATTCTAAGGACCAACAAAAAAATGTATTCTTGAAACCATAGAGGATGCAGACGTCCACAAAGTAGCATGTTGCCATATGGCAACAACATAGCGAAAGGGTTAATGCATTTTAACACTCGAAAGACCATTGCGGTCATTTTGACGATTTTTCATTTTTAAATATCTGTATTTAGTTTACTATTTCTATCAACTTTTGCTTTGGTGACTTTTATTTTTTTTATTTTTTTTTTATTTATTTAAAATGTATTTTGTGAAAAATTACCCAAATCCGATGTGTACTTTTCGAGATATCAGCGCATACATATGATATGTTGTCTTTGTAAGTATGGAAAATTTGCGGTCTTTCTAGTGTTAAGTGAAAGTTGGCATACGAACCTGAATTCCTCGGAATAGCAAAACAACACACTTACCACAATAACTCAATTGATAAGAATTTTATTATAAGAATTTTATTACACCATATAAATTTTTCTTTAACTAATCAGTGGCCCCAAACTTTAAGATATTTACCTTCTATGTCGATAATTGTATCTCAATCAAAATGTTTTCTCAGAATCAGAATTTTTTACTTCAGAAATCTCCTCTTCTCAGAATCAAAATACTTACTCCCTGCCCCACACACTTGTTTGCCATTTTCTGCTTTCCACTCCGCCCACCTGAAGTCAAACTCAGCTGACCTTACTCACTGCTTTCAGCTCATTTGGTGTGTGTGTTCACCTTCGGCTCGCTCATTAAATTCTCTGAACTCAACTATTATTGCTTTTTATTGTTTTTGCTGTTGTAATTTTCCATTTACTGCCTTCATTCGTGCTCATGTCGATCTATTAAAAATTGTAATTTTAATTTCAATTTCAACATTTAAATGTGCATACGGCGCACATCGCTTTGTTTGTTGCCATTTCATGTTGTCGTCAACCATGCTATATGAATTTTCTACACCCCTCTTCGCCGCCCATGACCCCTTCTCGTCTCGTCTGCTCCCCATGCAATCCAGTAGACGCAGCGCCACAATTGCTCGCCTATCTGCCGCTATTGATCTGGCCTCATTTGAACGTCGCTCGCCACCTGGTCGACTGTACCCGCGCTCGCCATTACTCATACGTCCAGTTGTACATTGTTGCGTATATCTACAATTCGACTCACTGCAGCGTTTCGCCTCTCCCCCAAAAAATTCATATATTTATTGTACATTTTCATGCTTGTTTACCTCACAAAAATACTATAATTTGCACTTATTTTCGTACGGGTTGGCGCGCGCATGTGTCGCTGCGTCTATTCGTCCATTTGTACATACATCGTTCGTTCGTTTCGTTTCGTTCATTTGTTTGTTTGTTTGGCTGTTTGCTGTTGCCGCGTAGTAAACTCGTACCTTCAAAAGCTTTCTTTGTTTCTTCACTTTTGGTCATTACATTGGCTTTCATTCTTCATTGCTCCCCTCACTCAGCATTTTCTCAAGTCATGCAGCTCAGTCTTTTGGTATCTTATCTCTTCTTCCCTCCCTGCTATTGGTTTTCCTTATTTATTTTATTTGGCGACTGTTCATTTGATTTCCCCCAATTGAAAACATGTGCTTGTGTTTCGCCTCCTGTGCGCTTTGGCAATTTCATTTATTTGCTATTTGTCAATTGCTCGTTAGTCGTTCTGTTTTTTCCTGCCGATTTATCATTGTCATGGCAATTCGCATACTTGACGGTATTCCAAGCAGCCAAATGCCACTTGAATGTCTTCAATTGTTGGCCGGCGGCGCAGGTGTTTTGCTGCAAATAACTTACATTGATTGTGTCGTTGGCGCTTGTGCAAAGCGCTTTAGAAGTCCAGCTCCATTGATTAAATGTTACTACTTACTTTGAAATATTGATTTTTTTTACAGTGCCTCGCTATCAGTGAACCTCTGTCGCATGCCATGTTGCCATTTGATGCAGTTTCATGGTGTATGAGACAAATTGCCTATAGACTGAAATATTCTTTGGCATTTCTTACTTACAGTTTTGTAGACTTTTCAAGGGTTTTTAAGTTTTTGAAGATAACTCGAGAGATTTATTACAGGTTAGGACAACTTTAAGGTTGTTGGAGCCCCTAGTTCAAGCAAATTTCGAGCTTTTTTACAAGTTAGTACCAGTTTCAAATCGCTAGAATCGGCAGTTTGGGTTCTACAGCCATTTCAATGAGGATCTCGTGCAATCCGCGCAAATTTCTGGTAGATTTTAAACAAAACCTTGGAAAACTTGTGAGCTATTTTACAAGTTAGTACCAGTTTCAGATCGCTAGAATCGGTAGTTTGGGTTCTACAGCCATTTCAATGATTATCTCTCGTAATCCGAGCGAATTTCTGGTGGATTTTAAACAAAACTTTAGAAAACTTCTGAGCTATTTCATAAAATAGTACCAATTTCAGATCCCTAGTACCACCAGTTTGAGTTCAACAGCCATTTAAACGATTATCTCTCGTAATCCGAGTAAATTTCTGGTGGATTTTAAACAAAACTTTGGAAAACGTGAGTTTTATTATTAAAAAAAAACACCAGTAGGTCACTGGAACGCTTAATTAGTTAAGATTAGGTTTCAATTGCTATCAAAAAGACCCCTCATAGACCTTATTGCATCCTAAGCAATGCCAGTCAGATCTCCGTTTAGGAGTGATTGAAGTAGAGATCTGTTAAGGGAAGTTTCAAAGAGGTTTGAGCCCTGAAATGGTGAATGCTCCCAAGCAAGTCAAACGAGTTCTATAAATGGTATTTAATGATTACACTGTGCGACAATTTTGGGGTCATGGAATCTAACCCGGAACCAACCAATACCAATCGATAGTACTCTTATAGAGTAACAAAACCCTAGCTGGGTTTTGCAAAGTTAGTTGCCTTTTAAAAGTTACAGCCGTGTAAAGTTTCAGTGTATTAGGGTTTTTATAACCAGATTTTTCTTTATAAGTCTTAAGATATTCAAAATTTTGTATTGCTGTCTTCAGCAAACTTGCTGCTAATGATTAGATGAACAAATTCTCTGAACACTGTGTAACAAAAATATTACACCTTATCGAAATTTTCGAGGCCAATGTTAAAAAAATCGACTTTTTTTGATTGTAATTAAAAAAAAAGGTGTTTTTATTCTATTAATATTAATGCCAAACCGCATTTGTATTGCTAAAAATAAAAAAAAAAATATACTAAACCCTCTAACGCCACAAAGAGATGTTTTTTTGCAAAATAAAGTGAAAAAATGTTCAAGTCTAAATTTGAAATTTTATTGTATACATGTTTTTTTTTTTAATTTTAACGAGGAGGAAGCATCAAAAGCCGAACCCCGTCAGTGTGCGACTTTAACACACTAAACCTCCTCATGTCACAGACCGGAATCCCCTCCGGACACTACCGTTAAGTATTACGTCAGAAGGCGGTTTTGAGCGCTCGGCTCACAGTATCGTCTTGCTGTCAGTGCAGTTAGTCGCTAGTTGCACTTACTAGGCTCCCCCACCGTAGGTCGTAAATAGGTCCCTCCCTATATTGTATACATATGTATTTCAGTGTGTTTGAAAAGTTTTGTGCATTCAGCGTCGTTTTCTCCTAAAAATCTTCCGGTTGCGTTTGCTGACTACACCAACAAATTTCCGCCAGTATGCCTTCAGGAGATTTCTTGCCTTTGTATCTGAACAAATAAATTCGATGTTTACAATGAAAATTTTAATTTATTAAAATATGTGTTTATGGTAAGTACCTTATCTCAAACGGAAGCGCGGTCTGATGATATCGCTCGCCTTGTTCGTCTGATTCTGTTGGTAGTTGTTGGCTGAAGTAAAGCAGATGATGATGCAAGTAATGGATCTTATGAAAATCCAAGTTTCGAGACCGCGAGTAGTTTAGGTGTTATAAAATAATCGTTTAATACATTTTTCGCTTTAACCAAATAGCATTGTAATAAAATATCGAAAACTTCACTGGTTATAGCCTCAAAAAAAAAAAACAGACTGAAACATGCTTCCTCCTCGTTAAAATTAAAAAAAAAAAACATGTATACAATAAAATTTCAAATTTAGACTTGAACATTTTTTCACTTTATTTTGCAAAAAAACATCTCTTTGTGGCGTTAGAGGGTTTAGTATATTTTTTTTTTATTTTTAGCAATACAAATGCGGTTTGGCATTCATATTAATAGAATAAGAACACCTTTATCGATTTTTTTAACATTGGCCTCGAAAATTTCGATAAGGTGTAATATTTTTGTTACACAGTGTTCAGAGAATTTGTTCATCTAATCATTAGCAGCAAGTTTGCTGAAGACAGCAATACAAAATTTTGAATATCTTAAGACTTATAAAGAAAAATCTGGTTATAAAAACCCTAATACACTGAAACTTTACACGGCTGTAACTTTTAAAAGGCAACTAACTTGGCAAAATCCAGCTAGGGTTTTGTTACTCTATAAGAGTACTATCGATTGGTATTGGTTGGTTCCGGGTTAGAAAAAGCTGTCGCACAGTGTTATCTTCCGTAGCACAAGTTTCTGTTGGATTTTGAGTATAATTTGTGAAATTTGTTAAAAGTTATGATCACTTTTAGATCGATAAAGCGCTTAGTAGTTTGGGAACTGCAACCATTAGAGCAATTACTTCTTTTTACAGAATAGAATTCTTCTAAATTTTAAGGTACCTTTGATGAGATTTATAAAATTTAATTGTGTTGATCAGAGATAAAGTCGAGATTGCAGGCTTTTAATAGCCAATTGTCCAACTTTCAGAGATATGCCATTCTCTGCTGAGAGGCTGAAGAAAAATTGTTCCTTTTAGGTTACTGGAGCCCCTTGTTTGGTAGCTTCAGCCATCTCAATGTCTCGTAGTTTACGCCTATTTCTGGTAGATTCTGAGTAAAGGAGAACTCGAGAGGTTTATTATTACAATTTATGATCACTTTTAGATTGCGATTTTATAAAAATTGTTCGAAAGCTGCAGTCATTTGAGCAAAATTTTGTATTTTACAAAAACAAATTTTTATTTTTCTTAATTTTTGAAATATTGCTTCACGGTATAGTAAAGATGATACAGTTTTGATAATCAACTTTTCAACTCTCCTAGATTTGCCATTGTTTGCTGAGAGACTGAAGAAAAATTAATTTTCTTTAATTTAAAAGAATTAATTAATTTTTTTAAAATTTTCGTTTCTGATAGGCCTGAATTGGCTTTCGAACTCTTGATTCTCTCGCTTGTGATCCAATGCACTGAGCTATTATATTTTTTAGTTATTTATTTTTTCATAGTTATGTTAACACTTTTAATATTTTTCACAATTTTTTTTAATCTTTCTACGGCTCTCTCCTTAAGGCACAAGACAATGGTTTCAATAACTAAGTGGTATGGAAAATCTTTGGTTTTCCGTTCCACCTCTAAGGAATCAGCATTCCCTCAAATTTTGCTTTCAACTAAACGAATTTCTCTCTCTATTTTCATTAATTTTCTTTGCTTTTATTTTAGTTTATTCTGCTGTACTATTTTCGCCATCGCAATGCCTTTTGGTCAATTTGTTCTTCTCTGCTGCCATTTAACTCATTGGCTACTTGACCCAAGTTTCGAACAACCAACCCTTTTTTTTTTAATATCCTTAATCTCTTAAAACTTAAGTCACAACAATTTCAGAAGTCTCAACAATTTGAAAAAGTTGCTTCACATTATTGAAAAGCTGCTGCAGACTTTAAATTTCATTTATCTGCTCGCTCCTCTTTATATATTTTTCAATGAAATTTTCACTACAACAACAATTTTAAAGTGTTTTTAGTCACTTGACTTGGCATTCTGCTCTGTTAATGAACTACTGACTCTTGACTTTTCTACTTTTTCTTCTTTTCGAAATTTACCTTATGACTAAATTAACATTTTACAATTAGAGTTTAGTTGCTAATAAGGTTTAATTTAATTACGAGTACAGTTTGCATGTTGTGCACTTAAGAAGAAATTACAAAAAAAAAAAACAGTATGCACAACTAACTACCAAAGCTGTTCTTAAGGGGGGTTTCTACCTTGTGCGGTCAAAAAAATCGATTTTTTTTTCATGCATTTTTGGATTAATACATGATTGTAGAATACGCTCCCAAAATTTGAAGTTGAAATCTTTCGAATTACGGAAGCAATTTATCGAAACAGGTAGCGGTGTCGAGCGCGCCGAGCCGCTGAAGCAAAACTTTGAACGCGTTTTTCTCAAAACTACATTTTTTGACCTTGCGGAAGTGATTTAGGCCACACGAGTTGAGCAATAGCTACGAAATTTTAAACAGTCATTTATCAAGGTCTTAGCTATAGCACGAACTAGGATCTTCCAGAAATAATAATTTTTTCTCATTAAAAATATAAATTTGTATTGAAAAAAGTAGGTAAAAATTGAGTTTTTTAGTCAAAATCGCATATTTCCTTCATTTTTCATTTTTTTTTTAAATCCTAGTTCCAGCCATAGACAAAAGGATACAGAATAAGAAAAAATTTCATTTTTGTGTTTCAAGTCATCTCAAACAGCGGCAGGACTTCCGCGAGTAAGGAAGTCCTGCCGCCATTGCTCGATGGCCCCCTCCCCCCCTTTGCATATTTTATCTTGAAACTTTTTTTACTTGTACAATAAACATATACCTACATCTAAACAAATTTTCCAGTGTTTATCTTAAAAACCTTCCCATCAACAATTTTTCAAAAAAAACATGTTTTCTCGGCCGCACAAGGTAGAAACCTGCCTTAAGTGCCACGAACCTTAAGTTGCAAATTTAATGCAATGCCAATTTAGTTTGCTGCACATCCTTGACTTGGCTCAAATATGTGTGTATGTGTGTTTTGCCTGATTGAATTTATCGACAACTCCAACCCAGCCTTTGTGACCTTGCGTGCATGACACGTTTTACTCCTTTTTCTCATAATTTCTTTCACATATGCAAACACACTCATGTGTGTGTGTCTGTGTTTGTTTGTGACAGCCAGGTCCTTGAGCTGCCAATCAGAAGTGGAAAAAGGTGCACATTTTGCCGCTACTCTTTGGCATAAATGATATTCGTCCTTAGACAATCTTTGGCATGACATCATGCCACTTACATATACATTCATCCCACAGACACATGCACATTCGTTTGTGTGTTATACATGTGTATGTCACATAAAGACATTTCCCTGTATGTGTTGCACTTTACATGTAAAATATTTACCTTTGACAAATAACAAAATGGAGCGAACAAAATCCAGAACGGGCCATATGCGGACTGTTGTAAGTCAGCGCCCCACACACACACACACACACACGTATAGGACTGATAAGGCTCATTTGTCGCGGAGCCCGCATTATGTCGCTCGCTCGATTCGCTGTGACAGCCAGTGCAGTGTATGTATGTATGTATGTGTGAGCAGTTGTAACAGCCACGGCAGCAGCTAAAAGCTTTTAATTTGTCTATCATTCCACACCGAAAGAAGTCTGTGTGGGTGCCGCTTTACATACGCAACGCGAATGTGCACTGAAGCGTCGTTATCAATTGGAGTCATTGGCACAGTGGTGTGGGCATAGAATTTTCATGCCTAATTATTGAAAATTTGTAGTCCATCACTGAGGAAAGGTGGGGTCACTTCTATACGCATGTGATGCCACAAATTCAAAACAGTTTAATAATGTGTACGCAACACTGGCTTTTTTGCAACATTTCAAAAGGATTGGCAAAAGGAGGGAGGGACCTACAGTTTAACGCCGAATCCGAAAAACGTTTTTTGTGGCAATTTTCTTTCACAGTTGGAGGTTTTGTTTGCGATATAAGTAGACGAGGGCCTCTGGTATAAGAAGTCAGCACGCTACCTGCTGTACTATCGATACCGGCATTGAGAATGTGTAGGCAACACTGTTTTGTTTTTTTTTTTTTCAACATTTGCCATAACACACATTTCAATCAGAAGGGGAAGGTGGTTATCAATCTCTTGGATCTGACGAAATTTAGACACACAGCCAAATGTTGACATTTCATAATCGATTCACGCCATTTGACTTTTACATTCCATGAAAAGATTTTTAAAATTGAAAAAAGCATATTTTATGCAAAGGATTTTTAATATTGAAAAATTCATAATTTATGCAATAATGAAAACACGATTTTTTGTTTACCCTACGAACACCACTGTGCCACTGTTATACCTACGCAATTTTTGCTTATCTCTATTTGCTATTATTTTGTAATACACTTTTGTGTGTTGTGTTGTTGTTCAATGTTTGTATTTTTGGCTTTCCTATGGTTTCTGTTGCTATTGTTGTTGTTGTTGTCGGAAAAAGTTCTTGTCATGCCACTGTTTAGGGAATACTTGTGACTAATAAATATTCATGGCCCATTGGGTCCCGAAAATAACCTCAAATTGCTTTGTGTGTTCTCTCGCGTTGCCGTTCGAAGCGGTTAATAGTTGGTTGCTCTGTTGCTGCCATGACTATTATCTACTTCAGCGTCTTGTTGTTGTTGTTATAATTCCAAGTGCCCGTTGCACTCATTGCGCTGAATGCTGCGTTTATTTCTTGCGCCGCTGCTGAATTTTTGTTCCAATTGCCCAACGCTGCCATCGTTGGCATTTATTATTTGTTGTCTGCTGTTTTGGTGGCGCTGTCGTTTTTCAATATTTTTTTTTTGTTTTATCTCGAATGATTTTCTGTCTTTTCCCAAAAATGTTTAGTTTCCAAGCTCCAACCACAAAAAACACTTTCAACGAAAAACAGCTTTTATGTGCAGCGGCACAACCAAACCGAATTCAGTGAATTCAAAATTGAAACATTTTTTTTTTACTTCACATTTGGTTTCGCACATCGACTAATCGATCGGTGTTGATCGTGTGCACGCAAATCTTTCGTCTTGTTCGTGTTTTTTTTTCTGTTTGGTTTTCTTTGTTTCCATTAAACTTTTTCCCTCAGTTCCATAAACTTTTGTACATTCATTCATTTTTTTTCCTGCCTATTGACATTTGAACATTTATTGTTTATAGTATCGTGAAAAAAATGGTGTTGATTTTTTCTTTTATAATTTCACAGCGTTTGACATTTTTGCGCCAAATCTGTTTGTGTGGTTCGCGCCCAAACGTAAACAGATTCGTTCGCACAATGCGCACAATTCTAGTCGCTGTTGTTTACGCTAATTTGCCGATTATGTGCGCTTCACTGACAGCCGAATTGAATATGTCAATTTGCGCGGCAAAGCCAACACTCGAACGTCGAAAATGGACCTGCGAGCCGATTCACTACGGAATGCCGCTAATGAATGGTGCCATAAACAATTAAAATTTATGATTTTCACGAATTCTGTCAATCTGGTTTAGAGTAATGCCACAAATTTGGCTTTCGCTGCAAAAATAATGTCACTCAAATGTCACAAATTTGTTTGTTGAATGCTATTTTAAGTTGTGTGAAAAGTATTTGAAAAGATTTGGTTACGAGTAATCAACTGGAAGTTAAAGTATTTTGAGCTCTTTTACGACTCAGAGATTTCTATTCCATTGTTTTTTTTTTAGTCAGAAGAAGAAAATATTTACAGCACTCAGTTCTAAATAAAAGTTTCGAATTATTGATACGATTTATTGATTAGATTTATAGGTTGTTTGGTTCTTTTCTGCATTTTAGGAGCATAAATCTTCTAGGTTTTTAACATTTTGTTTGCAGTAGGTGGAAGTTTTTATGGAACCCGTGTTCTATGGTATTTATGAGGATTTTCAGCTCAGTTTAAAGCTTCGATTTTTCCGCATAGAATGTAAACAGAACTAAAGCTAACCTTTGGTATTTATGAGGATTTTCAACTCTTATCAGAAACTGCAGTTTAAAGTTTAGACTATTCTTGATAGAGTGTAAACAGAACTAAAGCCAAACATCTAAAATATGTATCTGAAACAGTAAATTCACAATACACCCAACAGGGTCTCCGAGTAGAAGTGCATGTCGCCCACACCTCTTCTGTAACCTAAAGCCAAACATGCCAGTTCCTTGGCCGCAACAGTCCAAATATTAGGTTCCTTTTCGTCTCCGTTTTTTGGGTTTAGTAGGGTTTGGGTTTAGAAGGACGACCATAATTATTTGTCTTCACTCTGTTGCCTATATGACGTGTTATCTCTAGTAATCTCTTGTGATT
Organism: Melieria crassipennis; assembly: GCA_963668005.1. Classification (NCBI taxonomy): domain Eukaryota; kingdom Metazoa; phylum Arthropoda; class Insecta; order Diptera; family Ulidiidae; genus Melieria; species Melieria crassipennis. The sequence goes on along the minus strand of OY764962.1, from coordinate 71,164,398 downwards.
AATAGACAAAAGACCTCTTCTTCCTTGATTGCCACTTTCTACTCAAAAACGATGAGTCTAACTATTAGATCGGTCGGCTGTAACTTCATCCTATTGCCTATGCCACGCGTCATCTCCAATAGACTCTTGTTTTTAATGCTCCAAAGACCTTGTCTTCCCTGATTGCTACTTTCTACTCACCAATGACAAGCGCTGACTCACTAGCGTAATAACTGTCTGTATTTACTTACATGTAGGACGAGGAATCTATTATGGATCTTATTTATTTACACCTACATGACTAATTGGTGTAATTATTCTATTCTTAGTAATAGCAACAGCATTTATAGGTTACGTACTACCTTGAGGACAAATATCTTTCTGAGGAGCAACAGTTATTACTAATTTATTATCAGCTGTCCCTTACTTAGGAATTGATTTAGTACAATGGGTATGAGGAGGATTTGCAGTGGATAACGCAACCCTAACACGATTTTTTACATTTCATTTTATTCTACCATTTATTGTACTAGCAATAACCCTAATCCACCTATTATTCCTTCACCAAACAGGTTCTAATAACCCAATAGGAGTAAATTCTAATCTAGATAAAATCCCATTTCATCCATATTTTACATATAAAGACATTGTGGGATTTGTAATTATAATTGCAGCTTTAATTATATTAACTCTAATAAATCCTTATTTACTAGGAGATCCAGATAATTTCATTCCAGCTAATCCGCTGGTAACCCCTGTGCACATTCAACCAGAATGATATTTTTTATTTGCTTATGCCATTTTACGATCTATTCCTAATAAATTAGGAGGAGTAATTGCACTAGTATTATCAATTGCAATTCTCGCAATCCTTCCATTCTACCACCTAAGAAAATTTCGGGGGATTCAATTTTATCCAATCAATAAAATTTTATTGTCTCGTTCTTCTCTAAGCATGGTGACGATGATGATGTGTAGATGAGCAGGAAAGCTACAAGCCTTCCATACCACTCAGTCCATTTGGACCATTGTACAAGAACTATGCCCATGAGGGAGGGTAAGAGAAGGAAAAGGATAGGGACAGATTAAGGGCCCTCACTACTCTAAGCATAGTCTGCACATGACTTTCTCAACCAGTTTGAGCAGTACTAGGTGTCTTCTGAAGTTCCCTTACCCATAATAAGTACAATCAGCCATCTCAAATTTCTCCAAATTAAACTAAGAATCTTCTTGGCTTCACTGGGTAATATTTTTTTAAAGCCAATCAAGCTTGTCTACATTTGGGTGGACCCAATTGACTTTTTTTAATGTTTTGAGATTATTGTATTGTCGACCTTTTGGCCCATCACTACAGGAACGACAGCTCCGAGCTTTTGAGGCCAGGTTCTTCGATGGATTTGCACAAATAGGTGACCAAATAGGGACCAAATGATTACCAAAAGATGCCGTCTAGATCTACTGGGAACTCAACAGATAGGAAAGGACAGCGGATTTCTAAAATGAAGGGAATCAGAATGGATCCAAAAGGGTCTCCAAGTACAAGTGCTTATGGCACACGCCCCTTTCATAACCTAACCTATTTTCGACCAGACTTTCACTTCACTTCTTAGTTCAAATTCACAGAAGTCCAACCAAGTCCAGTCAAATCAGATGGTCCAGTCTTGACTGGTTCGTTTGAAAGTTCATTGTCCTTTGGCCCAACTTGTCCTCTAACTCACCGATTGACTTTGTTTTCTCGGGCACATCTGTTGAGTTTGTGGATGCATTCCAGGGTCACTTTAGAGCTCAAAACTTAATCCACTGACAGTTCAGCCGATAGAGACACTTGAGACACTTAACAGTCAATAAGGTTGTCCAACGAATGAGTCAATCCAATCATTTATGTTTTATTTACTGACCTTCTATCCTTCTGGATCAGTGGTGATCATTTTGGTACTCGTACCCGTACTCGGAGTAGCATAATGACTACTACTCTTCGCGATGCTGGATCCAAGATAGATTTAGTTCTTGTGTAGGATGACTACCGTTTTTCTCAATGCTGGAATCCAATATGGATTTAGTTCTTTTGAAAAGATTTCTGCTACTCATGAGTGACAGAATGACTACCACTGTTCTCGATGCTGGATCCAAGATAGATTTAGTTCTTTTTGCAGAATGACTGCCGTTTTTCTCAATGCTGGAATCCAATATGGATTAAGTTCTTTTAAAAAGATTTCGGCTACTCCCGTGTGGCAGACTAGTTATATCAATGTACTCAATGCTGGGATCCAAGTTAGATTTAGTTGTTTCGAAAATATTTCAAAGTTACATCCATAAAAATACTGATGTCGTGGTCCTCGTTCTTCTTATTCACCAGGCCATCTGCACTCAATTATTAATAAAACATTTCCCTTTAAACTATCATACAATACACACATGCAATCATACTTCAACTGAATCCACTTTTATTTGCTGCAACCCTACAAATAACACCGTGCGACAAAAATTTAAAAAATTGTTCACACCGGAAAAAATCCATTTAGGCGTGAAACTAGAGACCAAATATAGTAATACTGCGTACTCAGTTCTTCATTTCTACATCCTTTGTCCTTTTAAAAGGACTTCAAAATTTTGAAGGGGATACAAAATAAAAAAAATATAAAAAATACTTAACCTTAAAATTGATTTTTTATCTGTTTGTAAAAAAGGATATGAAAAAGGTCCTTTGAAAATTTTGGTCCTTTATATTCTTGAAAATTTATATAGAATTTTCTTGAAAAGCAAATATGTTAAAACCCAAAATCTCCTTGATCACGTGTCAAAATTTCTTATTCTCGCTTCATTGATTTTGTATCGCTTCATTGAATTTTTGTATTTCATTAGACTTGCAGCTTCCACTTTTTTTTTAATAACTTTCGAACCAATAAAGTTAGAGTAATGAAATTTTGACACGTGATCAGGGAGATTTAACATACTTACTTTTCACGAAAATTCGATCTAAATTTTCAAGGATATAAAGGATTAAAATTTTCAAAAGACCTTTTTCATATCCTTTTTTTACATATAGATAAAAAATCAATTTTATTTAAATTCTTGAGTCTTTCCTCTTTCATTTGATATACATATCGCCATATTCCAACGAGGTTAAGTATTTTTTATATTTTTTTTATTTTTTATCCCCTTCAAAATTTTGAAGTCCTTTTAATAGGACAAAGAATGTCGAAATGAAAAACTGAGTACGCAGTATTAATATATATGGTCTCTAGTTTCACGCACATATGGATTTTTTCCGGTATGAAAAATACTGTCGCACGGTGTAATACGCACACAAAACGAATGTCAGAATTGCCAGCACTTCATAAAGTTTTGCAATAACGAAAATGTATGCAGAGTTTCATAGCTTTTGACATTTACAAGCCCAGTTAGCTCCCTTAACTGTGTTTTTTTTATAAATTTATTTTTATTTTATGTTGTTCGTGTGTTGGCTCGCGGCGCCAAAAGTGCAAACAACAATGCTCAACAATTGTGAAGCGTGAATACTGCTGCCGCCACCATCAATTGCCATAAAATTGACATTCATTTGTTATTCACCTTTGGTCCTTGGCTGCCTGGCTCTTTGACTGACTGATTGTGGACTCTGTCGGTTTTAAGTGTGTGTGTGTGTGTGTGTGCGTGCGCACGTTTCTGGCGCTTGGCATATGTCAGGTCAGAGTTATCTCTGACGCCCACATCGCAACGCGTTACGCACACTGCCGGTTTATCCCGACACATAATTACAGCATTACATGCTTTCAGCTTTCAGTTGTTGCGCTGCTGTTCATATTTTGTTCGCCTCTCTGTCTCACTCCCTCTCTACTCCTCATTCCCAGCCCTTTCTCGCTGTTTTTTTTTTCACAGCAACTGACTGCAAACGTTTTTGCGAGTTATTTAATTTTGCGCTTTTCTGTTTTTTCGCGTTTTTGTTTTTACTTCTTTTTTTTAAATGTTTTTTCGTCATCGCTGACGTCCAGTTCAAGCCTTCTAAGCTGTGCCAAACGCTTTATCGCACCACCAACCACCAAAGCCATAACCCCGCGGCACAAAAATAATTTACGCACTCACACACTCGCACAAACATGGGTTTTTAGCATTGTTTTTTTCTACATGCCCAACGTTTTGTTTAGATAAAAAAAAACGACCAACAAAATTCCCGAAATCCAAAACGTTTGCCACCAAAACGTAGCAAACCAAAAACAAAGCAAACCTAACCAGAAACACGCCATTTTCTTATCTGCTGAATATTGTCAACACGCTACGTTGATTCGTTGCCCATTTGACTGTCACGCCAATTCCGCACGCCCCCGCCAACGCTCAGAATTGCCTTGAACTGCGTTGTTGCCGCGGCTGGGCCCGGCGTTGGCCACGCTTTGCCCTCGCATAATTTTCAAGGTCTCGGGCGCGGCTAACTGCGCGTTACTTCTTTCATTCATTTCATTTCATATCATTAACTTTTTTCTTGCATTCAAAAACGCCGAATGGCCACAAAAAATGCGCATTTCCTATTTAAACTTTCGCGCCGAAACAACTTTTTTATGCCGTTCCCAGTGGAGGCAAAACAAATCTTGCGTTCTAAATTTGTATATACATTTTTTATTTACCACTTTTAGCTAAACCTAAACGAAAACCCAAGACAACAATTTGCTGATATGATAAAAAAACCTCAAATTTGTTAAAAACAAAATTGTTTGACTGTGAGCGAAACGTCGATTTGTTGGGGCCATTGTCGGTGGTAATGGCGGGAACGATAATGAAAATTGCGATAATCGCTGTTGATGGCAAATAACTACTTAACAGTTGTTGTTGTTCGTTCAAACCTTCAACCGAATTTTAGAATTTTTAAACCAAAATTCTTAAAGCATTTAATTAATTGAAAGCATTTTTAAGTTTAAAAATTCCATTACACATACAAAAAGAAAGGTCAAATTTTATTAAATGTTCTTACATTTTACATAACAAATTTAAACTATAAAAAAGTGTTAATATACCTTTAAAAAAATCTAAAAATCCGTTTAATTCTATTAAAAACAAAATATTCATAAATTCCTATACATTTAAAGTTCAAAAAAGGTTTTTTTTTATGTTCATTAACTTAGTTTACATATTTCCATTTAAAACGAAATATTAATGAATTCATAAAAAATTGTTAATTTCATTAAATGTTCCCGGATTTGATATTAAAAACAAATGTTAAAAATTAATATTTCGTTTAAATTTACATTAAAAAATGAAAAAATAACTTAAAAAATGTATAAAAAACTTAAAACAAATCAAACATTCCGTTGAATTCCATTAAAAACGAAATATTCATAAATTAAATTCATTTAATTGAATTTCACATTTAAAAATCCATTACAAATTTAAAAATGAATAAAAGAAATTCATAAAATAACTTTAAAAATTACAATTCATAAAAAAATTTTTAACTTCATTAAATGTTCTCGCATTTTATATTAAAAGCAAGTGTTAAATGTAAAATTAATATTTTGTTTAAATTTACATTAAAAAATGAAAAATAATTTTAAAAATTTATAAAAAAAACTTTAAACAAATAAAAGATTCCGTTTAATTCCATTAAAAACGGAATATTCATAAATTCAATTCATTTAAATTAATTTAACATTTAAAAATCCATTAAAAATGAATTAAAGAAATACATAAAATAACTTCAAAAAATTACAATTCATAAAAAAAATTTTTATTTTTTTAAATGTTGTCGGAAATATTCATAAATTCCTATTCATTTAAAGTTTAAAAATAGATTTATTTTATTTTCATTAATTTAGTTTATTTCCATTTAAAGCGAAATATTTATGAATTCATAAAAAGTTTTTTATTTCTTTTAATGTTCTCTGATTTTATATTAAAAACAAATGTTAAAAATTATTATTTCGTTTAAATTTACATTAAAAAATGAAAAAATAATTTAAAAATGTATAAAAAAACTTTAAAACAAATCAAGCATTCCGTTTAATTCCAATAAATACAGAATATTCATAAATTCAATTCATTTAATTAAATTTAATATTTAAAAATCCATTACCAATTTAAAAAAATCAGTTAAAAAATTCATGAAATATCTTAAAAAAAAATATATAAAAAAAATATTTATGAATTCATATCCATTTTATGTTTAAAAATTCATTAAAAGTTTACAAAAAGTTGGATTTCAATCATTGTTCTCACATCTTACAAAAAAAAAAATTGAAATTCATGAAAACAATTCGGAAAATAACTTAGAACAAAAATTAAAAGATTCGTTTAATTCTATTAAAAACGAAATGTTCATAAATTCATATACAGTTAAAGTTTAAAAATTCATTACAAGTTTTGAACTTTGAACTTTGTTAAATGTTCTCGCATTTTGCATTAACAATTTTAAAATTAATTTCAAAAAATTCAAAATAGCTAAAAATGAATTATAAATAAATAGTGCCAACCCAACTCTCGGAGCTTTTAGCGAATCGCTATCGATGTTTTTGTTGCCTGGCATTGTCCTGATGGAACACAATGCCTCTCCCATTCGTCAAAGCTGATCGCTTCCGGGCGATCTAATTGTTGACAGTATTGGGTCGTAGGGAAGCAACTCATAATAGATAATTCCCTGCCAACCTCAGCAAACACAGCGAACACCTTCCTAATCCTCAATCCTGACTGGGTCATTGTTTTCTACTACCGACGATTCTTCTGTATCTTTGATATCAAAATTATGAGAACGGAATCAACGAAACTAAAATTTCGCCGTGATTGACTGTCACAGGTTAAGTTATGATAGATGTGAGTAGTATGCGGCATGCACTTCCACTTAAAAACTCGGTTGGCTCCATTGTAATTCCTTTTTTTTAGAATTTGGTACCTTCTGATATCTGTTGGGTTCCCGGTAGATTGGTAACCATTTGATCTTGGCGAGAAAATTGTGTAGTGCATCAGAACAGTCCATCGATGAACCTGGCCCCAAGATTTTGAAGCCGTCGCTCCTGTAGTGATGGGCAGTTGCATAGCAGGTGCTTGATTGATTGACAAAACTGAGTCAAGCAATCATAAAACTGTATGAGAAGTTTTTTAGTAAGAAATCTTCTCTTTCTAAAGTTTTCTAGCGTTACTCGATTGCACTTTTACAGTGCTAGAAACAAAATACTGAAGCCGTCTATAAGAAAAGTAATAGATTTCTTTTTACAACTTTGACGCGTGCTCAAAAAAATACGAGTCAAGCAATTACTAAATTGTCTGAGAAGTTTTTGGAGTGGGAAATCTTATCTTTCAAACATCTTTTAGCGTTACTCGATTGCACTTTTACAGTGCTAGAAACAAATTACTGAAGCCGTCTATAAGAAAAGTAATATATATATTTTTAAAATGTTGATGCGCGCTCAAGCAAAACTATATAAAGCAATTACGAAAATGAAAAGTTTTTTTAGTACACAAATTTGTATTTTTAATGTCATCTAGAAACACCCCGATTGCACTTAGACAAAGTGAGATACACATTAGTAAAGTCAACTATTGAAAAAATAATGGAATTTTAATTGATTACAACTTATTTAAAAAAAATCCATAAAGAAGTTTTTAGTGATAATAATAATTTCCTAAAAAAAATCTCACTCTTTCTCAATCAACAATACGTTTTTTTTAAATCCAGTGAAAATTTTTGAAAATTTATATTAAATTTGTATTTCGAAATCATTTGTCATCATTTTGGTTTTAATTCATAAATTTCACTCAAACCCTGCACACTTTAGGGCTGATAATTACTATCAACCAGGGACTTAACTATTATCAGTTTTTTAAGAAAATAATTGCAATGTAACTATTACAAAGCAACATTAAATTTTTTTGCTAATTATTATTATTATTTGCGATAATTAATTTTTACGTTGCGTAAAAACTGTTATGAGAAAAAAATTTTTTTCGTTCTCGATAATTATTATTTTGGTATTTTTTTTTAACGTTGCTTCATAACTTTTATTTATGACTTTTTTATTTATTTACATTACCGATAACTATTATTTTGAGAAACTTTTTTTTACCTTGCTTCATAACTTTTATGAAAGAATTTCTCTTTTACGTTGCCTTACCACATTTTGAGTATGAATTGATTTTGAACTGTTTAGTTGTGGGTGGAAATTGGTTTTCTGCAGTTAATTTGCGTTTGTCAATTTGAAACAATTAAAAATCAAATCATACCCAAAAATGTGGTAATTCAACGTAAAAAAATTTTGTTTTTTTTCAAAATAATAAAATAAATAAATAAATAAAATAAAAAAATCCCAAAATAATAATTATGGCAACTCAAAAATATTTATTACATAATAATAGTTATAGTTCGCGTAAACAAATTTCTTACTGGCAATATTATTATAAAGCAATATTTTTTGAAATTTCTTAAATTAGGGCAATTTTTTTATATCCAAAAATATGGATAATAATTATTTTCGGTCTCTGCTATCAACAGTCAGACCTAGCCACTAGTCGACGCAATGTAGCGTTCGGCAAAAGATTTCGGGGAGTAACCCGCAGAATAATTTCACCTCACCGCAAATATCGCATATCAAACAGCACCAACCCACCACCCCACAACTTTTTGCATTCGCTAACCCAAATGTTGGTCGAAAATTTCGTATGTGGAGTCTAACAGCGTCGCTGTAGACCTCAGCCCATCAGTCTACGGCCAACAGCCCAACCTACCCAACTGAACCAATCGACAGCCAAAAAGCAGTGTCATTCCGCCAGTACTGTCGCCAATGTGCGACGAAACGTTGACATTTTATGATTGCGATAAGATTGTTGACTGCTTTGTAGTTGCGTTGCGTTGCGGCGCTGACACCAGCGTCGGCGGCCAGTAAGAGAGCACACGTTTTCGCGCAGTTGAGTAGTGAAAATGTGCCAAAACTAAAAACCAAACTATACAAAACATCGAAAAAAGTCTTAGGGCAGTTGACATTGTGGCCAGTGTAGTGAATATATACTCGTATATATATATTTTGTGTGGTTAATAATAAAAATTGTCGTCGCACACACACACACATTGAACTTGCAGATAACATACCAAAAATTTATTAAATGTTGAAAAGAAAATTTATTGCCAAAGCCTTTTGCCAAATCCATTAACAAATAAGAAATTTGTTTTGCCAACAAAAAAAACCAAATCAATTACCCAGTGTACAAAGTCCAAATGCAAAAGGCACTAATTGCCACACCCTACAACACTGATGACACCGTTAAAATCGAATCAGCGTCAGTTCTTAGCGCCAGCACTGTCAGCATTGCCACAAACGCTGCACCGAACAGCGATCCACCGTCGTACAATTCCAGCTTTAGTTCTGCTTACTATTCGGTCAACAGTCGAAAAGCATCAACGTCAACCATAACAGCGACACTATCATCATCAACAACAACAACAACAACAACAGTAAAGACAGCCAAAAATAAAGCTGCAGCGAGCAGCAACAGCAGCCACAACAACAACAGAGGCAGCGCCTTTGTATTTAGATGTCTGTGGAGGACGGTGCGTTTTATGTGGCAAGTTACCGAGTTACCAGCAAAAATTGGTGAAACATTAGGCACCCTCTACAAGTATGCCCAGGACTCGGTGGATATATTTCTATGTGTAGCGGGGTGAGTGAGTCGAATCCAATGGCGCAAATGTTTGTTGTTTGAACTTGGGCGCTGACAGGTTGAAAAGTGAAGGTGAAGGTTTTGCATGGCGTCTGCGGCCGTTTCGACGGTATCGGAACTTCAACAGCTGCACTGCAACTGCTCGACGTTTCCTGCTGTTCATGCGAATGCTTTTCTACTAATCAATAAAGGTTATTAAAAAAGTATAGTACGAGCCCCCCTTTACTGCTTGTGCGATTGTCGCTCATGTAGTTGTTGTTGGTGTTGTTCATAAATCTTTCAAAGCAACTGCAAACGACTAAGCACAATCGCCGCTTATCGGCTTTGTCGTTATAAAATTTGCGTCGTCGTAGTCAGACGTTTTCACTGGATTGGTGTTTGTACCAACTGTTGCAACTTTCTGTACAACTTGTATGCTATATACAACATATATATATTAGTTTTAGTTGTGTCTGTTCCCCTCACACAACTTGAGCAGTCTTGCATAATTTTTTCAAGTCATTTCAACATTTTACTAATTGCTTTCTTCTCTCGTTTCGTTCATTGCAGAAAAGCGCGTCGCAAAGAACGCGATGGCGATCAGAATTCAACAGATACCAAACTATATTTGGAGGAGAGCGTCTTAGAACGTAAACTACCTGAAGCCGATCTCAAAGCCTTAGTTGATCTTCCAGCTGGCTTGGACTATAACGAATGGCTGGCATCACACAGTAAGTATAAACCAAAATGTTCTTTCAACTCTTTCAACAATATTCACCAATAAAATCGCATCTTTTGAGCACATTCCACAGAATTTGAGGCAACAGTAATCGCGGCACATTAGGCATCTTCATCAAATATTGACTAGAAAATCTCCCGACATTAGTTACATCATGTTTGGGTTATTTCGGTGACCAGCTCATCACTCATCGAGTGCGTCCAATGTGCGTGTGAGCGTTGAGCTACATACATGTATGATGTCATGTTGTGTTGTCTTGTCTCGTGCGCTTCTTACTTACACGCTCGTTCACACACACACAATGCGGGCGCCCAATGATAGCTTGTCAATGTTATTATTCAACTTTTGTAAGCAATTGTGTTGCTATTGTTTTTGTCATCTGCTTACAAGCAGCTGTACACAAATTTTGCCCAAAATAGCCTTTTCATTAGTTGATTTTTTGTAGCTATTGATGATATTATTTTGTTGTTATTTTTACAAAATTACCAACTCAAATTCTGTCATTCTGACTAACTTTTGCAACTTTAAATATCACTGATTTGCCTTAATGTCAATTCACACAACTAGTCGCACATATTTACTCCTTTAATGTATGTTTATTAGCTCATCAGCTGAATTTCGACTTTAATTTTGTTTTTTTGTTGGTAAGTCAATTTACGTTATGTTTTGTATATTTTATCGTACACAATCTTTATTGTTATTATATACTAACTTGTATTGTATAAAAGATGCTATAGCAATTTTTGCACAACCAAGTCTTTGCCAAAGTCATTTGACATCAAAAGAGAGAGAGATTTTCGTAGAACAATCGCGTAGGGAATGAGTTTAAAATTTTATGTTTACTTTTAAAAATCATACATTTTTTGACAAATCAAATTAATTTTATTCAGAATAGTTCCCTTCAGACTTAATATAGTGATTTCCTTTGTCTAAAAGCATGTTGAATGAGATCAAATTGTCAGCTGATTTACTCCGGTACAAGTCTTTTGGATGGTTTGGGAGATGTGTCTCGGCCATTTGTTACCTGTGACTTCTGCTCACTTTACATATTAGTGAACTTTCGAACGTTTCATGACATGTCATGTGCTTTGGCAAGTTGACTCTTATGATGGATGAGCTACTACACATTCTTTGCTTTAAAAAAGCAATGGTCCGGCTAACAAAGATCCAAAGTATCTGGGAAAACTGATGCCAAGAGATGTAAATTGTAGGCCATTCGCTGTACCATGATTGAATAAGTGTTTTAGATCGTTCGTTGTGATTTTCTTTAGTACATCGGACTTTGACTTTTTACAGGAAACGCAGATAGAGCAATGTGCCACCTCATGGCAGTCATAGAGGGCACTCACAATAGGCAATGATGCCTCCAAATAAAATTACGGGTTTTTCGTACACCCCCTCTGAACCTAATCAAAATTTACACTCATTTAATATTACAATTATATTCAAAATGGGGTTTCAACAATACATTTTCGTAGAAACCCAAAAGTTGACAACCTTACAACTCCGATTGTATGGGAGATACCCTCCGGTGGTGAATTTCGGAACCTTAATTAATTTTGTATTTTTTGTGCCCCAGAATGTTGTCGATGGCTAAATAAATCATTCAAATCGGTTCAGTAGTTTCAGAGATACAATGGTTTCTCGATTACTTAACTACTACATTTACAAGTGGGCAGCCAATTCCATAGAAAAAGTTTTGTATTGCAGACCCCTTAAATCTTGGCGATAACTGGTAGGAATATTTGGAAGAAGCGTTTGGAAAAGAAAATCAAGATTGTCGGTCATACATTTTATAAATCTGGAGGCAATCTGGTCGAGGCGATCATTTTGTATGGGAGCCCCATTAAATGTTGCAGATCTGGTATAAATATGTTTGAAAGAAATGTTCAGTAGAGAAAACTAGTGGGTATCAGTCATAGATTTTAACCCCCTAAGAGAAAGTTCTGAGCAACTGTGGACCTATTTGTCAAATTTCCCAGCTTTGTTGTGAACTTGGACCTCAATGCGATGCCATTTAACACCTCTCTAGGCCCAAATTTTTTTGGCTCATGTATGTTTTCACCAAACCGCAAGAAATGAAAGATTCTTTAGCATTGAGAACCCATTATTAAGAATCCCCATAAAACACTAAATCATGGGTAATGTCGGTATACGTTTTTTGGAAGGCTTGGGAGACATGCCTCGGCTATTTGCTACATGTGTCTAGAGTACAATGAGACTGCATGACTCTAATGAAAAAAGAGCTACTTATTAGACATCTTTCGCTTTACAAAAGCAACGGTTCAGCTAAAAAAGATGCAAAGTCTCTGGAAAATTTGATGTCAACGGCAATAGGCAGCCGTAGGCCGCATAAACACCACCCAATGGTGAAGCTGGGCAGATCTACTTCAATTAGTTGTGAGGAACAATGGACGGAAATGTCTAGGTGCCTGTGTCCATGGAAACTTCCAACAATATAAATGGTTTTTAAGTACTCAAAACTCTTTCCTTTCATTGGCAAACGCATTCTTACAAAAAGGTAAAAGTTTCACTGTGTCAATTGGGGCAAAAATGATGATTAGTGAACAGTTAAATTTCAATTTATAGTAAAAAAATTACTCAAAAGTGTCTATTGATGAGTTGTCATCAGTCAACTTTTGCAGAACAAACCGTACACACATTTTGCGGTAACCAAGTGTTCACTTAAAATAATTTAAATTTATGTTATTGAGTTGCATAAAAAAAATTTCCATGAATTTCAATGAAGATTTCGGCTGATCTTTGATGAACAGTTTTGATGGAATATCTGCGGTGATCATGGATTTCTGTTGGCCCACATGTTGATCATCATTTATGTTCTCACGACCGGTTTTAAATGCCACTCATTAACTCTGCCAAGGAATAAAGAATCATTACAAAAAACTTGGTTTATCAATTGAAATGTTCCAGTAAAAATGTTACCAAAAAGTTAATATTAGATGTTTGTTTATTGGTCATTTTTGTACCAATTATGCAAAAATACTGTCACTTCAGTTGCAATAACTTCGCTTTCAGTGAACCAAATGTCATAAAATTTTGACTAGAAATCGGAAAGGGATACAACTTTTCAAATTAATAAGTCATACCAGAAAATACTCATGAAATTTGACTGGAAATCACAGAAATATACAGTAAAAGTTTTACCAAGTTCAAAACCAAAGTTAATATTAACTCCTTGCTCAATGTTTGTCACTTCAGAGGCTCTCCGCCCTCCACACAATTGGCGACAATGGGCTAATTGATACCCTGGAGGCGGCCACTTAACCTACTTCTACTTAAGACGCAATAACTCACCTTCCAGTGAACAAAATGAAAAGGATACAACTTTTCAAAGCACTAAGTCACATATAGATGGCTCCAACCGAAAATACTCTACTTCGAAAAGCTTTTTTTCTTGGCACGCACTTTGCATTAAGAATTTGAGGCCTTGTTGCCGATATTTAAGAACGTCTGAATCAAAACGCTCTGAATACAAATTACATAGATTCACATAAAATCTTCAGCTAGCTGCAAATCAACTTTAATTTTAACCATGAACAATTTGGCTTTGTATCAACTCAGCTCACACTCCACAGCTCGTAAAAAGATCCCGAAAGTATGCTTTAATATTCGCATTTGTCATAAAAGACTCTGAACTACTTGTCTGGCCACCCATTTTAATGCAGAAATAACGATACTTTTTTTAACTACATTCAATTTGTGCCCATCACTCCAACTCTGTCAATTCAAACACTTAAAATTTTATTGCAATTTTCCTCAATTGATTTTTGTTTCTTCATTCTCTTTCATTACAGCACTCGCTCTCTTCGAGCACGTAAATTTGGTTTATGGAACTATTAGTGAATTTTGTACGCCATCTGGCTGTCCAGACATGACTGGTCCCGGCAACAGGTGCATATCACATAAATTGGCAATCGCAATTTATTGCGACGCCACTTCAATCGTAAATGAAATTTTAATATTTGACTTTTGCTTCTGTTTTTCATGTGCACTCGCGCGCGTCGGCCGCAGAACGTACTTATGGTTCGACGAGAAGGGCAAGAAGACGCGCGTCGCCGCCCCGCAATACATCGACTACGTGATGACCTTCACGCAGAAGACGGTCAGCGATGAGTCGATATTCCCAACCAAATATGCCAACGAATTTCCCAGTTCGTTTGAATCGATTGCCCGCAAAATACTACGCTTGCAATTTCATGTGATAGCTCATCTCTATGCGGCGCATTTCCGAGAAATTGCGCTCTTGGGATTGCACACCCACTTAAATTTGACGTTTGCGCACCTGACGGCGCTGCATCGGCGCTTCAATCTGATCGACGAGAAGGAGACGGACGTGCTGCGCGACCTGGAGGTGGCGCTGCGGCTGACCGACGACGGCCACACGGCGTCGCTGTCCGGCGACAGCAGCGCGACGACCGACAGCAGCAGCGGTGGCGGTGGCAACGCAACCCACTACAACACAGCGCAGCAACAACATGCGCACAGCGCAGGCGGCGGCGGCGGTAGCGGTGCGACCGTTGAGGATGTCAATTCGGTGCAGTTGGCGCAACAGCAGCTGCAACAGAGCGTCGCAACAGCGGCGACTCTAATCGACGGCGATGCTGCGGCGCCGCCCATCTGCACGCAGCCGGAGGCGCAAACGAAATCGAGCACAACGCCCGCGGCGGTGTTTGGTGGCGGCGGTGGCCTAATCGGCGGCATACTGGGCGATCTGAGCAGCGGCGAGTTCGGCGACACGACACGCTACTGCACGTCGGCGGTTCCTTCATCCAATGCCTGCAATGCGGCAGCCGATTCGGCAGCGGCGCTCGCCAACTGCAACAATGCCGGCCCGCCAGCGCTGCACTTGAATTTCAACAATAATCACCATCCCTATCATCATCATCACCATCACCACCATCATCACCAGCAGCAGCAGCAGCAGCAGCTTCACGCGCACCAGCAGCTGCAGCAACACCAACAGCACAGTGGCCTCATACAGTGCAATGCAAATAATGCACCCAATGCAAATACCGTTTCCGCCTCAGCCGGCGCTGTCGGCGCAACGGCTTCGGCCGCGCCAACAGCAACGGCAACCGTTGCCGCCACAACAACAACGGCATAGTCGCCGACACGGCCATCGACGCCGACGCGTAGTGGTAGTGTTGTTTATGTTGATGTTGATTATCCTAAATGTGCTGCTGACGTTAACGCCGCCGCCGCCGCCGCCGTTGTTGCCGCTGAAGTTGCCGTTGCGGCCGCAAAGGATGTATGACGCTTAATGCTTTATATTTACATATATAGAGAGTAGTGTTAACTAAGTAAGGATACAACCAACAAACAAACAAACAAACATACATACAAACCAGCAAACAAAAATTGCATAAGAAGGAGTAATTAACTGTAATTGTGTCTGTATCTGGTGTTACACCAAAAACAAAGCAAAGCAAAACAAAACAAAAAAACTCACAAAACAAACTAAACAAATCTGCACTTTGCAAGAAAACGAAAAATTACAAAATGAAAAAAAAAGAATATTTAAAAACACACCACCCACTGCTCATTCGCTTCATCACTCACACTAATCACAAGCCTTTAGTCCACTTTCTACTACCACACACACACACACACAAAACATAAACACACACTCACTCACACGCTAAGCGAAAACAAAAGCAAGCAAGAACAAAAACTACTCGTACACTCTTTCACCACTAGTTACCCCACCCCCACTCGGCTGTTCCTTTTGCAATTTTTTTTTTTCTGTTCATCTTATGTTGTTGTACAGCATATTGAACGTATTGTAGTTAACAAATTGTAGGCAATTGCTGTTCTCTTCATTTTAACCTTTTGTGTTGTTGCTATAAGCTCAAATGCTGTTCCGATATTCTATATCGTTCTGTACTCGTACGACTGTATGATTTTATAAACTGAAAATTGTGTTGTTAGAGGCAAGAATAATGCTGTGCTGTTGCAAACAAAAAGCAAAAAAACGCATCTAAAGTGAAACATGTTTGTGAAATTTTGTAAATTGTTATTTAATACAAAAACAAAGCGAAAAATGTATTTGAATTGCTTGCAATTCAAGTCAAAGTATGAAATTGTAAACTAATGTGTTTCAATTACGTTCTGAATAACTATTGATGTTTGTAGACAAAAACAATCGAAACTGTCAATGTGTTAATTTGATGACAAATATGAATAGATTTAAACGCTAGTAAACAGAACTTGTTGTGCTACAAAATTCGCCTGAAACTGTGGGCATCTTAAAGTTATTCGAAGAGTTGTGGGGTTTCATTACTACTCACTGTTTTCCCTATTTTTTGTTTTATCAGGTCTTTTTAGTTGTATTCTAATGTTGAACAAATCTTAGTTGACATATAGGAATATGTTTTAATTGCAACAAATTTGTAGCCCTCAATGCAAACATCATTCAAACACTAACAATCGAATATGGGCATATTTTGTTGAGATTTCTTAACAAATTATCTTGTCAGCTATTTAAAGTTAAAAATACTTGAATTTTTTTAAAAGGTGTTTTAATTTTCAGATGATACTTTTGTAAAATTGCTATTACTTTCTGAAATGTTTTGGTAACTGATTTTAAAACGTGACGAAAAGCTTCTAAGAAATCTCTGAAGCTATCAAAATTTTTCATTTGACTTGACTAAACAACAAATGTTAAATATTCTCACAATTTATTTCGTTAACGCTGGAACGTTACCAAATTGCATTCTACGTTAATATCAACACAAACCTTCAAAATCGTTTTCCTATGAATCCCACTGCAGCAACTGCTTCTTCTAGTTGCTATAGCACACGAATTTTTGCTCGTAACTGTTGAGTATAGATTAGGCGTTCAAGAAATTTTCAACATTTTTTGTTTTTTTAAGTATTTCGAATATTTCATTTAATATTCGCATTGTACTTACCGTACACTGCACGGTTGAAGCAGCCAAAGTTCTTGATTTGTGTAGTAACCATTGATGAAACATTTTTACAATTGATTATCCAAAGTTTATGTGACGTACAAGTCCCAACTAGGTTTCATTTTAAATAAGTTTTAGCTTATCATGTTATAATTTTCCACAACAACCCACAAACTAAACGTATCCTTAGTTATTAAAGTTGAATCATTGAAAGTTCCTTACTTGTTTATGCTCCTACTATTTCTTTAATGTATACTTAGCGTGTATATCTTATAAGAATGTCTCTTCTGCTGTTAATTTAATACAACTGAATACAATTGGCGTGCATATTATTTAGCCGAAAACCAACAATAATCAATGTAAATATTTATTGAAAAATTATAATGTGGCGTTTTGTTCTTCTCATTCTTCTATTCTACTCTATTTTTATGTTAGAAAATTTGCTTTAAAATGCTGTTTAATATTAGTTCTAGTGTTGGTAAAGAAAATTTTGAAATTTTAGTATTAAACAATGAAATTTATATAATTTAAAGCAAGCACATGAGTTTTAGCTTTTAAGCAGACAAAAGTACATCATATATATTATGTAAATATAAATTGGCGCCTTGTTTTTTTGCTAGAATGGAAATTCAATAAATATTACAAAACAAAACTACGTACTCTGTGCTATTGTTTTGGCGCGCACCTGATAATTTATTGTATTTTTTTGAAAGCAAACTATGCTGTTACAATAAAGTGAATGAATAAAGTGAATAAATGTTCAACGCTCTGAATCGAAAGGGTCAAGAATATGTTTTGTGTATAAAATTTGTATGGGATGACTTTCAACAAAGTCTAAGTTGTTCTTTTGCACTAGTTTGCTTTCCCCAAAAACTTTGTTTATCAACTTGGTAGTCACTGCAAAGTTTCAATTTGTTCAATCAAATGTGAATCAAAATTATTTTACACAAATGCATATGGTTCATGTTTTTGTAAAGTTAGTAAAAAGTAGAACTAAAATGTTTATTATTTCTGTTGAAGAAATCATTACAAGACATTTATTTCTTTAATAATAATTTAAATGTGAATCTAAATTATTTTACTCAAATGTATATGTTTCATATTTTTGTAAACAAGACATTTTTTTTTTAGAAACATTAGTTTCTTCATATTGAAAATTTTTTAGTTGAATTATATACAAAAACGTTGAAGTCAAGTAATTATTTGATTGATTTTTTCACAAACTATTAAGTGACAGTAAGGAGTTTTGAAAATAATTTGTGATATTGTGTTCTTGCACATTTTAATACCCAATCATGTATAATTTATAAAGAAAAACCGTGGATCATTTCGGTTTTATGACTTAAATGATTTATGATTTCTATGATCCTTTCGACTTCACTTCACTTGACATCATTGAACATTTGTACAGTTGCGCCAAGTCACAGCGTTGTTCTTGCTCTAATTTTCCATTAATTTTGAAAGCATAAATGAAACCAAAACTATGCAATAAACTTTATTTGTATTTATTTAAGGCTCTACACTTCAAGTCTTTTGTATAAATATTGAGCACGGAAATGCATTGTAGATGAAACAAAACTATTCAAATACACGTTTTTGTATTAAGTTGCTATTATCTCAAAACTTCAATGAAAAGCCACACCTATCACACGTCCAAAAGAAATAGTAGGTGCTTTCAAAATGCCAGCACCATTTCACACGTATCTCCACTTTCTGCTATTGGTTTCTGGTTACAATCTCAAACACTCTTCCAACACTTCCCCATGTAAGCCTTGAACTTAGCATAAAAAAAATAATTGTAATAACAACTAAAATGAAAGCGCCCCAGACAGAGAGAGCGCCCACAATAAACAGTCGAAAAACACTGCATTAACGTAACATTTGAACAAAAAAATTACTATTTTTCTAAAATAAAAAAACGTGAACGAAAATATTTAGTAGCACTTTGTGGCGTTTTGAGAAAAAAAAAAACAAAAATTCAAAGAATAAAATTGAACAAAATTCAAAAACGAAATTAATATTGAATTTAAAGCAGATATTGGCATAACTGAGCAAAAGGAAAATTTATGCTGAAGAAAGTATTAGAAAGAAAGCTATGAATAAAGTTTTATGCGTTTTAAGGTTTTATGATGCGGCCTCAGACTAACAAAACAATATTAGAAATTATTGTAACATTGACAAATACCAGCAAGAAAACAAAATTAACAAAAATGCATTAAAAACTATTAGAAAAACAATATAAATAAAAAAGGAACTAATGCTAGAAAAGCCACTCTTTGTCTCTACGACGCCAACCAAATAAGTCACAAACACACACACACATAAATGTTCACATTTTCAAATATTTTTATTGTTCACCGAGCACCAACCAGCGCGCCTTTCACTTCTTCTTGTGCCCCCCTTTTCAGCTATTTGCGCATTTTTCACCAACCAGCACAACTGCAACAAAACTAACAAGCGATTTGTATACATAGAACAACAACTACAACAATAACAACTATTAGTACTATAAATGTTGAATAAAATTTTGCAACAATGAGAAACAATCCGAAATCACGAACTCTGTCAAACACTCACTAACCATTCACAGCAGCTTAGTCGAGCGATTGCACGCCTTAAAGTAGGCAATCATATTTTTAATTGTTACCCAAACGAATTATTTGTGCGTAAATATTTTGAAAAATAAAAGTAAACCCTCAAATGATGAACCAATTAAAGAATGTGAAATATAAAAAGCATAAAGTTTTAAATGTAAAAAAATATGTAATGTAATATTTTACAAGAAACATGTTTGATTTTCATGAGTGTAGTAGAAAGAAGTAAAATTTGGAATTATAAGTTGAAATATGCGTTGAATTTTGGGCAACCTATATTTTCAAACAAATAAAAAAGCCAAACAAATATGCTAAACAACAAAAACAACAATAGAAAAATTATTCACAACTACTGAAGATGACGTCAAGCAAACAATTTGTTTAAAAGAAATGCAAACCAAAAGAAATGTGTCAGAAACATTCATACACTAGAAAACTGCTCGCAACAACAACCAGAACAACATTTGTTTTGAACATTTAATTTCTATGATTTAACAACAAAGTTAAAGCAGCAAATAATACAAAAACTAAATAAATTATAGAACTATGCAAATGCTGCAACAGCAAAAAAGGACAAAAACATAAACACACCAACACACACAAAGCAAACAAAAGTGAACAACACACCTCCAACTAGACGACTTGTTGTGAGCGTAACGAAAAATGCAACAACAACAACAACAAAGAAATATTCAAAACAAGCCAACGGCGTTTGAAGCAAACAATAAAACACAATACATGAAAATGCATACATATATATATAGATATATATATATATATGAATATATACATATGTATGTAATACTGAGTTGATAAAAAAAAAATTGCGTTATTAGAGACATTTTAGATTAAACAATTATTATTATTATTATTAATTATTAATTAAATTATATTTAGTGTTAAAAAGGAGAAAACATTAAACACAAAAGCGCTAAAATGGAAACGTTTAAAAATGCCGTACAAGCACGTAGACAAACAGATGATATAAATTATGAAAATATAAATAAATATTATTATGAAAACTAAAAATAATAATGAAATATTGAACAGAAAAAGTATATAGTTACGCGAATTTTATGTAGGAATGTGCGCGTAAAATACATTTTAAATATTAAACATGCTGACGTTGGGGAGTAACTGAGACAAAACAAAATTAAAAAAAAAAAAAACAAAACAAAAAGATCACAACAACCACAACAACAACAGCAACAAAAGAGAATCGTAATGAAATAAAAATAAAAATGTTATTATTCAAATTTAAAACCAATTAAAACACGATACAAAAACCGTTAAAAAAAAGCCATGTTGTTTTCATTGCACAGCCTGGAGAATGCAGTTTTGTGGAATAATTTTTCGCCTTATTCAAAGTGCAAAGTGCTTGGGAACAAAGGGCCTCAACAAGGCTAATGCTTTGTGTTGGTTAAGTTGAATCTTGGAAATTCTGACAAGGAGGATGAGCAGAGGGCGAGGAAGGGAGGTTGTTCTTCAACTGTTCTCCCCTAGGACATTATCCCAATTGGTACCGGGAGCTAGTCTCTCGGGGCGCTTATCAATGCTTAATTTTGATACGCTGTGCTTTTGAGCACCGTGGGGTTAGGCCACACTGCACAGTAGAGCTGTGAAACTATCGATGGCACTATCGATAGTATCGATAGTTTAATTTTTGTTTTACTATCGATAGATAGTGAGACTATCGACTATCTACTTGTATGCCGTTTGCTCATCACAAATTTGCTGACGAAATTGTAAAGTCGAGTAAGTAAAAGACATTTTTGTTATTTTCGTAATAAAACGTTATTTTTTGATAGTTTTAGGCCTGTGTAGGTGGTGTTGGTGTTGACGGTTCCGCAGCAATGGAGAAATACTTAGATGTGTCCAATGGTAAGTAACAGTTTCCAAATAAAGTGAAACATTCTAATTAAATTTTTTGCACATGTTTTGTGTAGATGGCAGAAAGGAAAATGTTTGCGCTTCCGAAAATATTCCCCGAAAAAAACCTAAAATGTCAGAGGTTTGGAACTTTTTTGACGTATCAGAAAATAAGAAATTTGCAAAATGTCGCTTGTGCAAGAAAGACTATAAAACGAGTGGCAATACAAGCAACCTTTTCGACCATTTAAGTAGAGTGCATCCATCTTGTCGTACATCAGTAACCAAGCCATTGCAGCCGACAGTTGCGCCCTATTTTCAAAAACAAGATTGTTACGAAAGTAATTCCAAACGGAAGCTCGTGCTAGATAATGCGCTGATGCGAATGGTCGCAACTGATGTTCAGCCATTCTCTATTGTTGAAGATAAAGGCTTCCAAGAATTTGTGAAGTGCCTTGATCCTCGGTACGAACTTCCGTCTCGGTATACTTTGCAAAAAGTACTGATGACTGATATGTATAAACACATCAAAAGTGAGTTGACACAAGTGATGCAAAAAGTGGACTTTTGTGCAATTACCGCAGACTGCTGGACCTCGCGTGCAA
The DNA here is from genome assembly GCA_963668005.1 of Melieria crassipennis. NCBI lineage: Eukaryota > Metazoa > Arthropoda > Insecta > Diptera > Ulidiidae > Melieria > Melieria crassipennis. The sequence goes on along the minus strand of OY764962.1, from coordinate 71,142,074 downwards.
ATGAAGGGTACCTAACAGTTACATGCCACTTTATAACAAATGAATTGAAATTGTGTACGGCAGTTTTGTCCACAAAACAACTTATCAGTCACACCAGCCACTCTGCGGAAAATATTGCAGCATCATTACAGGCAGTCTTCGACGAATGGGGCGTAACGAGCAAGATAATGGCTATAGTTACAGACAATGCTAAATGTATGCTCAAAGCATGTGAAATAGTTAAAAAAAAAAATCTTCCATGCTTCGCCCACACGTTAAATCTAGTCGTGCAAGATTGTTTGGCAGAAGAACCCATAAAGAGTGTTCTGGTGAAATGTAAGCGGATTGTACAATATTTCAAAAGCTCTACGAATGCATACGAAAAACTTAAAGCAGCTCAAAAGGTTGAAAAGCCTTATAGTCTAATTCAAGAGGTTCCCACTAGATGGAACAGTGCATATGATATGATGGAACGACTTTTGCTTTTAAAGGATTCTGTGTCTTCTGTGCTGCTAGATACTTCAAAGACTCCACCAATGTTGACTTCGTTAGATATAGACCTTATACGAGATTTAACAAAATTGCTATCACCGTTTGTCAGCGCTACAGTACAAGTATCTTCAAGTCACAAAATAACGATTTCATTAATAATACCTCTAATATGCGGATTATTGCAAAGTCTTCAAAAATCAGCAGCATGTATGAACACCTCAGAGGGCTTAACCGCATGTGATTTTTTAAAAGAGAAGATAATAAAGAGGCTTTCGATTTACGAAGAACGCACTGCAACCAGAATTGGCACTTTACTTGATCCTCGTTTTAAGAAGGAGGGCTTTAGGTCAAGCTTCAATGCAGATCAAGGGGCAAAAATATTGGAGAACGAGATTGCATGCTTATGCAATGCTTTATATACTTTGCAAACTGCTGAGCCGTCAACACCAAATTACGCTCAGGATGAAGAGCAAGGCTTGTTTCAATTTTTAGATGCCAAAATTGCCAATAAGACAAAAACAAGTCGATCTGACGCTATTATTAAATTACGTCAATATTTTGAACAAGATAATGCATCAAAAAAATCTGATCCTTTGGAATATTGGAGGGTAAGCGTTCTTTATTATTACTTTAGATATATTTCTTGTGATTTTGTATTTCGTATTTATTGCCTGCAGTGTAACGACGTAAACATGAAGGATGTGATGACTTGCGCATTGCGATACTTTACTATTCCAGCCACCTCCACAGAATCAGAAAGGATGTTCAGCAAGGCTGGTTCTATTATTTCTGATAGGAGATGTGCACTGAAACCAAAACATGTGGACATGATTCTTTTTATTAATAAGAATTATTGGGTCACCGAGCAATGTGCCTGAGTGAAAATATAAGTGATCTCAAAGTTTATTCTTTAAACAAAATTTTAAGTTTTTTTTGTATATGAACTATGAAACAAATTTTAAGTTATTTTTTTATTTTAAGTACATGTATGATCTAAATTTTACAATTAATATATATATATATATTATAAACATTGTTTATGATTAAAAATCAATAAAATTTATGATATGGGTAATGGCCAGTATATATTTTAATGGATCCGTATGAAAGTCGATACTATCGTCGATATATCGATAGTTTAAACTATCCTATCGAAACTATCGATGGTGCAGACTATCGATAGTTTCACAGCTCTACTGCACCGTGATTCGACTGCATACAACCGCGGGACAAAATTAGAAGGAGTGGTTCGTTCTTCATAAAATTTGGTATACTAGTTAATCATGGCCTGCTGAATTGAAATCTCCATTTGGTTTTTCTTAAACTGTTGTAGTTTGGCAATGCCTGAGGCTTAATTTTGCAAATTTCGTCATTTTTGGAGTGCTACAGCACCAAGTGTGTTCGCTAGATTTTTCAGATTTTACATTTAATCGGTAAGTTCAACATTGATAATTGCAAAGAGTAACAGAAATTGTCTTAGGACCCTTTAGTTTTGCAATAAAAACCATAATAATTGATGTATGTTTTGCATTTTTGCAGATTTTATCATTTTTCGTGCTAATTGCATACTTTTAGGCATAAATAAAATAAATTTTGTCGAAAAATCCGTGTTTAGACCACTTTTCAAATTTAATTATTTTCTGAGATCGGAAGATATCGGAGGATATAATTACATTATCCGACAAAGAAAGAATGCTTCTTAAAATAAAAAAAAATCCAGGAACATACTTTCACATACTTTTTAGATATTTTCGTCTAAGTTTTGCCAATTTTCAGATTTTTAACTTAGAAAAATATTTTGAATTAAAAGTGAAGTAAAAGCCTACGCTTTGCAAATTTTGGGAAAACATTAAAAGCAAAAATGGCCACATCATTTCTTATTCTATATTGAAAGTTTAAGCAACTTCGTGCTAACCAATTATTTTTAAAATTTTTTGTACTCAATAGACTAAACCCCCGAAAATATGAGTTTCCATTTTTTTGTGAACAAAGTTTCAACTTTGAGCCGCTTTTGCACAGACACTAATTGATTTTTTGCACAGATTTTTTGGGGTTTTCTTAGTTGGAGTTTTTTCTTTCAAATGATATCAAAATCATTTAATTCTGAGACCATAAAATTTTTGAATTTTGTCTATGGAACGAATCACTGTGCCCTGTGGCGGCACTCACGTTAAAAATTCGACATTCAATGTTCTCCCCTAGGAGACACGTCTTCGCATGTGAATGATTACACTGTGCAAGTCCAAAATTTAGACATAGGGGGGACCTACTGGGTGAGTTTCCTATAGGTATACTGAGTTGAAATCCACCAGCCGTTTGGTAAGATTGGCTCTAGTTTATGAGAAATCCAACTTTGAAGTTGGTAATTTTCGTCAAGTTTGTCGCTTAAGTCTTCGAATGTTTAAATGCTAATAGGTCCTAAATCGTTCCGAATATCGCTTTACTGTCTCCGGCAAGTTTGTAGATATTTTAACGATCAACACATTTGCTTAAGACACCAATCCAAAAAAAATACATTCAAACTGTGTAATTGCGATATGTGCATTTTTTGCGCAGCGCAACGTGGCGTATGAGTGTCAATTATGTGAGTGTTAATTCTAATTAAATGACACTTATACGCCACGTAGCGCTGCGCAAAAAAATGATTGAAAGAAAATGATGAATTACTGGGATCATACGTTCAACCAAGTTTTGAATGCCCCCTCAAAACAATTACTTCAGATCTTATGACTCACGCAAAACATTTATTCGAATTATATATCTCCGAATAAAAACGTGATTTCATAATGTGTGAGTATGCAACATAATTTTCTAGCCCTAAATTTCGTAGTAAGGTAACATTTCGGTTTTTTTCTGAATCTAGTTTTTCAATCAAACTTGACACGTTCCACACTTGAAAGAGATTTAAATACATTTTAGAAAGATTTATTCGATTAAAACAAGTTTAAACTGTCAACTGATTTATTCTCTTCCAATCGACACAACTTTTACTTTTTCGAGTGAAATTAATGCGAAACGGCCACGGGTTCTTGTGATTAATTATTAATTTATATTTAATTTTTTTTTTAACTTTTGGTACGCGCAAAGCGGGATTTGAGCTCCTCTACCCCAAGCAGGAATAACAACACCAATACAAAACAATTCTTAAAGATTTTTTTATTCAACTTTAACACGAATTAAATGCCGCGAATGTCTTCAACCGGTTTACAGCAAACACCAAAGATAGCGATTAAGTAAATAAATCGTACATTAACAGCTCATTTGTTTGGCTAAGCTGTCTAATCGCTCATGGGGAATATCGCAAACCTGCTGATTTTATCGAAAGTTTGTGTACTTTCAATCCACTAAATCAAAGATGTCTACCCGTTCAAGCCAAAGTTATGGCTGGAAATTTCCTAAATCCGGCTACTGTAAATCAAGCTAACAATTTACTGACCATTTTTAGCGTTTGATTTATTTTCCAAATTATTTTGTTCAATTTAAAATTATGTTATGTTAGCTAATCTTTTTTTAAATAAAACAAAGAATTTTTTCAGTATGTCATTTGAAGTTTTTTATTTTGATTTTAGGTTTTTGTGTGTTTTGGGTTTTTGTTTAATATTCAATTCTATCGTTTTAAGTTTCGAGTTTTTTGTAATTGATTCCTTTTTTGGTTTTGTTGTATTTTGTAATTAATTACCTTCAGAGTAGTTGATTCCTTTTTTGGTGTGTTGTATTTTGTAATTAATTACCTTCAATGTTGTTGAATTTTTAATATTTAATTTTTTTGTTTTATTGTGCTTAGTTTCGATTTTTTTTTAATTAATATAATAGTTTACTTTGGATTTTGTGGAATGTTTACCTATTTTATTATTTTTCTATAATTTTTGGAATTGTTATTTTATTTTTTAAGTTTTGGTGTTTTAATATTTTATTTTTACTTAGAATCTTCACATATTTTATTTATTTTTTTTATTATTTTTCTATTAAGTTTTTTAATTGTTTTTGTTTTTAATTTTTTTTAGTTTCCATTTTTTTTAAGCTTCAAATATTTTAATTTTATTTTATTTATTTTTTAGTTTTGTGAATTATTATTTTAATTTTGTTAATTTTTTTATTGAATTGTCTAATTTCATGTACTCTTGGAATTTTGTTAATTTTTTACAAATGATTTATATATTTTTTTAATTGACTGTGTTGTTTCAAGTTCTTTTTTAATACAATTTTTTGGACTTTGTGAAATTCTCATTAAAGTAATTTATTTTTTTCATTTTTTTCTATTATTTCCTACTTTTTGTCCATCATCTCATAAATTTTCCTTACTAAGTATTGCATTTTTTAAATGTTTTTATCATACTTTTTTTTTAATTTTGTATGTTTGGTTATGATTGGTTTTGATTTGTTGTAATTTTGTTTATTTTGTCTGCTTTTGTTATTCATTCGGTTTCTATTAATTTTTTTTATTACTTCTGTTTGTTTAAATTTCTTGCATTTTCAGTTAGTAAACATTTTTCTTTTGTTAATTTGTCTTAAAATTTTTTTTTAGTTAGTGTTTAGGTTAAGAAATGTTTTTATACTTCTATCCAACGTTTTTATGTGATTTCTAGGTTAATGTTTATTCTTTTAAATTTCCCATATTTTTAATAAACTATAAATATTTGTGCGAATAGTTGGTTTGTTAATATTTTCATTATTTCCCGTAGTTTAAATGAATTTTAAATTTTGTATTTGGCTTTTGTTGATTTCTTCTTGAATTGAATTATTTTTCTTACATGTTTACCTTTTTTACGCAATTTTTTAAATTTTAGTATTTTTAGTTATTACTTTCTAGTTTATGTGCTTTCTCCAATTTGTTTTTATAGTTTTTAATCATTGTGTTTCGTTTTTTTTTTTTAAAATCGTTTTTGTCATAATTTTAAGAAACAATAAATAATTGTGCGACTTTTTTGCTTTCTTGCTAATTTTTTAATCTTTTTCTCAGAGTTTAAATGAATTTTTCATTTTGTATTTTTCTTTTGTTGTTTTTTTCTCAATTAATATATATTTTTTCTCATATTTTTAGCAGCTTTAGTATATTCTTTCTTAATTTTAGTATTTTTACTTTTAAATTTTTTTATTTTCTTCTTAAACTTTTAAAATATTATTTTAAGTTTAATATATTTAAAACAAATTATAATTTTTAAATTTTGTTTTTTTTCTTCTTCAATTCAAATTCTTCAAATAAAAAAATTTCCCTTATTCTGTTGATTCTTTCTTGCTAACAAAAACTACTTTATCATCGCCACTTCAGTGTCTTTTAATTGTAGATTTTTTTGTCACAGTACAGTTCCTTGCTTCCCGTATGGATTCGTTACATTTATTTATTATTTATTTACTTATTAATTTGCTGTATGTAGGATCAGTGATGCAATAATAACTTTCTTCACATACTTAAATTCGAATGCAAAGGATGAGTTGGCGCTAACAGTTTTTTTTTCAATAATAGAGTGTGAAAAACTTCAGTGTTGCTCTCTTTTTTAAAACATAACGATACTAGTTTGCATCAACCTTAACCAATGATGGCCCCTTTATTGCTCGCCAGTAGCAGCAAACTTAACTCAAACTTGTCTAACTATAATTAATTGATAAAAAAAACTGCTACAACTTAAGGATTATGTCTATAAATGTGGTTGAGGTCTCTCGGTTTAAGTCAGTGGGGACTATTCTGTCATCAATTAACTATAGATAGGTTTGAGTTTCTGGGTAGCTAAGGTTGTGAGATGGTTCAAAGTCTCCTAAACTCAGAACAATATTTATAAAAATATAAATCAGATCTATAGCCAATAAAACACTTTCTAAAGTGTGTAAGTTGGAAAACTCTTTTGCCAGTAACTCACCACAAAAACAGCAACAGAACCACAGGAAGAATCTAATTGCCCATTGAAGATTCAGTTTTCGCTGAGCATCATTGAAAGCATTTTTTTTAAATAAACTCCACTGAATATTTTATTGTTTTAGGTAAATTCTGAAATATATAAAATTGCCAAAAGTTGCCTGTTTTTAAGAATTTTTTTTTGTTTTCGTTTATATTTTTTATATATACATCTTTATTATTTGTAAAATTTTTTGTTAAATTTTTCATACATTTCATACTTACATACATACACATTTATGCATTATTTTTAAATTCTTTAAATATTGGTTCATGCAGTTTTCTCTAATTTTTTGAAAATTGTTTAATTGTTGTTTAAATTTTTTTCACACATATTTCTTTATTATTTTTAAATTTGTTGAATTTTATTCACTGAAATTTTTTTCATGCAGTTTTTTTAATATTATTTTTCAATGTATTGCAATTTTTTCTCATTTCAATGGCGTCCAGCAAATTTATTTATTATTTTTATTTTTTTTGCATTTAAAGTTGAATTTTTTTTCATTTATTTATTTATTATTTTTAAATTTATTGAATTTTTTCATTTCTGTTTCTTTTCTTTTAATTTCGTTATTTGTTTTATTTTTTTTTTTAATCTGTCATGCAGATTTATTTGTTATTTTTCAATTGTTTGCAATTTTTTCCCATTTCGATTTCTTTAATTTCAAATTCTTTATGAATTTTAAATGTTGGCAATTTTTTCTCATTGAAATTTTTTTATAATTTTAATTTTTTTTTATTGTTTCCTGATTTCAACTTCTTCCAAGCAGTTTTCTTTAGTATTTTTCTTTTTTAAATTTGCATTTTTTTCCTTTAAATATCTTTTATGCAGATTCATTTATTATTTAAAAATTTATTGTATGTTTTTCATTTCAGTTTCTTTCCTTTTAATTTCTTTATTAGTTTTCAATTTTTTTTTTAATTTTTTCTCATTAAAATTTTTTTCATACAGTTTTATTTATTAATTTTCAGTTGTTGCAATTTTTTATTATTTCGATTTCTTTCATTTAAAATTCCTTATTTCCTTATTTACATTTTTGTATAATTTTTAATTTTTTTTTTAATTCTTTCCTCATTTTACCTTCTTGCATGCAGTTTCCTTTAGTATTTTTTTTTAATTTGCATTTGGATTTGCATTTTTTTCATTTAAATATCTTTCATGCGAATTTATTAATCATTATTAATTACTTTTAAATTGTTTGCCATTTGTTTCATTTAAGTTTTTTTCTTGTATTTCAGTGTCTTTATTAGTTTTCAATTTTTTTTCATTATCATTTTTGAATTTTTGCAATTTTTTTCTCATTTAAATTTCTTTCATTTCAATTTCTTTATTAGTTTTGAATTATTTACTCATTTAAATTTCTTTCATGCTAATTTATTTATTATTGTCGTTATGAGTTATCTCTATTTTTATGCAAATGATAAACAATTGACAAAAATTTTAATCTTTTGTGTTGCTAACTTAAATTTGCTTCTTGAATAGATTTTTGTTGATTGGGTTCTCTTAATTGTGTTGTCGTCACTTTTATTTATTTCAACCGGTACACTTTCTGCACACAATTTATGGTTTATGTTTTTTTTGTTTTCGTATTTTTCTTATGTTGTTTAAATTTTTTAAGGTTTTTAATACTTATTTTCAACAATTTTTTGATTTATTGAAAATTTCGATTTGTGCGACTTGGTTCGTTTGCTTTTGAGTTGTTGGTTAGAATTTTTTGATATGGACGTGATTTGTGCATTTCCAAGAAAATTGTTAGCTGTTTTGTTTTCGTTTTCATAGTTTAGAGTAGAAACTGCGTTTTTATTGGTTTGGTTCTTTTCCTCATTCATTCATTAAAGTTACTTTATGGTTGTTTTCATATGCAACTTTTCCCTTCTTTGAGCGTTTCAATGTTTTGTAATTCCTTCTCAAGTTGTTCTTTACCTTTTCTCTTATTCTGTATATTTTTATCTTATTTTTCACTGAGTCTTCTTCTCTTCCAAGTGTCTTATTTTCCTATCTTCATTTTTCTGTTAAACCCTTTTCGATGCTCGTTTTTCCTTCTCTCGTTATAGGTTTGTGTTGCTTTTCCTTCTAGTCCATTAGTCATCTTTTTCCTTTTCATTTCCTTTTTAATTTTTCACAGTTCTACTCTTTGATTTTGTCCCACTCTGCCTTAATTCGTTGATTTTTCTTTTTGTAATTTTGTTCATTTGAATAATCTATAAATATATATTATAACTGAATGTATATAATTCTATGTACTTATAAGTAAGTATATCCACGCATGCTACGGACACTGAGATGTTGGAAAATTCCTTAAAAAATGATCATTTATTGTTGCTTCGTAATTTGTTTATTATTTCTAGCTAAGGTTTTGTGACTTTAAATTTTCATATGACTCTTGCTTTTATTTGGTTGTGTTTAATAACAATCTTTCACATAACTTTATTTATTTATTTATAATTTATGGTTTCATAAGTTTAAAATTTTTCTTTGGATATTTTGTTTTTATTGAAGATGAAGGCAAAGATTTATGAAATTTATTACAGAAAATAAAAGAAACTTATTCCAAAATGTAATAAGAAATTAGTCCTTACGTGTTTAATTTTTGAATGTCTGACATTTTCTTCTTTAATTGTCTCTTGACTTGGCTCCTCCTTGTCTCCTTAATTGTCTCTTAACTTGTTTCCATATTTGTGTCCTTAATTGTCCACTGACTTGTTTCCTTACTTTGCCTCCTTAGTTGTCTCCTTCTTGTCTCCTTTCCTCTCTTTTTTGACACCTCCCTTGTCTCTTTCTTGTTTCCTTACTTGTCCTCTTCTTGGCTCTTTACATGTCTCCTTACTTGCCTCCTTAATTGTAACCTTTCCGGTCTCAGTTTTGTCTAACCTTCTTGTATCCTTGCTTGTCTTCTCCTTGTCTCCTTACTTGTTTCCATACTTACCTCTTTTGGCCTTCTCCTTGTCTTCCTTCCTGTCTCTTTTTTGCCTCCTATCTTGTCTCTTAATTTGCCTCTTTTCTTGTACCCTTACTTGTCCCCTTCTTGTCGCCTTACTCTTCTCCTCTTTGTCGCATTACTTGTCTTCTTTCCTGTCTCCTTACTTGTCTCCTAACTTGTCCCTTCATTGTCTCGTTGTCTCCTTACTTGCCTCCCTCCAGCCACCATACTTGTCTCCTGACTTGTCTTCTTTCCTCTCCATACTTGTTTCCTTACTTGTCACCTGACTTGTCTCCTTTCCCGTCTCTTTTTCCTTCCTTACTTGTCTCCTTCTTGTCTCCTTTCCTGTCTCTTTTTTGCATTCTTACTTGTCTTCTTCTTGTCTCTTTTCCTGTCTCTTTTTTGCCACCTTACTTGTCTCCTTCTTGTTCCTTACTTGTCCCCTTCTTGACTCTTTACTTGTCTTCTTACTTGCCTCTTTCTTGCCTCCTTAAGTGTCACCTTTCCAGTCTCAGTTTTGCCTTCGTACTTGTCTCTTTGCCTCTTCCTTGTCTCCTTCTTATTATTTCCTTACTTATTTCCTAACCTCTCTCCTTCTTGGCTCTGTCTTGCCTTCTTATTTTTCTCCTCTCTTACTCTTCTTTTTTGGTTCCTCCTTGTCTCCTCCCTGTTTCTTTACTTGCCTCCTTACTTGTCTCCTTTTTGCCTTCTTAGTTGTCTCTTTTAGGCTCTCGTCGTTCCTTTCCTACATTAGTTTTGTTTACTTAACTCTTGTTTTACTTTTATTGAATGCTTTAAGTCATTATTCATTTTTTGATTTGCTTTAATTTCCTATAATTTTAGCACATACACTCACATATCTTTACGAACTAAATAATTTAAAATTCAAGACACACCGACAACTACTTTCATAAATTCACTCTGGGCGCATATCTAGCAATTTTGTTGTTGTGCCTTTTAGTAAATAGCCTACACAACTAAGCCTAAAAAACTCTTTTTAAGAGAAAAACTTCCTGAATATTTGCGTGTTTGGTTTTAGTTTTACTTTCCTGACATTAACTTAGAAATATTTTAACAAACATTTATGAATGATGACTACTTATGACAAATTTTAGCTTTCAAAAGTTAATAGTTATATTTTATAAAATGACCCAAGTTTTGCAAACATCTCTAAATATTCATTTCAGACATTCCGAGCAGTCAGATGTAAAGAGTAGAGGAAATCTGGAGCTGGATCACATAAATCGGAATTCACCTATTAAGTCAAGTTTCGTCAAGCGAAAATGAGAATTTCAAAGGACTTTTTCTGTATATTCGATCATCTTTATACTTATCTTTCTATCGGGTTTTGCTGAAATATTACAATGCATAGATATTGATATAACTGAAATAAATAAAATATGGATACATAACCGAGAGTGTTAAGGTTTCTCTGTGGATTAAATCCATTCTTACTTATTGAAATGTCTTCCTTTTGCAAAATTGTATTTGAAAGCATTTTGAAGAGTTTTTAAAATTCTTTTGCTTCTTCGAAACAATCCCCAGACCTTGAATATTGTTTCAAGTCTCTAAAACTTTTCTAGACCCTAAAACTTCTTCATCTCAACACCAAAACTTGTTTGAAGCCGCAAAACTCAAAACCTCTAAACATATATTGAAGACTAACAACAAGTAAACTTTGAAGCTATTTCGAAATATCAAAGAATTTTTGAAATATCAAAAGTTTGGAACTTCTCCTAAGCTTCAAAACATTTGCTTAACCTAAAAACTTAACTATAAATCAAAACTTTACCGAAGATTGCAAACTTCTTGCCTTACAGACCTCAGAACAACTTCTGTACCTAAAAATTTGCTTTATACTTTAAAGTTTTTGCATACCTAAACATCAAAACTTGTTTGAAAATTCAAGTTTTTAAACCTTCAAATGTCTTCTAATTCTCCAAAAATAAACTTTGAAGTCTGTTCGAAATATCAAACCATCATTGAAACAAAAAACCCTGAAACAAAACTCCTTTAAACTTTGGAACTACTCCTAAGTCTCGAAATGTTTTTTAAACCTGCCTAACTTAACTTAAACCTTTCATCTAAACTTCCACACTTTTTGTCTTACAGACCGCAACACATCTTCTGAACCTCAAAACATCTTCTAAACTTCAAAACATCATCTAAACTTCCAACCCTTTAAAACTTTTTTTAGTTTCAAAACTTCTTTCCTTATATACCTCAAAACATCTTCTGATCATCAAAACATCATTTAAACTTTTAAATTTCCTGTAGACCTCGCAGCTTCTTGTTTATTTAAAAATTTCTTATAGACCTCAAAGCATTTTCGGAACGTCACATTGTAATCTAAACTTTCAAACATCTTCTAACACTAAAATTTTTTCTAGACCGCAAAACTTCGACATTTACAGCCCTCAAAGCATTTTCTAAACCTTCAAATGTTATTTCATTTTAATTTGAGAAATCACAACTTCATCTTAACTTTCAAACTTCTTCAAAACTTCTTCAGAACGTCAAAACATTTTCTTATCTACAAAACTTCTTTTTTACCTTAAAACTTCTTCAGAACGTCAAAACTTCTTGTAGATTCTCATAGTATCTTCAGAAATCAAAACTTTATCCAAGCTTCCGAACTTTTTGTAGACCTCAAAACTTCTGCTTGATTTTAAAATTTCTTGTAGACCTAAAAAAATTTTCAGAACGTCAAAAAATCTCCTAGATTCTCAAAATATCTTCAGAAATCAGAACTTTATCTAAACTTCCACTCTTCTTGTAGAACTTCTTGTGCATCTCAAAACTTTTTCTAAACCTCAAAATTTCTTGTAGATTCTCAAACTATCTTTAGAAATCACAACTCTATCTGAACTTCTTCAGATCGTTAAAACATTTTCTTAACTACAAAACTTCTTGTACATCTCAAAACACCTTCAGAACGTTACAACTTCTTGTAGATTCTCAAAATATCTTCAGAAATCAATATTTCATCTAAAGTTCCAAACCTTTTGAAAACCCCAAAACTTTTGCTTGATTTGAAAGAAAATATCCAAATATCTTCAGAACGTTAAAACGTTTTTTAACTAACTACAAAAATTCCAGTAAACCTCAAAACAACTTCTTGACCTAAAATCTTCTTGACTGCATTGTCGAAACGCCGAAACAACTTCTTAACTACAACTTTTTGTAGACCTCAAAACTTCTTCTTAACTTCAAAACTTCCAGTAGACCTCAAAACATCTTCTTGACCTAAAATCTTCTTGACCGCATTGTCGAAACGCCGAAACAACTTCTTAACTACAACTTTTTGTAGACCTCAAAACTTCTTAACTTCAAAACTTCCAGTATTGAGGTCTACAGAACGTTAAAACGTTTTTTAACTAACTACAAAAATTCCAGTAAACCTCAAAACAACTTCTTGACCTAAAATCTTCTTGACTGCATTGTCGAAACGCCGAAACAACTTCTTAACTACAACTTTTTGTAGACCTCAAAACTTCTTCTTAACTTCAAAACTTCCAGTAGACCTCAAAACATCGTCTTGACCTAAAATCTTCTTGACTTCATTGTCGAAACGCCGAAACAACTTCTTAACTACAAAAATCTCAAAACTTCATCTAAACCCCCGAACTTCTGCTTGATTTTAAAACTTCTTGTAGACCTCCAAATATCTTCAGGACATCAAAACGTCTCTTTAACTACAACTACAACTTCTTCAACTTCTTTTACATCTCAAACCTTTTTCTTAACTTCCAAACTTTTTGTAGAAAAAAATCTTATCAATCAAATCTTTTTCCAAACTTCCAGTAGACCTCAAAACGTGTTCATAACCCAAAATCTTCCTAGCTCCTTGTCGAAACGCCGAAACAACTTCTTAACTACAGAGATCTCAAAACTTCATCTAAACTTCATCTTCTAAACTTCTCTTCAACCATGCAACTTTTTCTAGACTTTAAAATGTCTTCTGAGCTTAAACAGTTTTCGAAACCCCAGAAATTTCAGTAACAAAAACCAAAATCGCATATCAACGAAAAAGATTCGCACAAATCAAGCAAAGCTATAACGAGTGGAGTAGCAACAAAATCACTGAACTTGTGTAAAATGAAAGTAAAAGAAAGATTGATTTTTTTTTTTGCAACATAATTGTTTTGGTTTTTATTGAATTATTTGTTGTTTTTTTGTTTTATTTTTTGTTTTGTTTTTTGTAATGCATTTTTCATAGTTTTGAGATATATATATATATATTTGTTGTTTGTTTTTGTAATTTTCATTTGATATTTTTTTGTTGGTTTTAATTTGTTTATTTAATATGTTGTAGCTAATTTGTTGTTTTTGTTTTTTTGCTTTTGCTTACAATAAGCGACAATTAAAAATTGATTAATAATAATAACTAAATTATAAGTAACTAGTTTAGAGTGTAGAGAATACAATTAGAAGGGGGTGGGGGGAGAAAAGAATGAAAGGCGAAGTGTCAACATTGAAAACCTTTGCGCAAAGCTGTAAAGCGGAAACGCGAAACATTCCTTTCTGATGTTCAGAACTAATTTTGTTTGTATATAAATATAAGTGAATGAATTTGTTAATTGCTAAGTAATGCTAGATTTTTTGTAATTGCTCGGTGCAATTGAAAAAAAAAACAATGATGATGACGATAATAATTTCATGGTTGAAGCGCACAAAACCATTGTTGAATAAATCCAATGGGTGAGTTGAGTGATTTTTATTTTTGAGTTTATTATTGGCGCTTGTCGAGTGTTGCTTATTTTTTTTTTGTTTTTTGCATTTTGTTTTTGTTTTTGAAAGCGGACAAAAATGTGTGTGGTATGTTGTTGTTGTTGTTAAAATTGGAAATTTCAAAAACTACTACAAATATGTTTTTAATGCTGTTTTGAGTTTTGCATATTTTCAAGTTTGTTTTGTTTGTTTTTTGTTTTGCGTTTTTTTTTTCTTTATAATTTTATAAATTCAAACAATTTTATATTCTACATAAATTAAATTAATTAATTAATGAATCATTATACATATTTTGTTTTTACATTGCAATCACATGGTGGGATAATCGTTAAATGTATTCATTCCTTGCTTCTTGGCGTCACTTGCTTTCAACATACTTATTAACTTTTATCATTTATTATGCATTGAATAATTTATTGTTTCAAATTTGTTATTTATTTTTTTAACTTTGTTCCTTTTTTTTGCTTTAATGCTAATGTATAATAAAAATTTGTTGTTGTTGTGTTTATGTTTTGTTTTTTGTTTTGTGTGTGTGTGTGTGTCAAATTGAAATTTGCTTTCCTTGCTACATTGGTTCGGCATAAGTTTTAGACAAATTTGCTGCTTTAGCGTTTGATTATTGTGGGTGGTTGTTGTTGTTGTAAGTAGTGGAGCGTAATATATATATTTTTTTAATAATTTAGCCTGTCTTGTTGTTGTGGCGCATTGATTTTTCTATTTATTTTGTTGTTCTGTTTATTAAACTATTTATTTTGTTTTTGCTATTTATTTTGTTGTTTTTGTCTTTTGTCCTGCTAGTGGAATTTTGATTTCTAGTTTATCAAATTTTACTTGCTTATTGTTTGTGTTATTGTTGCTACCATTTATTTGCCTGTGTTGTCTACTGTTTTTTTGTGTTTTTGTTTTTTGTTTAGCAATTTTGTTTTCTTTTTTATTGTTTGTTTTTTTCTTGTAATATATGAATTAAAAATTAAAACTTTACGGCGTTGGGGCATGAATTGAGTTGTTTGAATTGAGTTTTTGTTTTATATATATATTTTCTATATAGTTAATAATTTTTCTGTACTTATTTAAAAACACACATAAACATTTAAATTGTGTAAAATACTACAAAACAAAAGCATTCGCTTCATACAGCAGCTGTCATAAATATGTGTGTGTGTCTGTGTGTATTAGAATGGATGCACTGACATACTTGTCCGCTTAATATTAAACTTGCTGGCTTCAAGTATTTCTTTCACTTTGTTTGCTTCTTCTTTTTCTTTCATTATTCTATTCCTTCTTACTTTTCTTTTTGTTTTGCTTATTCACTTAACTATTAATATTTATCAACGTTTTTCATTCGTTCTTTATTGTTTACAAAATACTTTGAGGAGCACTGGACGTGAGAGTTTTTGTTTTTTGTTAATAATTGTTGTTTTTCTTAATTTTTGTTTGTTTTATTACATATATCATTTTAATTGGTTTTGTTTTTCATATTTTAAAAACGCTAAAAATGCACAAAGCCAAATCGAAAAACATTAATTTGAAAAATTAAACAAAATTTGTTACTCTAAAATTCTATGTTTTAATAATTTTTCTTTTTTATTATATAATTTTGTATTGCTAAATATTAAAAAAATAAAATACTGCAAATTAAAAGCAACACAAAACAAAGCATATGCAACATTGAAAGCGACAAACAAGAAACTTGCTAGCAAATTTTTAATATTCTTTGAAATGTTATACGTTTAAAAATATTTTTTGTTTTTTTTAAATCTGTATTTATTATAAAAAAAAATATTTTTTATATATTTTATTGCAACACATAAAGCTTTGAAAACTCAAAATATTCTATTAACACAAAATTAATGTAGTTGAAAATTGTTTTTTTTTTTAAGTGAAAAAATGTCAGCGCAACTAATGTTTTTTAACCCATTTTGGCCTCTTCACACTTCCAGTTTGCATGAAAGAAAGCACATATATAAATGTGAATTATTATTTATTATGATTTTTCTGTTTATAGCTAAAAGTTGCTTATTTGTTGTGTTTGCAATAGTTATTGTTGTTGTTGTTTTTGTTTCAGTTATTTGTTTCGTTTATTAAATTTATTTGCCTTTTTAAATAAATAGATCACATTCATGGTTCTATTTTTCGCTTCAATTTACTTCACATACATTTTACTTACTATATGTGTTTGTGTGTTTTTCTATGTCTGTGTGTGTGAGTGTATTTGTCTGGTTGGGTTGTTATGTATGAAAGTAAATGAGTTGCGTAAAAAGTCGGTTAGCGCTAAACACAACTAAAACAAATTAGATAAACTAAAACAAAAATTTAAAACATTTCAAATAAATTCAACAAGCTAAATTTTTGATAAAAAAACTGCTAAAAAAATTTAAAAAATAATTAATAATTTTAAGAAAATGTAGAAAGCATTTAAAAATTCAGAAAAAGAACAAAATTATGCCCTAATACCTTAGCATGATTTTTTTAATAAAAACAAATTGAAAACAAATCTTGAGAAAACGAAAAAATTTCAAAAGAATTTAAAACAACTTTACAATTTTTAGAAAATTGAAAAAGATTTTGGAAAACTTTAAAAGTTTTGTTTTTTTAAAGAATTGAAAAAAGTTTAAAACATTTAACATAAATTTAGAACAATTTTCGAAAACATTAAAAAAATTAGAAAACATTTCGAAAAATTTAAGATATTTTCATATTTAAAAAAGATTTTATAAAAATTTTTAAATGTTAAACAATTAAAAAAAATTTTAAAACATTGAAAAAACATTTAGAAACATTTGAAATATTTTTACATTTAAAAAAGATTTTGAAAACAAAAAATTTTTAAAACATTTAAAGAATTTAGAAAAAATTCATGAAAATTTAAAACATTTTTAAAACATTTAAAAACATTTTCGAAACTTTTTTAAAATCATTAATTAAGTGAAAAATAATTTTAAAAACATTTAAAGAAATGTAGACAAATTTCAAATATTTTTAAAACAGAAATTTTTAAAAGATTTTGAAAAAAATAGAAATTTTTAAATAATTTAAACTGATTTTGGAAATATTTAAAATGTTATAAATTTTTAAAACAGAAAAATTAAAAAGAAAAAGGAAAATCTTAAACAATTTACAAAATTAAAAAGAAATAAAAAGAAATAAAAAAATTAGAAAATAAAAAAAACATTTTCAAAAACTTTTGCAAATTTTGCTGCCTCTTTTATGGGTTTTAAGAAAAATTATAGTATTTCGTATGAATATTATTAAAACAAGTTAGTACACTTACACTTAAGAGTAATAAGTTAATAATTAGCTTTAAACGAGATCGTTGTCACTGCATATTTTTTCATGTATTTCTTTCAAAACTTATTAATTTAATTTAATAAATAATCAAACCGTTTGTGTTTGTGGTGTAATTGAAAACCTTTAAGCGTTAGAAAAAAACACCACTCAAAAATTAATTTGATTTTCAAGCATACAACGGATGTGGAAAAATTTATTTTGATCGTAACATTTGATTTTAAATGAATTTTTTTAATTTAGAGAAGTTGTTGTTCAGTTCAATTTTAATGAATTTTTTAAATTTACAGAAATTTTTGTTGTAAGAAATGCGAATGCAAATTGGTACAAATATTTCAGCTTTTCACTTTTGCAATGAAAACTTTAAAATATATTTTCTGTTTTTAATTAATAAAGTTAATTTGCAATAGTGTTCAATAATTTTGGTGTCAATAGTTGTTGGATGGTGGGGAGAGTGAAAACTTGACAAACAACCATACTGACAGTCGATACTTAACGCCCGAAGAATCACAAATCGTAGAACTTGAATCTGCAGTAAGACAAATCAGTTTCAGATTTACTATAGGCGAGCTAACCCCTTGCGATGAATACAAACACAACAACACAGTGTTGCTTCAGAAGGATGTGATCTAAGTGCCAATCAAGGACAATATTCAGGAAGTAGGATGTGGGATGTAAATTATACCAAATCCAAATTTTTTGCGAAATTCCCAATTTTAGAATTTTTCAATATTCGATTAGGAACCATAACTTGCAGATTACGAGACTGAAACAAATATAAATCGCATGTGCTTTTATTTTGGCCATTTCGTTGAAATATTGTCTTAAAAATATGTCTGCATCAGAAACTTTTATTTAAAGTCATATGGATTTTAATTGAATAACGCCAGCATTGTTGAGTTATGAGATCGTTTGCATGGCTTACAGTCATTCTGAGATAATGTGTCAATTCAATAAATATGAGTGTTGAAAAATTTTGTCATAAAATATTAAAATTGTTAATGTTAATGATGAGCCTTACGACTTGAGTTATGCATTAAGCAGCCTCGATTTGGCTTTTTGAATGTATTTGAGATATTTTTTCAACATAGGCAATCATCGACTGGTACGGACTGTATGAACGATCTATGAAATTTTTTCGAATTTTCATAGAATACAAATTTAACTACTCCAGAATAAGATTTCTATCTTAAAGATAGTGCATCTAGTACTTCTTTAGCATTTTCAAATGAAGAACTCCTAAACATCCATGAGTTGTTATCCTGGAATGCAGATTTCCACACATACTATATGAATCAAGAATTTAAGTCCATTTGAGAGTTATTAGAAATTCATGTTGATCCGAGAACCACAATAAACGAATATATCTGATCATGTTATGTGAATACTGCATAGTTCCGATCCTTTCATTGATCTGCGCCACTTCGGTACCGATTCCACAATTTCCTTTTTAGGAAATCATGAAAAAGAAAAATAATGCTTTAAATTAATCCCGGTTGGCTGTTGAACGTTGGTGGACTGTAATGTCATCTCATACAAAGAGAGAGAAGTTTTAAAACTCCTCATTGCGGTTGATGAATGGATGATGAATGGATCCTTATGACCAAAGTTGAAGATGACAAAGGCATATCTTCGTAATTGCCGAGTTGTATTGGATACTGTTTCAATACTTTATTGGTCAACACAAATGTCGATCGTCTCTGCAGTTGATTATGAACCAGGCCGAGGCCGAAGTGGTCGAGAGTTTTCGAGTAGAAACCTCGCCTAGGAACCGGCAGAGATCTATCAATCGTACCAGAAGTTGCAGAGGACCCTGACAAGAGTTCTGGCACTGAATATGCAAACAAGAAGAGAAAAGAGGTATTGAGAGGCTTCAAGCAACAGTTACCACTTCCACCAATTTTTGGAATTTTCCTACTGACATTCTGACCAAGTTTCGACTGACAGTATAACGATTTAGAATATTGCAAAACACTGTTATTACTTAAATCTTCGGAGAACACACTGGGTCACATAGACCCTGACTTTTACTTTAAGCCACAATATCTGTTTCAAAAACTGTTTTTTAAGTGAATTTTTTAAGTATCTTATGAACTTCTGATATTTCTATAATAAATATTTAGAAATTGTTCAAACAATATTCAAAATATATGCCAGAAATTGCCATGACTCAAAATATTCAATAGTGGTGGAATTATAGGCAATCAAAATTGAACAGAGTGATACCGATAATTGAAAAAATTTGATTCTTTCTTCGAAGGTTAACTTTGTTCTCAATGCTAAAGTGAATTTTTCTGTAATATTTTTATAAAAAACTAAAAAAGAATATTAATAAAAAAAAATTAAAATTCATTAAAACAAAAAACATGAGTTAAAGTGAAAAAAATGCATATATGTTTAGTTGTTTCTTGAGTTGCGGTGTTAAATGTTTGCTCGCTTTGTGTGGTATTAAAATATTTGTTTGTTTTGTGGATTTTCTCTTGATTTTTCATATATAGTTAACTACGTTTTGATATATATATATCATATATATTATATATACCTACTATATGTATAATACGTTACTATATAACACAGATGACTTTATCTTTGCTTCTTCCAACTCCAAAACCTACTCTCAATCGTTCCATATTTGCAAAATAAAAACAAAAAAAAAATTATAATATTATAATAAGATGCTACACAGTTTTCCCCAATGCTTCATGCCAAAACCGATTCACATTACCCCGCTTGCCCCCCCCCCCCCCGCTACACTGAATGCGCGTTGCCGTAGTTCATTTTTCATTTCAATTTCATTTTGTTGTTGTTTTTGTTGTTTGTTGTCATTTCAATTTAATTTTGTTGTTGTTTTTGTTTTACTTTAGTTTTATGTTAAAGTTATTTTTGTCAGAGTTTTTTGCGTTTGGTTTTTGTTTTTATAAAAAAGTTTGATTCTTTTCTCATTTTTGCATTTTTCATTTGAGTGGCTTTTTGTTTTAAATTGTTTGTTCTTTTTGTTTAGTTCTTTACTATCAAAGTTTAATATTGCCCAAAAAAACGGATTTTTGTTTCATTTCTCATTTGTGTATTCTTTGCAAATATGTGTTATAGAAAAATTTGTTGTTTGTTGTAGTTGTAGTT
This sequence comes from Melieria crassipennis, assembly GCA_963668005.1. Taxonomy (NCBI): domain Eukaryota; kingdom Metazoa; phylum Arthropoda; class Insecta; order Diptera; family Ulidiidae; genus Melieria; species Melieria crassipennis. The sequence goes on along the minus strand of OY764962.1, from coordinate 71,121,656 downwards.
GTTGCTGTTGTTAGCCTAATTTACATACAAATGGTACACTACGAAACTACGCTGAGACTAAACCACTACAGACACGCATTTAGTTCTTTGAGTTTTTCACCTTTAATTGATTTTTTTACTTCGTTTTTTATGCTTTGTTTTTGTTGTTCTTCTTCGGGTTTTTGAATAATGAATGAACAAAGTTTTACTGAATGCGTCAATGAATTGGTTTTTTATTAATTAATTTATTTATTTATGTGCTTTTTTTAAGGAAATTTTAGTCAATGCTGGCCAATGGTGCAAGAGGAAAGCTTGGCTTAATTTCGTTTTTTGACTTGGCTTGCAAGTTTGGTTAGTAGGTGCTATTGTAAATTGTTGTTGTTGTTGCTATTGTTGCTTGCGAAAAATCTAATAAGCGCTCTTAATAACTTAGAATGGGCCAAGCAATGAGGAATATTTGCAATTAATTGAATACTTGGCATACGAAATGGTTAGTTGTGATGAGGGTCGGTCAGGCGGCCTGTTGAGTTGTCGAGCTGTGCAGTGGGGCAAATTTTAAAAATCAAGGGTTACTGAAAGTTTGGTAGGACCAGAGTTTAGAGCTTTTTAGATGAATGGTCAAATTGCGCTTTGACATTTTTAAATATAGTCACAAAACCAATTAGAGTCGGGAGAATATAGAAAAGGTTGTTTAAGTTCTTTAAAGTTCAAACAGTTTCGAACTAAGAAAAACAGAAAATTTTTTTAAAACTTATTTAAAAGACCAATGAGAATCGAACGAATATAAAAAAGCAAGTTTTTAAAAAATGTTTGAAATTTTAGACAGTTTCGAACTACACAAAAATTTGACGGAAATTTTGAATACAGTCATACAACCAATGGGAATTGAATAAACATTAAAAACAAATCTTTAAGACTTATTTTAAGGACCAATGAATCGGAAATGTATGAAAAAAGGAAATTGTTACAAATTTCTTTAAGTTCAGAAGGGTTCGAACTACCCAAATATGAGCGAAATATCTTAAATGTACTCATAAAACCAATGAGAATCGAGGGAATATTAAAGATAGCTTCTTTCTTCTTTTTCTTTTCTTTAAAATACCAATGAGAATCGAAAGAATGCAGTGAGAAACGAACTACCTGCCTCTAAAATGAGGAAGAAAATTGATTTGGTTCTGATTATCTTGAAATATTATTATTTAAAAAAATTATGTAATACAATAGTAAAAACATCTGTATTGAGAATTATTAGAAGACACTCTTTCTAACTAATTTCGACTTGTAGAGATACAGTCAAGTTTTGCTTGTCAGAAAAATTAAGTTTTTAGAGCAAAAGTTTGACTTTGACACTTAACGAAGTCAATAGAGAAACTTATATTTTTTAATGAGTTTTCAAATTATAGCTCAAAGCGTTTGGTTTGTATTCGAACAACTTTTTCTCTGGCTCTGTGTAATTTCGTTGCCTAAGAAAACAAATGTCGTATGTCCTATTAAAGTCAATGGAACATACGACATTTGATTTCTGAAGCCACAATTAATTTTTATTTTATTTAATTTAGCTTTGATTTTGAATTTGCTTACCTTGACTTCTTAACCCTTTAACACTCTAGTCAAATGCCTTAGCCGTAAAATGACTGCTGCTGTCATATGGAACAGTTAGCGCTGCTCTAACCTCTCAATGATTGTTTTTGTTCCACTGCCAACTCTCATAGCTCAACAGTTTGCTTGCCTTTTCTATGTAACTACTATGTTTCTGTGTGTGTGAATTTTGATTAAAAATAACTCCTAATAATGAAAGAAGTTGTTTTTTCTTTACATCTTTTGCATATTTTTTTTAATTAATATTTGTTGTTGTTTTTAGTTTTATAATTACTATGATTATTATTAAGTTATCATTAATTAATATCACATCGACTTTGTTTGTTTGTTGTGGTTTTGGAGTTTTTCAAATTTTTCCTGGTTTTTGAAAAACTCACACAATATTTACTTAAATTTTTGTTTTTGGTTGCATAATTGCAAGAAATAAATTAAATGTTTCTTTTGGGTTTTAGTTTGCCTGCTTATTGATTTGTTGTTGTTGTTGTTGTTAATACTACCATAAATATTGGCGATAATTTTCGCATGGTTTGAATTACTTATCTCAGTTGTTTGTTTTCCTTTTTTGAAATCTGCTACTACATAGACGGGTGCGTGTGTGTGTATGTGTGTGTGTATGTGAGTGTGTGTGTGTGGGGGAGGGCGTGTCGTCAGCTCGAAAGTGTTATCGCCGCTACCTCCCCGCACCCATCGAGTTGCCGGCAACTGTATTTACCACTTGGCTTGTTGTTCTTGTTGTAAGTAGTTGTTGTTGTTGCTATTGTGATTCTAGTTTGTTGTTGTTGCTGTGGATATTGATGACAACGATAATGATGTTTCAATGATGGTAATGTGTGCTTTTTTTCATTGCAAAAAAGTCTGGTCCAAAGTTTTAGTTGCTATACATATTGTATATAAATTTGTTGTAGTTATTGTTGTTGTTTTTGCCTCTGTCGACTTGTTACGGTTGTTGTTGTTGTTTGTTGTTGATTAATTGATTGATTGGTTGATTTTTGTTTGGTATCGACGCAATTATCAAAAAAGGATAACAGTTTTTAATGCTCGGAGGGATTTGCGCGTAATATAAATATTTTCGCTTTCTTTGTTGTTGTTGTTGTTATTGTTATGCCACGCCTACTATGAAAATTATATAGAGTCTTGGTCTTAGCTAATACACAATTGACATGCCCCTTGTCGTCGGCAGCGCCTTTGCTCAGAGAATTTCACTTCAAACATTCTCTACGCCGCCGAACTTCTCTCTCTCTCTCTCTCTCGCGACAATAATGCGCACGTTGCTCAGCGCTCTTATACGCCCACTAATCGCAGGAATAGAGCTTGTTTTTGGTCAAGGTGAAGGCGGGGCTGATCAGAATGGTATTGCTGCGTGTGAGATTTCTGCAAAATTTCAAAACGAAAGTAATTAAAAATTTTGTTAAAAAGTAGTAAAATTATGTGTGAAATTGGTGGGCCAAGGGTTAAAGTCAGTTGCGCACGCAGAGGGGGGAGAGTTGTTGAATTATTCAAAACCCTTTCAAGTGAAAGTATCTGGCAAACATTTTAGTTGCCAAATATGATTTCAACTGGTTTTGGGCTCAAAAGTTGTGGATGAAACCCTCCGAAATTAAATTCTGTATGCGCCACTGGTTAGGGGGATGACGTACTTTAGGAATTGTGGCAAAAGCGAAGTCCAGCCGCTCTTGTCCTGTTTCAGCGTTAAATACAACTCGAAGGTGGACACCGTATTGGGATCCACTTTGAAAGAAGCAATGCGTCTGCAAAGAGAGAGAAAGACAAGAAGCGATGTAGTAATTGTGATGGTAATTAAAGGTAATTATTGGTTTTTGTGTGGTCTACAAATTGACACAGGTGGATGCTTTTACTTTTTAGAAATATGGGGAAAAAGAGGAGTAATTGACATCTTTAGTAAAAATAATCATTCAAATTAGTCTCCTGTATCATCGTACGGTAATTTGAAGGTAATTACTTTTAAGAATCCAGTACTCTTACTTTTTAAGTATCCAGTACATATAAAACTGGCTCGCTTTGACCTCACCTTTTCAGAGTAATTGACTAATAAGTATAAGGAATCATTGAAATCAGTCTCCAAAGTAATCGTACGGTAATCTAACGGTAATTACTTGATGCTATTTGGGTTAAGAATCAGTAGTTGTAAAAGAAAATGTTGCTTAAAAGAAATGAATTGATTCCCTTTGTAATTATACTGTAATCTAACAGTAATTACTCGATGCTATTTAGGTCAAAAATTAGTATTTGTAAGACCAAATGTTGCTTATAAGAATCCATCACATTTTGAATTGACTCGTTTTAACTTAACTCCTTCAGAGTAACTGATTACTAAGTATAAGGAATCATTCAAATCAGTCGGCTATGTAATCGTACAGTAATCTAACGGTAATTACTTGAAGCTATTTGCTTAAAAAATCAGTAGTTGTAAGAGCAAATGTTGCTTATAATTATCCACCACATTTTGAATTGACTCGCTTTAACTTAACCCCTTCAGAGCAACTGATTACCAAGTATAAGGAATCATTCAAATCATTCTTTTATGAAATTGTAATCTTAAAGTAATTACTTGATGCTATTTGGTTCAAGAATCAGTAATTGAAAAAAATGTTGCTTCTAAGAATTCAATACATTTCAAACTCACTCGCTTTGACTTAACCCCTTCAGAGTAGTTGACTAATAAGTACTTGCTCGTAGTGTTTCTTCTATGAATCCAATATATCTTAAACTAATTCCGCTTTAACGTAACCTCTTCAGAGTATTTGACTAATAAGTATAACGAATCATTCAAAATAGTGTTCCATGTAATTATACGATAATCCAACAGTAATTACTTGAAGCTATTTGGTTTGTGAATCAGTAATTGAAAAAACAAATAATGCTTCAAAGAATCCGGCACATTTTAAACAAATTCGCTTTAACGTAACCTCTTCAGAGTTATTGACTAATAAGTACAAAGAATCATCCAAATCAGTCTCCTATGTAATTATAAGTAATCTAACAGTAATAACTTCAAGCTATTTGGTTTAAAAATTAGTAGTTGTAAGAACAAATGTAGCTTCAAAGAATCCAGCACATTCGAAACAAATTCGCTTTAACTTTACTTCTTCAGAGTTATTGAATAATAAGTATAACGAATCATTCAAAACAGTGTTCCATGTAATTACACGATAATCCAACAGTAATTACTTGAAGCTATTTGGTTTAGGAATCAGTAATTGAAAGAACAAATAATGCTTCAAAGAACCCAGCACATTTTAAACAAATTTGCTTTAGCTTAACCCTAAACAGAGTAATTTATAATTAATTAAAAGGAATCATCCAAATCAGTCTCCTATGTAATTGTACAATAATCTAACAGTAATTACTTGAAACTATTTTCTTTAAGAATCAGCAGTTGTAAGAACAAATGTAGCTTCAAAGAATGCAACATATTTGAAACTGACTCGCTTTAACTTAACCCCTTCACTACCAACTCAAACATGCTGTCAACAAACAAATTTTCTTTTTTGTTTTAGCAAACACACACTCAGTCTTCAATCTTCAAATCTGGCCAAGTCAGCAAAAAATTCAACCGGCACACATGTGTCCCAACGGTCCTAAGAGGCTTAAACGCCATTCTACGCTTCAAATATTTGCCAAGTAATCGTTCATCATACACAAATATGCACTAATTACCTCACATTGTTCGGCTCGTCCTCAAAGTCAATGTACAGCGAACAGCCGCGCACGCCGCACGGCTCCCGCTCCGACGCCTGAATTATTTCCTCCGCAATGCGCGGCATGAGATCATATGGCAACGAGACTTCGGTGCAGGCCAGATGGCGACTCTTGGCGGCGCGCAGCTCCGCCTGTACGCGCTGCGCCAGCTCGTTGACAGCGGCCACATCGATGTCATGGCAGGCGCTGCTGAAACGTGCCGCCGCCGCCAACGTGGGGTCCTCGTAGCAGAACAGATTGTTGTTGTAGGCATAATCACCGTTCGCGGTGGGATCTGCCGGTACGGCCTCCATGAATGATTGCTGCTGCTGCTGCAGCTGATTGCCGGCAACCTTCTGCTGTGCGCTGTGGTGGGGATGTTGGTTGTTGTGGTGGTTGTGTTGTTGTTGTTGTTGTTGTTGGTGATTATGCTGATTGTAATGGGTGGCACCGTAGTGATGATTGTTGTGATAGTAGTGATGCCGCTGCTGCTGTTGCGAGTGTTGCTGCTGGTGCGGCTGCGCCGGCTGATAGAGTTGCGGTGTGCGGCCGACGTCCACAACGTCAACGCCTTCACTATTGTCAACGCTGTCCGGCTGCGATTCGGCGTAGCGCTGCTGTAATTGTTGCTGCTGCTGTTGCTGATTGCGTTGATTGTGAGCAGCAGTTTTACCGTTGGTGGTGTGATTGTTGGCTGCGGCTGTTGGAGGCGGCGGTGGCGGCGTTAACGGACTCGTCCAGTCTGCGCATGCAACGAGAAGAACACAAAGAAAAGAACCGGTGAGCTTATTGAAAAAACAGTTCCGTCTAAACTGACAATTTGAAAATTTCATTGGCGTTGGCGTTGAGGAAAATTTTCGAATAAACAAAAAATATATATCGGATGTCTGTTGATAGGTGTTGCGAGCGGTCAAGCCTCAACCAGTTACATGCAGGTTGTGGAAAACTAATAGTTTTACAACTAATAGTTGAAGATATTTTTTGTATATTTAAGTAAATAAAAAACTAAACATCAGTTAAGGGAAGCTTTCGAAGGAAATAAGACAAATATTTTTAATAAATGCTATTCTTAACTTTTGAATAGTTTTTTAAGTGCTGGCCTCTTCTAGCAAACCTTAATGACCAATTAAAATTATAACTTTTCATTGAAATCCACAAGTAGTAACTACAAGTAATTTTATTAAATATCAGTTTCGGCCAAAAAATGGCCGAAAAGCCAAAACCGAAACTTTCTAGAACATTTTTTTACATTTTATTTTGTAGCAGATATATAGTGAAAGGAGGAGTAATTTGGATGCCACCAATGTAAATAAACTTTATTTTTAGCATATAATATTAAATTATTTAATTATGAATATTAGCGAGTAAGGTACGAAAGGGTAATTTTTTCATGTTTATGTTTTTAAAAAATGAATAAATTATTTTTATTAATAGGTATTTATTTATTTATGTTATGTTTGTTTGTTTGTTCTTTATTTACTTAATGTAAAATTCTTTTGTTGAAAAAAATTGCTTGATATGGTGATTTTTATTTTAACTAGAAAGTTTCGGTTTCGGTCGAATATTAAAAACAAAAACCGAAACTCGGTTTCGGTTTCGGCCCAAAAAAGTGGTTTCTGTCGGACACTAGTTCTAAGGTTACATTCTCATTTATTGATTTAACCTAAAGAAATTATTTCCTATTTTATTGAAATCCACAAGTAGTACCTACAAGTAATTTAATTTAATATTTATGAAAATATTTTCTAGTGTTCAGACACACAATGAACTGAGATGTAAGGATCTATAAAAGATGAAAATGCATTGCAACATTTTGGGGAAGGTTCTAAGGTTACATTTTCAGTTATTGATTTAACATAAAAAATTTATTTGCAATTTTATAAGGGACGCTTTTTAATATAATTTAACTTCAACTTTTATCTATTCTTATAAGAAATAAATACTTATTCTTCACATAAAAATGATGGCCCATTGCTTTCCCTTTGTTTTCAAATTTGTCCCCCATTGAAAAGTCCCAACTCATACATTGGCAACACTTGTCACTGGTCACAATTACATAGAAAACAGCTGATCACCGCTTCTGCACCGGCTGTGGAACGCCAGCGAAAATTGCACATAAAGTGTATCTATATATAAAAACAACAACAACAACTGGGTATACACAAAACACATGTGAACGCCAACGTTACACCCCCTGTTGCCACCACCATGCATCAACTTCACCAACAATAACAACACTATCGACACAGCAAAAGTGAAACGGAAAATGCAGAAAATTCTTGGCAGTGAGTGAGAGGTCGAGCCAAACAGCTGAGCGCTCAATATTAACGCACAATTATAGCGGCACTAAATAAGTAACAGCGCGAGCGGCCGAGCGAACCAAAGAGCGCATAAATGAATGAGTGACTGTAGAATAGCGGCAGCACAAATTACAGCAACTGTAGCAACTCATGTTTAGAGAGATGAAGAGTGCGTGAGCGTCACAGATTTTGCCTTTCGGTTTCGTTGGCAAGTGGAGTGTTTGTTGGCCTGAGTGCGAGTGCGAGTGTGTGTGGAGTGCGAGAAGAACTGTTGTTTCATTGACATTGTTGCTGTACACAGCTACGTGCAGCAGCTGTGTTTCATAAGGCATTGGCCAGACTGTAATTTTGCTCGTCGAACAATAGGAAAATCGTGTAGCAGCGAGCATGCAGTGACGCTTTAAGCAATATGAAGATTTTTGTGCAGTAGTTCAAGGTCACAGTCGGAAAGGTTTAATGGAATTGGGTGGACCAAAATGTGTCCTGTTTGAGCTGTTTGAACTCAGAAGAGTTTTATGAAAGCGAAAAACAGAGCGGGAACAAAAAAGAAAGTGGAATTTTAAGTTCTGTTTAGTGGCAGTCGAAATGACAACTAAGTGGGCCCAGTGCATCATGTCAGAATTAACTGGGCCCGATTCGTTATTATTTGAATTCTCAGTTAGTTCAGTCTTCATCATATCAGAACTGATTGGAACCAATTAGTTCAGGCTGCATAGGGACAAACTGGGTACTGTCATGTGTTATCTCGACTCTCAGTTATTTAAAAGATGCATCATGTCAGGCCTGACTGGGCCCGATTGGTTATTATTTCGATTTTCAGTTAGTTCAGGCTTCATCATATCAGAACTAAGTGGAACCAGTTAGTTCAGGCTGCATTATGTCAGGACTAACTGGGCCCGATGCGTTATTATTTGAATTCAGAATTAGTTCACGCTGCATCATGTCAGGACTCAAGGCCCGATTGGTTATTATATCGATTCTCAGGTTGCATCTGAGTTCGGAAAATTATTACCTCGACTTCTGGCAACCAGAACTTGTAATGCCGCTTCATCTTTCATCAACACCTCAACAGAAAACGATTTCAAGCCACAGCAGCACTTTTCATTTCAACTCGAATCAAACACGAGCATCGAACGTGATGTGTTTGCCGAGCAAAATTTTCCATGTAACACGAACCAAGCACCTGAACAAAAAAAAAAACCAGCAACCAGTGAGCGTCAACAGCGCCACATTTGCTCATCTTTGTGGCAACTGAGCGAGCACTGTTCATGTTATTTTTACAGCGTTTAGTTATGTCAGCCGAATGAGTGGAGCGCACACAGTCGGCACGGTGCGGGTTGCAAGGGGTGAGAGGGCGCTTGCCACATGGGTTACTGTCCGACACGAACGCTGGTGCGGTGAGACGAAATCACCTGGCAACTCAGCTGGAAATCAGCCGACTTTTAGTTGACTTTTCTTCCATCCACCATGTTCGTAGTGGTATTCCTCTAATAGCGGCGCGCGGGCACGGGAGTGCCGTGCAGCAGTAGGGAACACAGCGAACTGGTGCAAACAGACAACAGAGTGGTTAATGTATCTGGCACAAATGACCAGCAGCATGACAGTTGAACTATTAGCTAAAAAAAAAGATTGAAGTGTCAAAGTGGGTATTTAAATATTTAACTATTTATTCGTTGCCATTATAAAACATTACATGGTATTGAATGAATTTTTAATGCTGGGGATTAAAAGCAATTTGGCTTCCCAATAAAAGCGAATTTGATTTTTAGAAATTTTTAGTAGCATAAAATCTCTAAAATTGCATTAGTTAGAACTTGTTCTGTAGATTTTTTTTGATAAAAGTATACAATTTGGAATTTAAATTAGAATTTGATTTTTAGAAATTTTTCCTAGCATAAAATCTCTCTCTCTAAAATTGCAATAGTCTGCTTCAGAATTTTTTTATGAAAGTATAAAAAATATTTATAGGCTATTTTAAAGAAATATTGAAATTGATTGATATTAATTGGCCTTAGAAAATTTTTAAAATAAATTTATGAAAACATTAGAAATATCTTCTCAACATTATAAAAATCAATTGCCGCAATTACGACAGATCATCAATTAAAAACGGCTCGACTGATTTGGCTAATTTGTTGTTATTGTGTTCTTAATTGTCAGGAAAAGGTTTGCATTAAAGAGAATTTTTCGAAAATCCGACGGAAAAGTCGGGGAGTGGCACTTCTTCACTAGCAGAAGTTTGTAGTGTAACTGTAGAATTATAAGTCACCTACAAGGAAACTCGGAACAAATTTACAATAGTGAAGGCGTGTCCTTCAAGTGGGATGAGCTTTGGACTAGAAGGCATACAACGAGTAATTTTGATATCAAGTAGCTTTGGAATTAGAAGGTGAAATTAAATACGAAATATTTTTATATTTAAAAAATTTACAGACACTTTTCTTGTCAGAAAAGTCTGAATCTTGATCAAAAGTACAGCTTGGAACTGTAACTCAATTATTTATAAAAGACTTCTATATAAAAAGTTACTCCAGAAATGTTAGTTACTTTAGTTCACTTAGTAACTGATTGCTTTGGGTTCTGTTCCATTTAGTTACATATTTCATTTGTTGAATCTATTGAAACATTCTAGCCGCCTTAATTGAGCCTTTCTTTCTATTGGGAAAAGAAGACAACCCTTTCGCTTATCTAAGGCCTTATTGATTAAACTCATTTACTTTTATAACTTCTGAAATGTTTTTGAAATAGGAAACATACTGATTTATAACAATGCAGCTATTCAAACTTTTTTTTCTCAATTATGTATAAACATATATATTACATAATTACTAAGTACAGTATTCCTCGGTTATATGCAACTGGCTTATACGAATTTTTCCCTTTGAAGCATCAAAACTTGTGCATTTCCCTTTTAAAATGTGCTCAATTGATTTCGATACAAGCTCTTCCGAATATTGTATATTTTCGTAGACTAAAGGTAATTTATTCAGTAATCTTTAAATTACTAGTACTGCAGGTAGAATAATCTTCATAGAAATTGGTGGACTCGTATCTACCAGCTTGCCAGATGTTTATTGACTAAAAAACAACCACTTTTCGGGGATGTGCACAGGCGAAACACATATTGAGTCCTCTTTCGTCATATTTTGGGGTCTACTGTACATGTAAATAACTTCATTTACTTGATTTGCCGATACGAAGTACATATTGGGCCCACTTGTGTCATATTCTGGGGTTTACTGTACAAATAAATTACTTCATTTTCTTGATTAACAGAAGCGAAGCCCATATTCGGTCCCCCTTCGTTATATTCAAGGACCTACTGTACATATAAATGAGTTCATTTACTCGATTTGCAGAGGCGAAGCACATATTGGGTACCCTTTCGTCATATTCTGGTGTCTACTGTACATGTAAATTACTTCATTTACTTGATTTGCTGAAGTTAAGCCCATATTGAGACCCCCTTCGTTATATTCTTGGACCTACTGTACATGAAAATGAGTTCATTTACTCGATTTTCAGAAGCGAAGTACATATTGGGTACCCTTTCGTCATATTCTGGGGCCTACTGTACATCTGAATGACTTCATTTACTCGATTTTCAGAAGCGAAACACACATTGGGTCCCCCTTCGTCATATTCTGGGGCCTACTGTATATGTAAATGACTTAATTAACTTGAACTTGTATCAATTTGCAGCGCATTTTCGCAACTCCTGTATACCAAATGTTTATATTCAATGCATTTGTTTATCAATATTTCAACATGTTAAAGTCAACATTTGTAAATGAAATGAAATCAGTGTCTGAAATCAAGCAATGCTTCTATATACATACATATATACATTTACTAAAGTGAGGGAGCCAATGAGTCGTAACGTGCGTGAGCTGAATAGGGCTCATCTGAGTATTTGTAAAGTAAGTAGTAATTAAAGTTACTATGAGTTGATAAGCTTCATGCGACTCATTTATTGAAAAAGTATTTGTCGAATTTTGGAAAAATATATACCGAACAAATATTTTCTGTTGCTTGACTAACTTTATACGAAAGCGAGCCTTTAACTTATGCACAAGATAAAAATTTTAAATTATGTTTTTCTGGCTAGCACACAAAAACTTGTACTCTACAAATCTACCAGTTCACAAAAAACTTGGCTTGAGAAATCGAAATAAATTCACTAATAAGTTGACAGCAAGTCTAAAGTGAACCTGAGTGGGGGTCTGTCCCTTATTTGCTTTCATTACCGTATGCGGCTGTCGCATCGCCGCAACACAATTCGTCGTCTACAGTGTGTGGATTGTCATGGGGGTGAGGTGAGGTGAGGTGAGGTGAGGTGAGGTGAGGTGAGGTGAGGTGAGGTGAGGTGAGGTGAGGTGAGGTGAGGGTGTTGTGGGCCGGCAGCAGGGCGCTTTGGGTAGGCCTCAGCTCCACTATGCTGCATAATAGACCAACACTCACATGCATACATACATGTATGCACATATGGATGCATGTATGAAAGTGTGTAAGCCCACCTAACTGGTGCAACTACAAAATTTGCCGCTCGCTCCTTGCGTTTTGCTGTTCGACTGCATCGAGCGCACTGACAGAGAGTGAGTAATTATGTGCACTGCCCCGCTTCGCCTCAGTGCGCTGGGCGAGAGATGTTGGCGCACAGCATGCGACAGTCGTCCGTCAGCGGACGACAGGTTCAGTGCTCGCCGAATGACACTCGCGTTGGCAACAGCAGCAATAACAATGCGTCCAAACTGCGAAACACACACATTGCGGCTGCAGCGACAACTGCATCAACAACAACAACAACAAGAACAGCAATGTAACGACATGAAAGATTCGCCGGCTGTCGGGCCGAAGACACGTTTGCAGCAAGGCGAAGGTGAAATTTCGTCAGACGATTTTTGCATTGCGCCTGCCCGCCTCTGCCCACCCGCCACCTCGACCACTACAGCGCTGGCAGTGCTGTTGGTGCCTTTAATTGCCAACACGCGAGCAGTGCTCAAGCGCTGAAGTGATTTGCTAAAAAAGGATCAAATGAGAAGCGCGCTGACTGGGTGCGACTTGTGCAGCGAGCACAGACGAAAGCATGCAAAAATAAATCACAGCCGCGTGCAAATAGCAACAACTGAAATAACAACAACAACAACGAAATATTGTATAAATAAGGCAAACGAACAACAACAAGAACAACAACAACAACGAGCACAGTTTGCGAACAACAACAAATATGCAAATGAGGGTTGCATCACGTCACGTCGCGCACAAACAAAATCAACAAAATCGTCGCGTGTGCAGTAAAAGAAAAAGGGGCGAAAGTGTGTGGGTGGTTGGCGGGAGAGGGGGGTGGAGAAAGGGACGGTGTACGGCATTGTGAGACGCGCTAAGAGCACGTAGCCGCTTGCCGGGTGTTTGCAATGGACGTGTGGGAGAACAAGAAAAACATGAAGAGGATAGCGGAAAAGAAGAAGAAGAAGAGTATACATCCAAGAGGAAGCAGCCGCGCCAATGTAATTACAACATTTGCTCTAATGCAAAAATTCGCAATTAGAAAGTGTGAATGCCAGTGGGTGCGCAGTTGAGGAGGACGATGGGCGGGGGGGGGGGGGGGGGGGGGGTGGAGGGGGAATGAAATATGGGAATAATGAATAAAAAAAAACCATGTGAAATGACTTTAATTTTGATGAAGCTGTGCGTTCTTCCCACAACACAACACAAGCGTTGTTTGTCGGCTAATGGCGGCTGCAGTTTGAGCTGCATCAGTGCAATAGCAACAACAACAACAAGCAATTAAGTTTGGTTAGAAACGAATGTATGGAATTTTTAAATGATTTTTGACCATGTCATTTTTTAGAAAGTTGGATTGTAAACAAAACGTTTGACTGATGTTTGGTTTTATCTCAAAAGTGAGCCAGGTTATGTATTTCTGAAAACATTTACGCCTTTTTCATTGAAGGTTTACACAAATTTGTTTGGAATATAGGTCATGTAATCATGTTTTACTTAAAAAAAAAATATTGATAGAGAGTAGAAAAGTCTTTTTTGAAAACCAAACCAGGATTATATTTGTGTAATCCTTTTTAATTGAAAGAGTACCAGTGGCGGGTTCAGGGGGGTTTTGAGGGTTGAAATCCCCCGAAATATAAGGATCGACTTTAAAACTACATACAAATTAAAAGGTATTTTATAAATTTTAAAGAATTACTTTTTGAAACCCCCCGAAATATTTTTCTGAATCCGCCCCTGAGGAGTACACAAATTTGTTTGGAATATAGGTCATCATGTTTTACTTAAAAGAAAACAATATTGATAGATTAGAGAAGTCTTTTTTGAAACGCAAATCAGGATTACATTCGTGAAATCCTTTTTAATTGAAGGACTACACAAATTTGTTTAAAAATATAGGTTATGTAATAATGTTTTACCTAAAAGGGAAACATTGATAGAGAGTAGGGAAGTCGTTTTTGAAAACCAACAACGACTCAATAACTAATTTGATTTTTTGAATACCTAATTTGATTCAAGTTGTGACGGTGAGATACTCTAAAATATGAGATATGAAACATAAGATATGAAAAATAATATTGCATGATTGAGAGGCATATTTAAAAATTTTGGAAAAGTGGCGATTTATTTCTCAATGTAGTCTACTTTCAACTCGATACACTTGACCCAGCGATGCTCCAACTTCTTTAACCCGTCTGAAAAATACGTTTTCTGGAGGTCTGCAAAGTAGGCCTCCGTGGCGGCGATAACCTCCTCATTCGACTCAAATTTCTGCCCGGCGAGTGACTTTTTCAAGTTTGGAAACAAAAAGAAGTCACACGGGGCCAAATCTGGAGAATACGGTGGATGGGGTAGCTGTTCGTAGCCTAATGCGACCAATTTGGCCGTGACGACGGCGGAGGTGTGAGCTGGTGTGTTGTAAAGGTGAAAGAGCACTTTTTTCTTCGAAAAATGGGGCCGTTTTTTCTGCAATTCGGCATCGAATCGGCCTAATAGTTCAGCATAGTAGAGCCCTGAGACCGTTTTGCCCTTCTTCAGGTAGTCGATGTAGATCACACCTTGTGAATTCCAGAAAAAGGTGGCCATACCCTTTCCGGCCGATGGGACAGTCTTTGCCTTCTTCGGAGCACATTCGCCAGGCAAGTCCACTGTTTCGACTGTTCCTTGGTCTCTGTTGTGTACCAGTGAATCCATGTTTCTTCGACGGTCACGAAACAATGCAGAAACTCCTTCGGATTGCGCTTAAACAGTGTCAAACACTGCTCTGAAGTGGTCTCACGGATGCGCTTGTTGTCCGGAGTGAGCAAACGCGGCACCCATCGAGCTGACAGCTTTTTCATACCCAATATTTCATGCAAGATATGACCCACGCGGTCTTTTGAGATGCCGACTGTCTCAGCTATCTCGCGCACCTTCAATCGGCGGTTTGCCAATACGAGATCGTGGACTTTTGTCACGTTACCCTCCGTGGTAGCCGTTTTTGGGCACCTGGGCGTCAGAAACTGACGTGCGACCACGTTGAAACACGTTAAACCAATTTTTGAGGGTCGCCATTGAAGAATAAGAGTCACCGTACACAGCATCCAAGCGCTCTTTGATTTCGCTGCGCGATTTCCCTTCCAAAACAAAAATCGAATCACCGACCGATATTGCTCTTTTTCCATTTTTCTAAAATCCGCGGACACGTTCGTTTCCACACGCGGTCAAAACAAAACTACTAATCCAATATGGCTGAAATTTTGACAGTAGACGTCTACAAGGATGTACTACACGATAGTAAATTTCTCTTATGATAGTGGCACCATCGGGCGGTGGGGCTAAGTACTTATCGGACTGCCCTCGTAGATTTGGATGTATAGATAGAGAAGAAAATATAGATAACATACAAAAGGAGAGACAAGTAGGCAAATCGATGGATGAATAATCTAACGATGAACAATCGATCGATAAATAAAAATAGGTAAAAACTGTACAAAAATAAAACAGTAGCAAAAATAATTTTAAGGTAAAATGAATGCTTAAATTTATAGATTAACATACACACAGGTTTTCATTTTGATGTGATCCGCACAAACTTGAAACCATATATGCTGCCCATATTTAAAAAAAACACATATATTTGGGGGTGTTTGAACCCCCCTCACTCATTTATGGATCTAAAGATAAAGAGCGACAGCTGAAACGACTAATTAAATTTAAATAAATTATAATAATAATAAATAAATAAATAAAAAAGATAGAAAAATGACCTCCACATAACCATTAAATTTCCTTTTCTTATAGTATTTTATTTTTCTTTCTAACTCGTCTTCTTGTTCTTCGCATATTTAATTTTTTTTCTTCCATACTTGGTCAGCCTGCTTCTGGACAATACAAACTCATACAATGTGGTTAGTGTTCCATATTAAAACAACAACGGCACTTACTGAAACATCGAACAACAACAACAACAACCACATCAATTTGCAATGGCAAATCCGTTTGAAACTCCACTTTAAATGAGGTACATGTGTATAGTGTGTG
Organism: Melieria crassipennis; assembly: GCA_963668005.1. Taxonomy (NCBI): domain Eukaryota; kingdom Metazoa; phylum Arthropoda; class Insecta; order Diptera; family Ulidiidae; genus Melieria; species Melieria crassipennis. The sequence goes on along the minus strand of OY764962.1, from coordinate 71,105,553 downwards.
TGTGTGTGTTTGCATGTGTGTGTGTGGCATGAGAATTTAAATGTCCTTCAGACGACATCCTTCCGCTTGTATTTGCATATGTGAATTACTGTCTCAGTGCGCTCATGTGTGCATATGTATGTGTGTGTGGATTGCCAACGCCAAAGGAAACCGGCTGGCTGGGAGAATGCAGTCAGTCATGAAATTAAATTGACTGCAATTTTCAAAACCACAAAAAGCACCGAACGAGGACAACGACGACGACGACGACGTCGACGTTGAGTGAGCAAAGCGCGCAGGACAACACGGCAGGACATGCCGTGTCCTGGCACGCAGACAGTGCCGCACACACACATAAATATAACAAGAAAAAGTCGGCAAATAAACCGTCAGTCTGGCCGGGCAGGGAGTGGGGCACGAAAGCGACCGACTGCATTGAGGTAGCAACAAGCCCGACGCGAGCACCGACCAGTCAGCCAGCGGTCGCAGCATGAAAGCGCACGCTGCGCTGTGACGTGTTCGGGCCTCCTGCAGTTCTGGCGCAAATTCGAGTATGGATTTCATTGCCACAATGTTTTTTGTTGCCGCTTCTCGTTTCTGGGCACCGACTTGCTACTCTCGAGTGGCTACAGCCACTGCTGCTGCTTCGTTTCTTTATGCTTTCGTTTTTCTGTTTGCTGCGCTCTTGTTGTTGGTGTTGTTGTTGGCATTTGTGCCAAGTGACAGGATTAACAGGAAGTTGCATAATCCCTGGAGCGGCATGTCATACTTGTTTGCCATTAGAATATGTCCCGGCACGAGCTGCTCGGGCGAACTGGAAGGGGCCGCACAAAGGCCGCGGAGCGCGCGACGGGAAGGCGGACTTGGCATCGGGTGTGGTGTTGGAAGAAAATGGCAATGACGGGTTAGCGCGCGCTGCCAGCGCTGTCGAGCGACACGGCCAGCGGTGCAGACGTTGGTCGGTACGAGCGAAACTTGTGTAGCTTATTTTTCTCGTTGCGGTCGTTTTGTGTGAAATTCAAAAGTACGTTGACGCAAGGCAAAAACAAAAAAGCCCATTTGCAGATAAAATATGCATATTTTTGGCATTTCTGCGAATACACAACAAATGTGCAGTAGGCTTACGAAGGAAATGTATTCAAATGCTTTGCTCTACGCTTTGCTGGTTTTACAATGTTCAGGAAAAAAAACAACAAAATCTAAACAGAAGTGAAACCAAGTCCAGGCAGAGAGAACATTGTCAAGGGGCGGGGCAGAGGGAGATGCTAGAGTACGAGATGAGCGGAGTAGTAAGGACATACTGACGGTCCTTTGGAATGGAAAAACGTGGGGTGAATGGATCAATGGAAATATGGATATAAAGACGGACCAATGGATGGAAATTTGTATGTCTTATAAGAATCTCTTGTGATGCAGTGAGGATCACTGGATCAATGGATCATTAGCGAGCAATGTCGTAAGGACGTACTGAAGGTCCTTTGGAATGGAAAAACGTTAGATGAATAGATTAATGGAAATATGGATCTAATGACGGGGCAACTGATGGAAATTTGAATGTCTTATAAGAATCTTTTGTGATTTAATGAGGATTTTATGATAATATATATAATTCTTAGTAAATACATCATTAACTCTAATTTTGTCACAATAGAATTCTTCGTGATGGGATTACTTTAAGTATTTGCGATGCACTTAAGACTTTGTCACAATTGAATTGTCAGTGACTGGATTTCTACTATGGACAGATGTCAAGATATCAGAATTTCATATCTATATTCCATATCTCTTGATGCTAAAGTTTGAAGAAGGGTGATTCAATGAGGACTTTGCCAGAAGTCTACTATGGACAGATGTCAAGATATCAGAATTTCATATCTCTCGATGCTAAAGTTTGAAAAAGTTAGATGATTCAATGAGGAATTTGCCAGAAAAGTGTGGAAAAGATTTGTGATTCAATGAGAACTGAGTACTGCCATAGTGGGATTCCCAGCAAATAGGTTTTCTTAAGAGTTGTGATTCAATGAGGACTTTGTCAGAATAGAATTCTCAATGATTGGGTTACTATTACTAAATAGTGCGAAAGATTGGTAATTCAATGAGAACTGAGTACTGCTATAGTGTGATCCCCAACAAATGGATTATCATTACTATAGTGCAGCAAGGATGTTCAATTCAATGAGCACTTTGCCATAAAACAATTCCCAGTGAATGGATTTCTATCACTAAAGTGTTCTTAAAAGCTGTGATTCAATGAGGACTTTGCCAGAATTGAATTCTAAATGACTGGATTACGATTACTAATGTGTTGTATTGAGAGTTTTTAAACAATATGAGTCTCAGTGGTGGTCTCTTTGGTTTTTGTTACAATGGGATCCTTAAATTAGATTAAATTTTAATAAAGTTAATTGAACTGGGATAAAAAATAATCTATTGTGCTCCCTATAAGTTGTGAGAGAACATCGCTAGGACCCACTGACCTAATGAAGTTTAATAACTCACGGGAGTTTAGGTGCTTGAAAATTTATTTTCTCTCAGGACTTTCCTCAGCTATTCCACAGAGTCCACAGATGTTAATCTGTTCTAAACCGATTGTATATATGTTTTCTCAGTCTGCAGGGTCCAGTTAGAAGCCCTGTGATCTGTCTAAGCTGGATTTTCCTCAGTCTGAGGCATTCTTCATCCTATTTGGAGTTATAATCTATCAGGCAGGTGCCAGATTTCACTTTCACTGGAAATCGAATCCAACTGTTTCAGTTGGATTCAAATTGGATTCGAAATTGAATCCGACTGTTTCAGTTGGATTCAATTTCGATTTCGAGTTGGAGACTGTTACAGTTGGATTCAAATTGGATTCGAAATTGAATCCGACTGTTTCAGTCGGATTCAATTTCGATTTCGAGTGAAAGTGAAATCTGGCACCTGCCTGTATGATACAGATTTTTGATTGCCTAAGATTCGAGGCATTAGATCACCTGACCTGACTCTACTAGGGTGTTATTGCCCAGCCCAACGAAGGGTTTCGGCCCAAGAGGGACCATGGGACTGTTGGTGATTGAATCACTTAGATCACACAGTTGTTATTGTAATTCCATTTAGATATAACTCTCTCAATTAAGGTATTCAATGGACGATTTTTTTTCGAGAGCATTGCTTTCTATAGATGATTGCTCTTATGGGCGATTTTTTGTGTCAGTTTACTTATAGAATAGGAAATATTAAGGAGTTCCTGGACAGCATTCCTCCAATGAGGAATAGGGGATTTGACACTTTGACACATTGGTTCTTATTGGACGCAGTGTCTCGGGCAGCAGTTGCTCAACTCCCATACCTAATTTAATCTAATCTATAGGACCCTTAGTGACTGGATCACTTATATCAACAAGTTTTTACTATCATTCTGCTTCCATAAGACCCTTTTAAGTTTTGAAGAATGTCGTTCTCTATCTATAAACATTTGAATTTTTATCCCAGTTTACTCTCCGAGCTCTTTTCGTTTCAATAAAACTTTCCAAGAAATCAACTGAGCTTACAAACGTTTGGCTGACTGTCTTGAATAGCTGATTAAATTTACATATATTAAAAAAAAAACAAATTATGAATACTTCATACACTAAGAGTAGCAAACAATGTCCTTTCATCATTTTGGCGCACTTTGCGCTGCTGAATTTTGCATAAAAAATGTGAAAAAAATATCAAATAACGCATTAAACATTCAACTTTGAAGACATGAAAGCAAAAGCTCTTAAAAATTATGAAAAATTGCAAATACTTATTAAACACTTGACATAGTGTAAAAGTGTAAAATTACCCAATTAATGCGGCACGACAAGCTGTTATTGCTCACAAGCCGCTGGCTGTTCGAATTTTGCGCTCACTTCAATTCAATTTCGTATGTGCTGCAAATAGGAACACACACACAATCACACACACGCACACTCATACAACATGCCGCTGCTGGCCTGGCTGGCTGCCTGCCTGCCTGCCATGGCTTTCATTTCAGAATTACCCTAACCCAATAAAGACTTCAAATTTCAGGGTCACACACACACACACACACACAAGCACACACATATTAAAATAACATGATATACGACTACCGCTTCGCACATGGTGCCTGTCGCTGCACATTGCCCGGAGCGCTGCCCTCCCCTCCACAAGGACTCGTCGTTGCTACATTTTCGCCGCTAACCTTTTGTCGCCCTTTTGTCGTTTTTTTATGAATTTCCAAAACATGAATGTTTCCCTTTTGTCTTTGTGCTGGTGAAATACGAGCGCCAACTACATACAGAGCACCATTAAATAATGCAAAAACAACAAAGTTCAAATACGAGTAAATGTGAATGTGATTAAACTGCAGCGCGGCCGATTTGAAAGCGTCGATGCTGCCGTTTCGATTAAAAACTCATCAAAGCACCAATTTGCCGGCACTTGGCGTACGTGGCGCGCTAATGTTATCACTTACGTGGAAATCATAAAATTCCCCACACAAAAAACGCCCGGCAACAATTTTACTAAATCGATTTTGTTGGCTTTTCTTTCGGTGGACTATGTGCGGAAAATCGTTCGCAACAATTCACACTTCACAAAGCGCTCTTTGGCGAATTTTCATATCATGTGATTTTTTTGTTGTTGCTGTTATTCTGAGTGTTGCGCGAATGCTGCCATCTTCTATGTTTCATGGATCATTTTTTAGTTTTTAATTATCAGCTTTCGGGGAACCGGCAACAGGCATTAACAACTCATAAAATGTGGGGAAAAAATTGTGTGCAAAGTTTTTTCTTCGCGTTACTTTGGCTAATTCGGCTGCTTCGGTGGAATTTCCATTTCTGTGGAAATTAACAACAAATTATATATTTAATTTCCGCTGATATCTGTGCAAAGGCACTTAATTGTCTTGTTGAGCAATTTTTGGTTGGTTTTGTTGTTCTTTTTTTGTTTGAGTTTAACCTTGAGAAGGTGATGAAGAAAACAGTTTGACTAATCGATTATTTTGGCTTTGAGTTGGCAAATTATTAATAAGCATTACTAAGATAATATTAGAAGAAAAACAAAATAATAAAACATATTTCTAAGGTAATATTATAAGAAAATAATATAATAATAAATATTACTAAGATGACTTTTGAGAAATGTTTACTTATTTTGAAGATTTCTTAGAGAAATTGCTAAAGAAATCGTATGAGAGATTTTTATGGTTTTCTAGGGTCAAGCCAAAAGTAACGTTTTGGCTAAAGCCAACTAATTGCTAGAGTTTTACCCTCAAGTTTAATTCTTTCTGACCCTTAGAAATTAGCCAAATTAATTAATTTTTTTATAGAACCTGTTGTGAAATACTTGTGAAAATTTTTAGTATTATGTAATTAATATAAAACTAATATTAAAAAAAAATATATTTTCACATTATTGAAAATATTATGGAAAATTATTGAAAATCTCCAAAAAAAAAATTACTGACAATATGAAAACCAATTGAATGTTATACGAGTATCAAAAATTATTACAAATTTTTAAAAGAATTTTTGAAAATATTTAAAAAATGACTGAAAATATTTTAGTCATCAATGAAAATATAAATATAAATAAAAAAGCAATTGAAAATATGACAAAAAATTATTTACGATATTTAAAAAGCTTTTAAAATTACATAATTATGAAAACATTTCAAAAAATATTTTAAATATTTAACATATTAATAAACAAATTTAGCAACTTATTCAAAATATTTAACACATTATTGAAAATCTTTAACAAATAAGAAAATATTGTATAAGAAAATATTAAAAACGATTGAATACAATATCACAAGCTAATACAATATAAAAACATATTTAAAAAATACTTTAAATCTATTTTTTAATATATTCAATTGCTTTTATATATTTTCAATGATTACTAAAAACATATTTAAAAAATATTTTAAAATATTTGTAAAAATTGACGATATTTTAGTAATCATTGAAAATATATAAAAGCAATTGAATATATTAAAAAATAGATTTAAAGTATTTATTTATTTTCTTTTATTTTATTTTATTTTATTTTATTTTATTTTATTTTATTTTATTTTATTTTATTTTATTTTATTTTATTTTATTTTATTTTATTTTATTTTAATTTTATTTATTTGAATTTATTAAAAAAATATTACAGTATTGAAATGATTTCAAAAAATTATTAAAAATATTAAACAAAGTATTGAAAATATTTCAAAAACTATTGAAAGTATTTTTCAAAAGGTATTAAATTTATTTCAAAAAATTATTAAGAATATTAAAAACAAATTACTGGAACTATTACTAAAGCTATTGAGATAGTAAAAAAAAGTTATTAAAAAATACACAAAAATTGAAATTAAAAAATGTTGGAAATATTTAAAAAGGTTTCAAAGATTTAAAAAACTATTGAAAATATTAAATAAAAGTTTTTGAAAATATTAAAAGATATTGGCCGTATTTTAAGAATTATCAAAAATAAAAATGTTTGAAAAATATTAAAAGCATTTTTAAAATATTGAAAGAATTACTGAAAAATAAATAAAAATGTTGGAAATATCTTAAAACTTTTGAAAATATTAAAATATGATTCAAAACATTAAAAAAATTATTTATCTCTAACCCATAAGTTCCCCAATCTATTCTTGAACCAGCCCTAACTTAAGCTTCTTCTGGATAAAATGTTCATCTTTTATAAAAGGATACAAATTACTAATACGTATGTTCCTACTTGCCAAGACCGTCTGGATCTACAGAGAACCCAACAGATAGGGATGAACACCGGATTCTAAAATTAAAGGAATCACAGGATTTCCGAGTCTATAACCTATCCATTTTATAACCTAATCTTTGTAGGCGATTTATGAAGTAAAAATTGAGCTTCATGAGTGCATTAAAATATTTTAACACTAGAAAGACCGGCGGCTGTGTTATACCTAAAAAGACCGCAGCCGTCAATTTGACGGCATGCAAGAAATAAGAATAAATAAACGGTAATTGTTATGATGATGGTATGTTTTATTCTCATTTAGTATGTTTTCAGTTCATTTAACATTTTGAACAAATTATTAACCACACACAGGCTTATTGCAGTTATCGCACATGTCACTCGAGCGGTTCTCAGGCATCGTTTTTTTCCCAATATCAGGTCTAGTTTTCAGATATTCTTCCCGTAGCTCAGAAACAAGTTGAAGGATAAAATAATGACGACTGATATTCTTCCCTGTTACTGTTCTGTATACAATCAATGCATTTATTCCGGCTAGATCTAACACATTATAGAACACATGAATAGAACATCTTCCACTTCCAGCTCTTATCGAGTACTTTCGAGCCATTTGGTTAAGTATATTTACACCGAATTTTGTTCTATTGTAAAATGCTACGGTCTCGGGAAGTTTTTTCATATCGGTGCCAACGTCAACAGTGGGATGAAGGGTACTCAACAACATTACGTTGTTGGGAAAAAGCTGTTCATCACCAACAAAATGTTGACCAGGAGTGTAGCAAAGATGACAGTTTTCAATAAAGTTGTTGCAAAAAGTTGACACTAGCGCAAACTTATCAGTTGCAAGTCGTGTAGATCTTGTACTTCGCAATTAAAAGCATAACAACTTCATAATCTCTTTGATGCGGTTCTTACACATTGTTTTTCTGAAGATTGGTGCGCCCCATAATTTTGACCAAAACTTATCAGCATCCAACTGGTAAGATCCATAGGCGCCGCGAGCATATAGAATAGCAATAAATGCATCAGGTTCATATAAAGACATATTCCAACTATCATTTTCCAACTGGCGTCTAGCTTCTGTTTCAGTGCACAATTTTATATCTCGTTGAGTGCGTTTATCCAAAAACAATGCCTGTTATAACTTTATTGGTGTCAACATATCGTTTTGCATGCGGAGTTGGCCCTGGATTTTCTTTTATCTTTTTTTTCGTCCCACTGGCATAATTAAAGAGCTCTAACGTTTTGAAATGCAAATCCATTCGGTACCGTCACTCGCAATTTGAACATTTCCAATTTCGGGAAGTGTAGATCGCTTTACAGCAGATCGACCGGATGCTCGTGCCAACTTCAAACACCATTTTTGGAGATGAATTTACCTCAAGCTCTTCTTCTAGGTCTGTATTGTCCGATGAAGAGACAACTGGATCCGGTACGAAAGCGCTGTCACCATCGTTACCATTTTCAAAAACTTCACCATCAACTTCAAAATCGGACAAATCCTCTGTTATGTCAGTCAGGCGCACGAATTCAAGCGATATTTCGGCGCTGTTGAGTGTTTATGCACCTTCATTTTTTTCACTCAAAATACAAATATATAAATCTCGCGTAAAATGTAGAGAATCAACTTTCTTTCTTCGTTACCAAAAAACCAGTGATAATCACTGCAGAAAACCAATGTACCTTTCAAATTTGTATGACGCCTACTTCGTTGAGTGTATAAAATACACCACAGCTAGTGTTTTTGGTTACTGCCGTCAAATTGACGGCTATGGTCTTTCTAGGTATAACATTGCATATCTCAAAAACTATAAAAGATGAGGCCCCTAAACTTGAAAATTAGTTAAAACATTGTAAAATATTAAAAGTCACGAGAGATAATTTTTTTAAAAATATTATTAAGCGAACAATTTCAACTTTATCATGCTTTGCCGTCAAAATGACGGCATTTGTCTTTCTAGTGTTAAAGATTTTCCGAATCAATCCACATTTTTTGATTCATTCTCTAAGTGTTAGTCCAAGGTAAGAAAACATTAAAAATCTTTGACAAATTGTTTGACATTGGTTCGGTTAAATTTCTTGGAGCTATTCGGCAACGCCATTTAGGCAGCAGGACGTTTGATAATTTTGACTAGGTTTTGCACCACTGATTTCAATCACTACCAAACAATGGTTAAAAGAAGCTTGTCTCCAAGCTTCTTTTCGGGCATCACTATGGCCTCAGAGGCCTTCAAGTGTACTTACACTAGAAATATTTACTACGAATATTTTCACCTTGACTTCAACTTGACTTTTTAACTTAAACTTATTTTGCTCCACTTTCATTGGTTTTATAGAAAACTTTTCACTAGCTTAAATTTTGTAAAGCTAACCTAATTTATGTTCCTGACATAAGAATAGTAATTTCTAAATTGTAAAAAAATCGCAATATACTTTGATTTGTCCCGAAATTTCATCATTCAGTCTCTGACTTCATCAAGAATTCACAAACACATTAAAATTACTAAACACTGGGCCACACTTCCGACGTATTCCACGACTCGTTCGGTAATGATGAGCCCATCACTAAGTTTAGAGTTTTTATAAGAATAGTTTAGGTAGGTTAGGTTAGGACGGCTGCGTCTGTATGAGACACACTTAGGCCTGTTCAGAACGTTTCAGAACTCCCAAACAATTCATTTTTCAAAGCTTTCACGAAATAAATTCTTTGTGTTTTTTTCAAGTGATTCACAGTCACAGTCAGTTTGCATTCAATTACTTAAAAAATATGTAAATATGTATGTCAAAAACCTTTTAGATTTAAAACGATTCAGAACGTTTAGGAACTCTTTTAAAATCCTCTAACAAGTTTTTCAAAGCTTGCAATACGAAATGAATTAATGCTCAACTAATTGCAACTCACAGCCTCACAGAACTTTTGCATTCAAAACACTTACAAAACCACTTGGAAAAAATATATACCACACTTAAAAATGTATACACTTTAAATTATATAAAATATATATTATCGATTTGATTGACTCACCTTTAACCTTGCTTGAACCGATGACACCGAATTGTCCCTGATATTGATTTTGTACTGAGAGCACTTCCATCTTCATGCGCAGCTCGGCAAAGACTTGATCGATGTGGATCAAATCGTTGGCGTGTCGCTCCAGTTCGACGTCGTATGGCTGCGCGTCGCTGCGATCGACCTCCACTTCCACTTCGATCTCGGCTTGTGCGTTCGTTGGGGGCGAGGCGGCCGCGTGCGGCCGTGGCGTGTGGCTGGTGGCCGTTGTGGCGTCAGCTTTGATGCGCTGCGGCGCAATGGCGACGAACGACGGACGCCGGCGTTGGTGCAGCTGATTTTTGGTTTGCTGTTGCAGGTGGCGATGCTGATGGCGGCTGTTGGCGGCGGTCGCTTCCACGGCCGTCTCGGTGACTGGACTGGGCGGTATGTGGTGGTGGTGCCAAGCGTTGTGTGCAACGTGTTGCTGTTGTTGTTGTTGTTGTTGTTGGTCGGCGCTCGGTGTGCAATAGGTGGGAATGTTGCTGATGGTTGATGTTGTTGTTGTTGCAGTGGCGCTATTGCTGTTCGTGTTGGTGTTGCCAATTTTAGCGTTGTGCGAGCGGCTGCTGCACTAATGGCAGCGGCAACGCTAACAACAGTCGAAGGAAATATTTTTGCGGTCTGCTTTGCGCTGCTGATTCGAGCGGATTGCGATTAGTTTGCAGTTTTGATTTTATTTTTTTTTTAAATTATTTTTTAATATTTATTTTTTGTTAATTATTACTTTTGAAATTAAATTTTATGTAGTTTTTAATTATGTTTAATTTTTGAAATGCACTTGAATCACAAATATTCTTTTTGTTTTTGTTGTATTTTTCGATTTTTTTAATATGATTAAATAAAATAATGAAACACTAAGAAAACAAGAAAAACGACACACAAACAACTAATAACTCTAACGCTAATGTCAGTTGAGCGCAGCTGCACGTCACGCCACACGTCTGTTGCGCTCAAAGTCTGCTGCTACACTTTCGGTTGCACTGCGATCCGTTACGATCGCTTAAATACGGCACATGAACTACTTGAGTGCGTTTGTTTGTTGCTGTTGCTGTTACTGCGGTTGTTGTTGTTGTTGGTTTTTTCATGCAAATATTCGTTTCGCTTTTGTTTGCGGTTTAAAATTATGCTCGCTCGGCGACGACTCTCTTTAAAATAGTTGTGATTCTAGTATTGAGTAGTTGTTGCAATTAATTTGTTGTTGTTGTGGCTATCGTAGCAGTTAATATGTAGTTGTAGTTTGTTGTTGTTGCTTACTTATTAGACAAAACGAAATTGGAAAAATAACAACTAATGTTTGCTTCAGACGCCGCTGGAGCTTCACTTCTTCGCTGCTCTTTGTTGCTGCTGCTGATTCGACTTCTTATTCTTTTTCGTCTTATTTTTCTTCTTTTTCTCCTTTAGCTTACATGCAATAAATTTGTTATTCTAATAGCTTGCTGCTGCTTCTTCATCGATTGCTGCTTGTTGTTGTTGTTTTTATTATGTTTTAAAGGCGTTAAAAAAGGGCGTTGTTTGTGGTGTGTGTGGGATTTTGTTGTTGTTGTTGTTGCGCGCATTTGTTGATTTGTTATTTTTGTAATTTTAATTTTTTCAATTTAAAATTTTTTTTATTAATTAATTTCCTTCAAATATGCTTTAATTTTTTCTTGTTTGTGTGTGTGTGTGTGGTCTCAACATTGCTGCAAGTGCTGTTCCCCCAGTTTTGTGGTTGTGGCTGCGCGCCCGCTTTTTGATTTTGTGATTTTCTTCCTTTAGTTTTTCTTTTATTACTTTATGCTTTTGTTGTTGTTGTTTTTAATTGCTAGTAATTGTTTAATAGTTTGTTTGCTTTCTTTACTTATTTAAAAACAGAAATATGAAATGATTTGAATCCCTGAACGCGTTTACTGCTGCAATTTCCTTCTTCTCTAGTTGCTTGTTTTTCCTACTTCTGCTTCGTTTTCCAGTGTTTTGTTATTTTTGTATTTTTCTTGCAAGTTTTCTTCGTTAGATTTGCGGTCTCGCTGCTATGTGTTGTTTAAGTTTTGTTACGTTTTTGTCTTCTGCTGTTATAACTACGTTAAATTTACTGTCCTTCTGTTTTTTTCCTATGTTTTTATTTAATTTTTTGTTATTGTTGTTGTATGTTTTTGCTTAAAATTCTGCTTCGGCTACGAGTTCATCGTCGTCCACTTAAACGGTTTCTGCTTGTTCTGCTTCGTCGTTCACAGCACTAAAATATCACGAAATTTTGCGGTCTTCACGCTTCCACGTCTTGGCGTCCTTCAGCGTTTCTTTACTCTGGCTTCGCTTTGCTGGCTGGCTGGCTGGCTATCTGGCTGGTTGGTTGGCTGACTGGCTGGCTTGGCTGGTCGGTCGGTCGGTTGATTTGTTTGTTGGTTGGTTGGTTGGTTGGTTGAATTGTTGTTGCTCTCGGACACAAAAAACTCTCTTACACAATGTTTTCCTTTTTGTTGTGTAGCAATTTTTTTTGTTTGCTACGCTGTCTGTCTTTTACGCTTTCACACCAAAAAATTGCAAAATGACAAATTGCACTGAAAATATTTTCGCTTCTTTTGCGGCTCCTCTAACTGACGTTCTGCTTGCAGCTCTGCGCTGCTTTCGGCTGCTTCCTTTTGCTCTTTATTGTTAATTTTTCTGCTATTTTTTGTTGTTGTATTTTGTTGCCTTCTAGCGCTCTCGCAGCTCAAACAATGTTGTTGGTAATTTCCTGCTTTTTCTCTAATGTTCACTGGCTGTCCTTGTTGCTGTTGTTGTTGTTGTTGTTGTTGTTACGCAAAATTTTCGGCCTCCCCCGAGAAAATTAAACTTAAAGTCACTGAAAATCGACTGCTGAATGTGTTCGGTGTACTGATTTTATTGTTGTTGTTGTTGCTGCTGCTGTTGAACTGTTGAATTGCATTGATTTTTGCCGCTTAAAGCTGTGCCGCCGCACTCGAATTTCGTGGCAGCGTTTGGTTAGTTTTTTTTTCTTGTTTGTGTGGCCGCGCCGCGTTGCTTTTTGGCCGTGTTTTCTCTTTCGCTTCGTTGTCTTCATGCAAGTCAATAAACGAAAATTTCATATGTTGTTGCTGGTGGTGTTGTCGGTTCGCTATTGTTGTTTTTGTTGCTGGTTGGGTGGGGAGGGGGGGAGGCGGCGATGGCAGTTGGAGGCCAAAACTTGCCGTATCGATGTGTGATTATGTGTGCTGACTCAAAATGGGAAAATCGTGTCTCTGATTGTGTGTCTGTCTGTGTGTGAGTGTGTGTGCGTTGTCGGTTGGGTCGGGTCGGCCGGTCGGTTGTTTTTGCGGTATGTAGAAACTAGCGCACGTCTTCTTCTTCGTTCCACTACTCAAACCAATTTCCACGTTGCGATTACCAGCAGTTGTTGCGAAGCTACTGTTTCAGCCGGCTTGACTGCCAGCTATTTATAGTGCCACGGCCGCCACGAACAGCCGCTGCCAGTGGCAGCGCATTTTCCATCGCCTCACCAGCACCGGACCGTCATTCGTATCCGTCAGATACGAAATCAGTTGTTGCGGCTCGCTCCTTCACTCGCGGCTCTCGCTCTTGCCGGCCAAACGCGGCCGCTTATTGGCCTACAAACGGCTCGAGCACAGCGCTTTGCCAGAGCGGCATACGTATGCGTGTGTGTGTGTGTGTGTGTGTGTGCGTGAGCGCATGCTCGCTTGAGTGGCCAACTCCAAGTTGTCGACGCTCAACAGCTCAGCAACGACTTCGGTCTTTGGCGACCGGAACATCTGTTTGTGTGCTCGCCAAACAGCTGATTTTTTTCCATAGGCAAACATCTGTAACGGGCAGAGCAGCACTGGGCATGTGCAATGTGCCGGTGCGACGCTCAATTTTTGGCATTGAGAGTATTTCAGTGGGCGCAATGTGAGTGAATGATGAGTAGAACAGCTGAAGCAGATTCTATGAGGAACATGCGAACGAACGTTGGGCAAGCAAACAGCTGGATGTTGTAATAATAACGGAACGTCAGAAGGTGCGAGCAAAGAGACAATATGTGCTCAGCAAATGAAAATCACTCATTTCAACTATAGTTGTTCTCTATATTTTTGAGTTTTAAATCATTCAAATGTGCTCTAAAATACAGAAAACCACAGCGCATGGATAAAGTGTCACCAATATCGGCGCGAGACGTGTTTCAACTTTTACTCACAACCGGCACTTGCAATGAAACAGCTGAATTAACAATTATTACCAAACTTTTATGTGGTAAAATAAAAAAAGTTGTATGAAAAGTGCTCAATTTCTGCAAAAAATGGCAAAAAAAACTGGAATGAATGCAATTATAAAGAAAATCAGCAACATTAGAGCATTAGAAGTATTGGAAGAAGCACGAAGAGTACACAAATTCTGGTATTTCTCTTGTTAATTACTCAAGAATATAGAGAAAAAAGAAAATAGTCGTTAGAAATGTTGATTGAGAGAGTAAAGGAGAGAGAAAACTACACAAAACGAACTTTAGTTCATTGAATTCCATATTAAAAAACACTAAGAATTATTGCAAGTTAAGTCATACACTTTTAAAGGAAAAGTAAATAGGTAAAGAACTAAAAAGTAAAAATACTGTCAGTTTATTTAACAATAAAAAAAGGCTTGCAGTTGACTGTTCTACTGTGTTAGAGAAAGCAGAGATGCATTTTGCATTCTGCGTTTTTACAAAAGAAAATGGGAGAGCACAAAAATTCACTCAAAATTGGGTTTTTTATTCTATTTAATCAGAGCACTAAACGGCGTTCAGTAAACAAAAAATACTGTTCTAACTTGAGTTGTGGTTTGACTCAAAATTTTCTCAGAACCAGAAAACGAACACGAACAAGTTTAGCCAAAGTTGAGTTTCATCAAGTTGGAAGGAACATTTTTGTTCAGAAGAGAAAATAAACTCAATTAACTACATTGGGCTGCTTAGCCTTAATGCTTGAGTAACTCTCACTCACATTCAAGAGAACTAACTCTTTTTAGTTTGAGTCATAGTGTAATAATATGGTTTGAGTGAGTTTAGAGGTTTCTTTAGAGCAAAAATGTATGAACAAGAAAATAGGTTTGAAGAGAGCTGAGAGCACACTTAATACTGAGTACTTACTTTACTGCCGAATAAGAATTTGTGTAACATATGTAAAAACAGAATGATATATTTATAAATAACTCAAAGTATAAATAAGAATTTGAGTCAGAAAGTGCTGCAAGTGAGTAATTTACAAGACTCAGCAAGAGCATTAAAATGGAGAGTGTTGTTAATTGTGCTGTCACTTAATGCATTCTATGCCATTTTGGTTTTATGCTTTGAGAGCTGAGACCGGCAGAGTTAATAGATTTCCGGCAATTTTACAGAAAATTCATGAAACTGTAGATTTTTGCACGACTTGATGAGGGAAAAATAATTTTTTGTCAACGTTTAGCATTTATAAAGACGTATCTTTAGTTTAGTATATATATGTATATATCTATGAATTGAATTTACTATCAAATCAATTTTACTGCTAAACTTCTGAAAACCTTAGTTAAACGTTTTGAAAATTACAGTGAAAAATATGAAAATTTGCCAAAAATATTATATTAAATCCTTAGAAATGTGGACTTCATGGGAATTTCAATTTAGTGTTTATGAAAATGTCTCAGTAACATAAACAACTGAATTAAATTTTTAAACAAAAATCAGTGAGTGGGAACAAATGAGCAGCTGAGCTGCCAACAAATGAATGGCGCAAGTGCCAAAAAGCACTGAAAGTTCATAATTCACTCAATTATTCAAATGAGAATAAGTTTGTTGTGCTCAATTTAAACATGAAGAACGAGTTGCAGAGACGCTGAGCTGCACATATATATTAACTTTTCATGCCAGAGAGCCTCTGTAGTAATCACTCAAATGAGTTTTTTAATGAGTTTTTCTCAGTGTTCAAAAACGTTGATACGAAAACAGCTCAGTGACTGTCGCTCAGTTAAGTTACTTATTTTCTCTACTTTGAAAAGAGTCCACACGAAGCACCTCTTTGGTTTATCGATTTAAACATAATTTTTATTGAACTCAACCATACTGCTTGTAAATATAAACAGTTTCTTGCCAATATTTGCCTAAATAATGTTCAAAATGTACATAAAATGAAATGACTACTTTTAATTTGTATCCTTTCCATATCATTTAACGCTTTCGTTCGCTCTGATTCTTGCTGCTCTTTGAGTTCAACAGCTGTACGCATAAACTAAATTTCATTCTCAGAATAGGAAAACACATTTACAACTCATTTTCTACTTTTTTCGTTATATTTTCCCCACCGCCGAACAACGTCTCTTGCTCACAGCGCCATGTACTTCCAGCAAACCAGTCGTCAATTTCTATGTACCGCACTAAACAGCTGTGCTGCCGCACAAAACAGCTGTGCTCTTGCGCTCATTGCGCACGAACATCACACTCACTCACTCACTCACTCAGTTACTTACCCATTTGCTAAATTGATTTTTCTCACTTTGATTCCAAACTGAAACTGTACTCTCAATCTCGTTTGCTCACACTCAAAAATAGCCAAGCAGCACTGCCATACAGCCGCATAGACTCTCAATATATTTTGTTGTTGTTGTTAATTTTCATTATGTGTTTGCATACTGCAATAATTGCATTTGAAGTAGTCAAACGTGCTCTGCTCAACTCTCGTAAACTGCAAATTCGCTCATTCGTTTGAGTTTCGTTCACAGCTGTTTGCGCTCTGCTCAGTCTCTCACTTACATATATGTATGAATGTATGTCAGTATGTACGGTGCTGTGTGCCTTCTATGCTCAGCTGTGCGCTTCATTTGTACCGCTCTACACCCTCATTCCGGCACCCCCGCCGCAACAGAACCCCATCATTCACGCTTTTATGCCTTCGCATTGATGTGTCCAATGTATTCAGTGGGCATTCAAATTGAATACTGTCGCATGTGCCATTTCAGGCCGTGGCACATGCAACAATACTTTATGCTTGCTTTCATATGTAAATTTGTGTTTTTCTGCCTCGCTTGCGGCCGATTCTTCTTTACTTTCTACACTCTGCACATTTGAATTTTCTTGTATGCTATTTGTTGTCTTTTCAGTTGTTGCATGTTTTTTGTTGTTGTGCGTTTTTTTTAAGGCAGCCAGTTTCTCTAAAGATTCTTTGGGCTTTTTTTGTCGGTAACTGTCAACACATTCACAACGAAATTGCACATTGTAATTCTGTTTGATGTCATGCTTGATTTATGCGTTTTTTGTTGTAATTGTTGTTGTTGTTGTGTTGTTTTTGAATTTTTCAAATGATGCATAAAATCATAAAATACATTTAGTCGTTTAGGGAAATGCCAGTTTAAGGCCCCATTATGCTTAAGATTGGACGACTTTTAAGAATTTTGAATGTTCTGTTTTAACCCTGGGGTGATAAATTTAATTTGTAGCTGATATAAAATTTAAGCTTTTTAATAGTTTTCTGAGTTCAAAAGCTCCACTCAAGAATATGTTTGGAAATTTCAGTCGATTTCACTAACATTAGCATTCCAGGGTTTAAATGTTAGTCCAATGATTCGTTAAGTCTTTAATATTATTAAGTAGTCAGTTTTAATCCTGTAATGCTTATCTTATTTTGCAACTAATTTAAAATGAAAGTTCTAACATAATTTTATCGGCTTAATGACAATATTAGTCAATTTGATTTTCATTAGTATTCTAGGGCTTAGTATTCTAAGTGTTAGTTTAAGGCCTCATTATGTCTAAGATCGGACGCCTTTAAAACTTTCGAATGTTCACTTTTAACCCTTAAATGATTATATTATTTTGTAACTTATTTAAAATGACCGTTATGACACAATGTTATCGGCTCAAAGGTTTCACTCTGAAGTAAGTTTGGAAATTTGAGTTGACTCCACTAAGATTAGAATTCTGGGGTGATTGATTGAAGATTGATGAAATAAAATATATAAAATGTCTTAATGTTTTCCAGGGTGGAGCTTTTGATCGAACAACTTTTTTTTAGACTAGACTAGACTGGACTAAGACTAAGACTAAGACTAAGACTAAGACTAAGACTAAGACTAAGACTAAGACTAAGACTAAGACTAAGAATAAGACTAAGACTAAGACTAAGACTAAGACTAAGACTAAGACTAAGACTAAGACTAAGACTAAGACTAAGACTAAGACTAAGACTAAGACTAAGACTAAGATTAAGACTAAAACTAAGACTAAGGCTAGACTAGATCCTAGGCTCAAAATTATAAGAACAACTCAATCGTTTTGGGAAACTCGGTGATATCTCGTCTTTTTCGAAATGTGTTGAACGTACTTCATCAAATGACTTCATCTGAAACGAGTTACAAATCACTAATCACTACGCCACATTACTGTTTCCCTACATTCGACTCATACGACTAAGTACTTAATTAATTGTCGTTGTTGTAGTCTACGTCTCAAGGACATCTCGCCGACTCGGATTTCGTCGACATCTGCTCGCCAGGGTCTAGCACAGCGTCTAGCACATCGCATTTGCCTAGACCCAAATAATTTTAGTGCTAACAATTTACGTTAAATATTGTTTTGTAATTGTAAACAAGCAAAATTTGTAATGCATCATTTGGATTCTTAAGTAGCTTCAAGTAAACAACGCACAGTGTAAGTTGTTGTGATTTTCAACCAACAAACACAACAAGTGCCAAACGATCCACACAACTGCGGCGCTGGCGATTTGTTGGATTGCTCACCCACCGGCCTCCCAGTGTTAGTTATAAGCAACAAAAAAACATATCGAATATTTTAAAGAGTCGATGCAATATTGACGCAACATAAATTCTAAAACTACATCAAAATAACAGCAGAAGTTTTAATAGAAAAAACAAACACTTAACACATAAAAGTAATAAAATGAGTGTGTAGACCTTCGTTGTTGCGAAAAAACATATCACAACAACACAAATTACACTAGAACAATAAACACAAAAGTTGCACAAGTGCAGAGTTAAGAAATTTTAGTCTAGAATTGAGTTAGCGAGCAAAAATAGCAACAAAAATTACAAGAACATTGCATAAGCCACGCGAAGCCATAAAACGGTTCGAGGAGCTGTTAGTTCGACTTAGTCCTGAGTTCTCTATTACAGTATCCCTCGATCTGTTGCGAAGTCCTAAACGTTGATGAACACAGCAATAATGTATCCTTGCTTAGTCCAACTCAGTGTTGTATTGCCTGTTGTAGTATTTGCTGATCTGATCTTAAGTTTAAAGAATTTAAAGTCCAAATAATTTAACCATTCTGAGTTCTTTTTGTTCGATCCAATTTCTTCTATTCGTTGCAACCTTAGCCAATCCATCCCAACACTAGTTTACTTACTCCAAAATCTATACGTCTGTCTTCATCCCTCTCTTCTAAAGTCTATTCCCAGACATTTATCCTTCCGTATGGCTTTGTCTCCCAATACCTGTCCGTCCGTCCCATCGATACTCTCTGTGCATCCTTATAACTCATTCGTCTTATTCATTCCTCTGTTCAAATGTCTGTCTGTTCTCGCCACTGTCTCGCCACTAATTCAAACCACTCAGCGTGCATCCAAACATCCGAACATTTGTCCATCCCACCGAATGTCTTCTGTCTGTCCGCCTATATTTTCTCTACAACTAAACTCATTTGCGCCTCCGTTTTGCGCCGTCTGTGCATCGTTTCACTGCCCCCACTCCCCCACATTCTTCCTCTACCCTTTTCCGTTCTTATTCTATTTAATTAAATTTATGCTCGAATTTCGCTGCCGTCGCTGTTGTTGTTTGCAGTGCCGCATATGGCCGCATTTGGTGTTCGTCGGCCGTTTGGTCCATTTCAATTTCGATTTGTTTGTATTGGAGCGCGTCGAATGTGTTGTTGTGGTTTTTGTTCTCAGTCTTTAAGATGTAACTATTGTCTGTACAATGGCAAACCAATAACAACAACAACAACAATAACCAAACAACACTTCCTCACACAACGCCCAACACTTGACAGCCTACAGCCGCCAGCAGACACGCGCAATCGCCTCCCCCGTACCACCCGTTCGCCCATAAGTCAAACCAATGCATTTTGGGCCCAGACAGAAATCAAATAAAATTGTTCACACATATTTCGTGTGTTTCTTCGTTTTAATTTTTCACAGCTTTTTTATGACTTTGTTTCAGTTGGTTTATTGCATATATTGGGGTTTTAGTTTTAGCCGCTCGTGCGCTTCATCTCAACAACGGCGACGACGGCGACGGAGACGCCGACGGCCGCCAGCCACCGGAGCCGCCAGCTGTCGGACGCTCGACTGATAAGCTCAGTGTAAATATTTACTTGGCGGCGGTGTACTTGCGTGTAATAATTGCTAGTACATACAACAAATCAACAACAACATTACGAAGAGTAATATCAAAAATAACAACAACAACAACAAAATAAATGCAAATTGCTCATTCTATTTACATTTGGCATTTTGCAAAGCGGCCTTTCGGTGCACGTTTTGCGGCATGCACGTTGCCTTGGCGCCTCCCTCCGCCATCCCCAGCAGCAAATTTAGCCTCTCGTTTTGGCTTGTTTGTTGTATTTGTTGAAATCACAATTGCGTCTCCGTAAATTCACAACTGGGCTGGGCACGTTTCTTCGTTTGTCGTCTGGAGTGCAGTCGAGTCAAGTCCACTCAATGGCGTTTAGCACAGACACTCACACACACACATACATACAAACATTGATCTAAATTGACGGCATGCATTTTCATTGAATATTTTGAGAAAGTTAATTATTAGCTTCCATTTTATTATTTGTTTGTCCGTCCATCCCAACACGTCTTTCTGTACAATACATATAACAACAATTCGTTCGTTGGCCAATTTTGTAAATGTCTGGGGGGAGGACGGAGGGTTTAGAGGGTTCAAACCACTTCAAAATTAAAATTGCTAGTACAAACTATGTTTTCAAATGGCATTGAGCTCAAAATTTGTACGAAAACCTGTCTTTCCCCCAAAATGAAATCTTGTGTCAATCCAAATGACCGACACTTTTTGCCACTGTCTTTCCGACCATTCAAACTACACTATGTGCATCCCAACTTTCATCTCAACATCCATCCTTCCCATCAAACTTCTGTACGTACATCCTAAGTCTCAAACTTTTCTCGTTGACATCTGTTCGATTAAACTGTGGCTGTTCCAACTTCTGTCTATTCACACTAAAAAATCATCTATTCCGTATCAATGTCTGTCTATACACTTCAATATATGTGTTCGTCTTTTAATATTTCCATCTAAATATATGTCTCTATCTGTCCCAACGACTGCCCATTCAATCCAGTATCCGAAGCATTCCAAAATCACTTTCTTTGTCTCAACGTCTATCAGTCTGTCTCAATTTGAACCCAAATCACTGTACTTAGTACCATTCAAGCCTTTCATCGTTTCTGGATCTGAATCAGTCTCGATCCAATGCAATTTCTGGATCAAATCTAATTGGCCTTACCCCAAGCATTATTTTATTTTTTATTTTATTTTTATATTTAGTCTATGAATAACAATTCTCACAGACTATAACAATTTCCTTAAGGGGGGGGGGTAAGGGTTTCAGCGTAAAAAAAACACTTTTTTATGAATTTTTTTGAAAGTATGAATTGATCAAATTTATTTAAACCTTTTTTACCTTATTAAGCATACTTTTTACAATATTCTGTAATTTTTTCATGCAGAAATATTACAAAACAAGCCGGTGACGGAGCTTGCCCCAGAACGTCTTTGAAAAAATACAATTTGCGGTGTTCACTGTATCTCGGTCGGAAATTATCTGAAATAAAAAACCATTAAAATTTAGTCAAAGCATTATCAAATCCTCCCCCCCAACGTTCTCCGATTACACAGGGCAACAAATTTTTGGTCGGCTTTTCTGGTTCTGACATCAGTTCTAGGGTAATTAGGGACCGCTGATTTCGAATCCGCAATCCGTTTTGAAAACTTAGTTTCCGTTTTCGCAAAAAATGGGCGTGTCACTTTTTCGGATTTTCCCTGACTTTTTTCACGTTTGGGATTGTGATTTCTAGACCAATAAACCGGTTGACATCATTTTCACCTCGTTGCATTATCAACACCGCACGGTTTCTTTTCCGATGCAATTTATTTTTATAGATTTTAAAATTCCGCGGCAATTGGACCTCAAAGTCGGAAAATATGGAATTTCAAGGCGTTTTCTTTGATGTTAAAAAACAAACACATTTTTCGTAAATCAATTATCGAGTTATGTATAACAAGAAAGCGGAAACATCAAGTAATGCAACACAGCCACATTTTTTGGCGTGAGTCCCATTCTCATCGAAATAATAGCAAAAATGTACCAAAGTCATTTTCAACCGATTTCAGTTTTTTTCCTTTAAAAAGTAAGAGCCTCAAAATATGCAAAGTTTTCAATTTTTTTTTGTTTTGAGCAATTCAAAATTTTGTTTGTTTGTTGCTTGTATTCCAGACTGTAAATGGAACATATAAAAGAGCATATTTTGAGGCCCTTAATTTTTAAGGAAATAGTATCAAAAATTTTGAAAAAGACTATGGTACATTTTTGCTCTTATTTCGATGAGAATAGGACTCACGCCAAAAAATTTGGCTGTGTTGTATAATTTCATGTTTCCGCTTTCGTGTTATACATAACTCTATAATTGATTTACGAAAATTGTGTTTGTTTTTTAACATCAAAGAAAACGCCTTGAAATTCCATATTTTCCGACTTTGAGGTCCAATTGCCGCGGATTTTTAAAACTTATACAAATAAATTACATTGGAAAAGAAGCCGTGAGGTGTTGTAAATGCCACAAAGTGAAAATCATGTCAACCGGTTTATTGGTTTTGAAATCACAATCCCAAACGTGAAAAAAGTCAGGGAAAATCCGAAAAAGTGACACGCCCATTTTTTGCGAAAACGGAAACTAAGTTTTCAAAACGGATTGCGGATTCGAAATCAGCGGTCCCTAATTACCCTAGAACTGATGTCAGAACCAGAAAAGCCATTTTGCTGTTGATCAGTGTTATTTTTTTTTCATTTAAAAATTTTTGGTGGCCATCTAAAGTGTAAACTGCTATTTTGCACGAAAAATTCCGCCATTTTGTGGGTGGGAAACCCCTTTAATGTAAAAAAAAAATTTTTACTAAACGTTGGGGGGAGGTATTTTATATGTAGAAAATGTGTACCAAGTTTCAAATGAAAGTTTCGGCCTCGATAGCTCAGCGGGTAGCGCGCTGGCTTCTCATACCGAGCGCCCCGGGTTCGATTCCTGGGTTGGGCTGAAAAAAACACTCATCTACATACTTCTATCGCTATCCACATGAAGGGAATGAGAATTACAAGAGTCGCACAAGTGCGCTCTTGGCAGGCAATGGCAAAACCTCCAAGTGTGAACGAAAAAAGACTGCCAATCGCCGTTCGGATTCGGCGTTAAACTGTAGGTCCCTTCCCCTCCCTCCGTTTGAAATGTGTGTTGTATCACATGTTGAAAAAAAAACAGTGTTGCATACGCATTTCAAACGGGTGGAATATGTGGTATCACAATGGGCCCGTTAAGAGGCCTAAGTGTGTCTCATACAGAGGCAGCCACCGCAACCTAACCTAACCTAACCTTCAAATGAATCGGTTTAGTAGTTTTTAAATGACAGTGAACACGGACTTTGAAAAAGTAGTTTTGAGACCAGAACAATAGAAGAGAATAAGCTCTATACCTGCACAAAAGGACAGGGGACTAACTATAGACCATAACTTTAAGATTTTTTCTCCGATCGACTTAAATTTTGAGAATATATTCTTGAAATGTTTAACAATAAGATAAGACAAAAAACTTCAATTTTTCGAAAGTGTAAACCCTTACCCCCCCCCCCCCCCCTTAAATACTAAGGCGCTAAAACTACAAATAAAAGACTCTAAAGGAAATTCAAATTGAACTAGTTAAGGGCATGGTTGAGACACTCTAACAATTTGATTGGGGAAGCGCAAAATCTAAGTCCAAGGACACATACAGTCCATTGAGCTCGACCAAAGCTCTGGAAAGAGGAGCATTCTGCGCGTAAGTCGTCCTCACAAAGCTAACATAAAACGGCACACGGCTCCGAAGGAATCTTAGCGACGAATTAAAGGATATCCTGCCTAACAGAGCAGGACAATGAACAGTACCATTAATTATATCGAACACGAAGGAAAGTGATAGAATACTTCTCCTACTTTGAAGAGACTTTAAGTTGATGAGCTTAAGCCGAGCTATATAGAAAGGGAAGGGATCCACGAAACGAAGAGAGCGCAGAGCGAAGCGTAGAACAACTTTCTGAAGGCGCTCGATACGATTAATGTGACACACATGTCCTAACCTCCATCAGTGTATCCTAATTTGAAGCTCCAGCTACCAGATCACTGAAGCGTTTTTCAAATCAATATCAAAGCAATCTACGCAGCTTCTAATTGGCCTTATTTGGTAAACGGGAAATCGGCACGAGATATCCTTATCAGCCTATCAGACAGTCAATCCGCTCTTAAAGCTTTGGATGCAGTTTTAACTAAGAGTATTAAAAATTGTTCTGAGCAGCAGCAAGTCTCTTAAAAATTTGTATATTCAGTTGAGCAAGATTTCGGTATATAGGTAGGGATATTTAAGCAACTGTAGAGCAGACTGGTACGACTGAGCTGAGTTACCTTAAACTTCCGTCCTTCTGGAACAAAAAGGCACCAAGACTGGTTCTCACTAAAAATGGGATTAGAAGGGAACCAAGTCTGGTGGATCGTTTTGTAATTGGTACCCATGCAAAAAGGTTGCCTTCTAATGATTTCTGGCTGTACGGAAGAGAAGGAGGAACAAAACGCTCTTCACTTTTTATGCCCTTGTCCTACTATCTCGAAGAGGAAAGACTCACTTAGGCAACTTTTTCTTCGCTAATCTAGGGGATCTAGTCGATAGGACTATTCTCAGTCGACTAGGCTTTGTGTGGAGCTCAAATTGGTTTAATGAGTGAAAGGACTTGAGCTCGAATGATTGTGGTATCAAGTGGGCTACACCTATCAGTCTGTCTTAACATCTATTCGTGTGTCTAGTTAAATCTTTCTATGGTCAACTCAACATATGTCCCACCATCCAACTCAATGTATATCTGTCTCAAAGTCAGTATATTCGTCTCATCTGTACGTAGATTCAATATCTATCCGTTCGATTGCCAACATTTCGACTCAATATCTGTGTGTCCCAGCGTTAGTCTATTGATCTCAAAGTCTGTATGTAGAACCAATATCTATCTGTCTTTAGCAATGTATGTCTGTCCATAATAACATCGGCTCATCTGTTGCTACCATAATTTGTTTATATGCTACACAAATCTGTCCATAATAGTAAAGAAACATGCACTCGTATAGTAAAGTCAGTTTAAGAACAACCTAATTATAACAATAAATATTAATATAAATATTTTTATTTATTGACAATAAATATAAATATTACAAAAATAATAATAAATTTTATATTACAACAAAATCTAACAATTGACTTTTACAACAATGAGAATCTTCCTATGTAAACAGCAAAAACCACAACAGCTGAACGATCATCGATGCTCACAATAATGTACATACATATATATTAGCAATATATATCTACATATAAATTTAGATTCGTACGGGTAGACATACCTATGTACAGAGTGTCATATGGTGTAAATATATCACAACACCCAGTAGCGCACACAGAATTTCATTTTGGGGGATTCCGTTCACAACATTTGAGGCAAATAGCCTTTGAAACCATAATTGTTGCCCATAATTTTTGTGGTAAATATATATTTGGAAGGGAGGTTTGAACCCCTAACCCTACCGCTTGCAAGCGCCACTGATAACAACATAATAATCACAGTTGTTCGTTGATTTAATAAATTAATGTACGCCTCTAATTGAGAACACAGTCAAAATGATGGGACGAAAAATTGTCAGAGGGCCAATGATGTTTAGAAAATTAAAACAAAACTTAAATATAAAAAATGTAAAAATTAAATAAATGAAATAAACAAAATACATATAAAAATAAAGTAAAATAAAATATAATAAAATAAAATAAAATAAAATAAAATAAAATAATAAAAAAAAAATAAATTAAAATAAAATAAAAATAAAATTAAAGAAAAGAAAATAAAAGAAAAGAAGAGAAAATAAAAGAAAAGAAAAGAAAATAAATAAAATAAAATAAAATAAAATAAAATAAAATGAAATGAAATGAAATGAAGTGAAATGAAATGAAATGAAATGAAATGAAATGAAATAAATTAAATTAAATTAAATGAAATGAAATAAAATATAAAAAAATAAAATAAAATAAAATAAAAAAAATTAAGAATAAAAAAAAATAAAATAAAATAAATTAAAAATAAAATAATATAATTCAAAATAAAACAAAAAAATAAAAAAAATTATATTATAATAACTATTGAACTAAATAAATATTAAAAGAAAAGTTAATACAAATAAGTCTAAGTGACATTTAATTATTGATTTCATGAAAAACTAATATACTAAAAACTATAAAAAAAACTATAACTATAAAAAACTATATCAAATAAAATTAAAGTAAGAAGTAAAGAAAAAATTATAAAATTATATATAAATTGTAGTTTAATTTATTAAGCACATTAAAAACATATAAATTATAATTTAATGAAAACATACATATAAATAAATATTAAAAACACGCAAATTTTGTTTACCCCAAACTAACACAACACGTTTTTAGATTTGTTCAAAAGAAAACAAAATTAAAAAAAAGACCATAAACTAGCAAATTATGGCCACCCCAAGCGCGAACAGCACGTTTTTGTATTTATTTAAACCACATTTATTGCCGTCGACAATTCCTAGTGACATTTACGTACATTTTTAGAGGCAATTTAGCTACCGTTGCGCGTTCGTTGCCACGTCACGAGCGATCGACCCGCGTCTCTCTTCAATCTACAGCAGTGATGACCATTCTGTGTACACGCGAGTAGCAGCGATGCCGACGCTGCCATATGTTCTACTACTCGCGAGCAGCAGAATGGCCATCACTGATCTACAGGCACATTGCTTGAAGCACTGCGAAGTGTGCAAGCAGTGCCGGCGAACGCGTCAGCTGAGTTTTGCGCCCAAACAGCTGTGTTAATTTCTATTTATAATCGGCAACACAATAAACAAATTACAGAAAATCTGTTTAGTATTGCTTGTAAATTACAAATGAATAATAAAATCAGTTGGCTACTAATAATAGCCAATTAGTTAAAGTTTATAAATAATTTAATACGTTAACTGAGTGTGAATTATATGCCAGAAAATATTACAAAACAAGCAGGAAATCACACGTGGCAGCGTCTACTGTGAAGCTACTTTATATGGAGTCGTTCAGCAGATTGATTTTTATTAAGACGATGCTTACGAGCCTACAACATATAGACGCCACAACTGGACTACTTATGTGTTGGTAAGAGCGATCGAATAAGAATCAATGACAGCTGCGATTAACTAACTAATTAACCAACCCACTAACTTACTTACCAAGAACTAACTAAGCAACTAACTAACTTTCTACCTAACTAACTAAGCAACGAAATAACTGACTATGTAACTAACTAACTAATAGACCAACTATCTAACTAACCATTAATTAACTAAGCAACTGACTAACTAACTCTGTATCGAACTAACTAACGGACCAACTAACTAACTATGTAACTAACTATGTAATTAATTAACTAACTTACCATTAATTAACTAAGCAACGGACTAACTAACTCTGCAACTAACTAACTAAAGGACCAACTAACTAACTTACTAACCATTAATTAACTAAGGAACTGACTAACTATTAACTAACCCACTAACTAACTAACCGTTAACTAACTAAGCAACTAACTAACTAACTATATAGCTAACTAAACAACTAACTAACTTTCTACCTAACTAATTAAGCAACTAAATAACTGACTTTGTAACTAACAGACCAACTAACTAACTAACCATTAATTAATTAAGCAACTGACTAGCTAACTCTGTATCTAACTAACTAACGGATCAACTAACTAACTTTGTAACTAACTAAGTAACTAAGTATCTAATTAATTAACTAACTAACCATTAATTAAATAAGAAACTGACTTATTAACTCTGTATCTAACTAACTAATGGACCAACTAACTAACTCACTAACCATTAATTAACTACGGAACTGACTAACTATTAACTAACCCACTAACTAACTAACCGTTAACTAACTAAGCAACTAACTAACTAATTAACTAACTATATAGCTAACTAAACAACTAACTAACTTTCTACCTAACTAATTAAGCAACTAAATAACTGACTTTGTAACTAACTAACTAACTAACTAACAGGCAAACTAACTAACTAACCATTAATTAATTAAGCAACTGACTAGCTAACTCTGTATCTAACTAACTAACGGATCAACTAACTAACTTTGTAACTAACTAAGTAACTAAGTATCTAATTAATTAACTAACTAACCATTAATTAAATAAGAAACTGACTAACTAACTCTGTATCTAACTAACTGATGGACCAATTAACTAATTAACCATTAATTAACTAAGCAACTGACTAATTAACTCTGCATCTAACTAACTAATGGACCAATTAACTAATTAACCATTAATTAACTAAGCAACTAACTAACTAACGGACCAACTAACTAGCTATGTGACTAACTAAGTAACTAAGTATCTAATTAATTAACTAACTAATCATTAATTAACTAAGCAACTGACTAACCAATCCTGTATCTAACTAACTAATGGACCAATTAATTAATTAACCATTAACTAATTAAGCAACTAACTAACTAACTATGTAACTAACTAATTAACTAACCGACTAAATGTCTCTGTGTTAGGTGTCATATGAAGATTCCATGTTCCTAAATTACGGTCAACTATCACAGATTTCTCCTATATAGACTAAGTCTAATGGTCTAATGGGACTAATGGTTTTATCAACTGAGATTGTATGCAGTTGGTAACCCTAATTTATCTACGTTTTGTTTTGTGTCGAAATTATTTTTATTATTTTTAGTGCATTGTCAATTCAGAGCTTCGAATGTTGAATTGCTTAATACAATTCTAGATTTGAACCCACAGTAGTATATTTCCAATCCTCTATTTGTACCAACTAGCCAATATTTTTCTACTTCAACTTGTTCTCTGAATCACTAAAAGGTAACCATAGTCAGAGCAGGGTATTTGCATGGACAAATCTGTTGAGTTATTTGCATTTTAAAACCAGCTTAGAAGTTAATAACTTTGTTATGTAGTTTAGAGATTGAAATCTACGGTCTAAAGATCCCAAACAATTCTCAATATAACTTTGGCATCTTCAAGTTCCAAATTGCGAACCAAAATCTCCTTCTTAGATTATAAACAGTTATGCTCCATATTAAGAAATATTTCATGGTTTTATTCTCTATCCATACAAATCTTATTCTTTAGTCTGAATCGGCTCTCTTATCCTACAATCTAACTACTAAAATCATACCCAATCATTAGTCTCAGTATGAACAAACCTTCATACTTCTAAAAACTGCATTTGAAGGCCAAAAATCTAACCTCAAAAAAAAAATCTCGTATATAGCGCAGCACATGTCAATGCTGATAGTTCCACAATCTCAGTTGCACAATTTTTTTACACATAAACACCTACAAACATTACGTCGAGACTATCTTCAGGCATAAATAAAACTGCAAAAATCGATCCATTGACCATTTGACTTGCTTTTCCCTGCTATAGGCAATTTAATACTTTCTTTGATTGTTTTTGCAGTAGTGCTAAATTTAGTATATTACATATATGTTAATATGTTTGAGTGTGTGTGTGTGTGTGTATTTTATGATGAACGCTATTTTAAGCGGTTGATTAGCTAAAGCGACAAGCGTCAAGTACGCACCACTTACGTCTAATAAATGAGCGTAACAGTTGTTGTTGTTGTGAATGCAGCGGGGGCGTGTGCAGTTGGGGAGGGGGGGGGGCATGTGATAAGCACTTAATGTTGCATAGTACAGTTATGTTCACAAATATATATACGTATATTGGGTTAGCTTGTAAGTAGCGCAGTTTTTCGATGAATAGGACTTAAATCAGATTAAAAAAGATAAGATAAAAAAAATATTAAAAAAAATATTTTCAACAAAAAAACAAAATTATAAAAAAATTGTAAAAAAAATTGTTGAAAAATCAAAAAATTGAAAATCAGTAACGAGTTTTTTTGGTAGATAAAATTCAAATCGACGAAAAACTTTCAACAAACTATTAAAAATTTTTTCAAAAATCAAAAACATTAAAATTAGTAATGGGATTTTTTGATAGATAAAACTCAAATATCATTAACAAAATAAATAAAATATTTACAACATGAAAAAATTTAACATCAAAACATATTTTCAAAAATCCAAAATTCTATAACCAATGATTTGCTCTTTTGGTATATAAAATTCAAATACCCTAAACAAAGTATGAAAAAATATTGTCAAAAACCCAAAATGTTTAAATAAAAAATGCGCTTCTTTGGTAAATAAATCGACGAAATACTTTCAAAAAAATATAATAAATATATTCAAAAATTCAACATTTTGAAACCAATAATGAGCTTTTTTGGTAAATAAATCGACGAAATACTTTAAACAAAATACTTTAAACAAAAAAAAATATACTTTCAAAAACCAACAATTTTGAAATAAAAAATGCGTTTCTTTGGTAAACCAGTCGACGAAATACTTTCACAAAAATATAAAAAAATTATGTCAAAAATCCAAATAAATCGACGAAATACTTTTAACAAAATATAACAAAGTATTTTAAAAAACCGAACATTTTGATATAAAAAATGCGCTTTTTTGATAGATAAAATTTAGATTAATTTAATAATGTGTTTTTTTGGTAGATAAAACTAAAATCTATGAAATATTTTCAACAGAATATAAAAAAAATTATAATTATATTATATATAATAAAAGAAATCAAAAGTTTTAAAATCAATGCGCTTTTTTGTTGTAAATGAAACGACGAAATACTTTTAGCAAAATATAAAAGACATATTTTTTTAAAACGCAAAATTGTATGATCAGTAATGAGCTTTTTTGGTAGATAAAATTTAAATCGATGAAATACTTTCAATAAAACATAAAAAAATTTTCAAAAATCTAAAATTTCTAAATCAATAATGCGCTTGTTTGGTAAATAAATCGACGAAATACTTTCACCAAAATAAATAATAAAAAATATTTTTAAAAACCAAAAATTTTAAAATCAATAATGCGCTTTTTTGGTAGATAAAATTGAAATCAATGAAATATTTGCGCTTACCAAATATTTTGGCTTACAGCAAAGATAGAACAAAGAGATAAGAGAGAAACAAAATGTAAAAAAATATATTCAAAACTCCAAAGTTATAGTTGTTATATCTTCAACTCAGACTCAGTTTCCTTGAGGTGTTCTAGAGTGCAACCCATACACAAACCCCCTTGCGTGCGCCACCGAGCCTAACTATGTGGTTTGAGGCGTTGCTAGACAACCCAATGTTACAGAAACTGAGTTCATAATGCTCATCTCATACACACTTTTGTTATTTTTTTTGCTGATAACTTAACTGTTCGACAATCTGATTGCCACGTGCACTGCTCAGTCAAATCTAGTTGTAGTAAAAATAAAAATATAATTAAACTGTCCACTTGCAGACACTCGACTATGCACGACTATATCTGTTTATGTATGTGCATGTGTGTGTTTGTGTGTGGGGTTGTGTCTGTTCGTGTGTGTGTGTGTTGTAACTGCAACCGATGATGCAAAGCAACGGAGGCCGTGACCTGCGCCACCAGTAGGCACGTTTTTATTACGTCTCTGCATCTTGTTGTTGTTGTTGCTAATGATTTTACTACACTCTGCGAGGCTGTCAACAACCAACGCAGCGCATATTATCGACTGTCAGGCAGCTGCCCAGCTTTTCACTATCTCACTTTGTTGTTGCTTTGGCTGCTGCTGTGCCAATTGTACAATGCTGCCGCAGCTCCACAAAGCGTCACGTTGTATTTATTGTTGTTGTTGTGCCTTTTTTTTTTTTTATTATTTGTGAACACTAAACAATAATTAATTAAAACATTTCGATGGTTTTTAAATTGAATTTAATTTATGTGATTAATTTATGCGTTTGCCACTTGATTTTCATTGCTCTCTTTACTATCAACGAATTAAGAGCACTTTTGTTGTTACTGGTGTTGCAGCAAAGTCTCAATCACATTGAACAATTGTTGCTATTTGCTTGGTTGCTTTATTTTTAGTCGTCTTCGAAGCGCTACTCCAGCAAATGTGTTGGACTTTGGCAAGGCCGTTGTCGAATTGTTGGCAGTTTTGCGGCTCCTCTGGCCCGCCGCCTCTTCTCGCTGCCCCCACAATCTATGCGATATGCCTTCTATGTGCTCGTGACTCTCCATCTGCCGCTTTGTTTGCTCATAAAATCCGCGTGCGTTGAATGTGTGTGGAATATGGCAAATTTACTAATTGATAAAAGGCCGAGCCGGGGCGCGCCGCCTCGTGCGAATTTGCATATTTGACGCAAACAAAAAGCGCCCAATCGGCATAAATTTGTCGTTTTATTGCAGTGAAGTGTAATTTTTATTATCAGCAATTTTCATAACTAAATAAATGCCAACAAAAACAACAATAAAACAAACTTACAAATATCAAAAGCAATAACAAAAAAATTGCGTACAAAGTCCAATAGTGTTTTTCTTCTCTATTTCTCTCTCTCTCTCTCTCCCTCGTCGTCGTTTTACTGATACTAAACAGTTGAGGTATTAATAAATTGAATTTTTTCAGTATGATTTGCTTTTATGCCTGGAAAATAGGTCGTTTGGGGCTTTTGTTAGAATTTGCGTAACCATATTGTTTGTCTTTTTTGTTGACATTAAAGTTTCAGAAAAAATATGTTTTGGATGTACAAAAGACTAAATAAGGTCAAGAACGTGTTAAAAAAATAATGTTAGATAATTTTGAATACTAATAAAAAATTATTATATAACAAGTAAATACAAATTCTGGCAAACTATTTTAACAAATAAATCAAACTGAAGTAACAATTGGAGGTTTGTGTTGTAGAATAGAAAATAAGGTCAAGAAAGCGTTAAAAAAATAACATTAAATATTTGTAAATACTAAAAAAATGAGAATTATTATTTAATAGTCATCATAAATAAAAATTTTGGGAAATTTATCAACTAAAAAATTTACTTGAAGTAACTGTTGCAGGTTTGTGATGTAGAAAATATTAAACAAGGTCAAGAAAGTGTTACAAAAATAATATTAAATGTTTTTACATACTAAAAAAAATTATTAAATAAACAGTGAATAAAAATGTTGGCAAGTTTGCAAAGTTTAACAAAAAATTCAACTGAAGTAACCATTGGATGTAGAAAAGACTAAATAAGGTCAAGAAAGTGTTAGAAAAATAATATTAGATACTTTTAAATATTAAAAAAATGTATTTTTATTATTAAATAGGAACCGTAAATAAATGTTTGGTAACATTTTTTAACAAAAAAATCAAACTGAAGTAACCATTGGAGGATTGTGTTGTAGAAAAGGAAATAAGGTTACGAAAGTGTAACAAAAATAACATTAGATGTTTTTAAATACTAAAAAAATTATAATTATTATTAAATAGTCACCATAAATAAAAATTTGAAGACATTTTTTAACCAAAAGGAGGTTTTTGGAGGTTTGTGATGTAGAAAAGATTAAACAAGGTCAATAAAGTCTTACAAAATAATATTAAATGTTTTTAAATAATTACTGAAAAAATTATCAAATAATATTTAAATTAAAAAAAGAAAATAAAAATAACAAAAAATTCAACTGAAGTAACCATTGCATGAAGAAAAGACTAAATAAGGTCAA
Source organism: Melieria crassipennis (assembly GCA_963668005.1). Taxonomy (NCBI): domain Eukaryota; kingdom Metazoa; phylum Arthropoda; class Insecta; order Diptera; family Ulidiidae; genus Melieria; species Melieria crassipennis. The sequence continues at coordinate 71,071,875 of OY764962.1, read as the reverse complement.
AAAAGTGTTACGAAAATAATATTAGATACTTTTAAATACAATATTAAAAAAAATGTATTTTTATTATTAAATAGGAACTGTAAATAAATTTTTGGCAACATTTTTTAACAAAAAAATCAAACTGAAGTAACCATTGGAGGATTGTGTTGTAGAAAAGGAAATAAGGTTACGAAAGTGTAACAAAAATAACATTAGATGTTTTTAAATACTAAAAAAATTATAATTATTATTAAATAGTCACCATAAATAAAAATTTGAAGACATTTTTTAACCAAAAGGAGGTTTTTGGAGGTTTGTGATGTAGAAAAGATTAAACAAGGTCAATAAAGTCTTACAAAATAATATTAAATGTTTTTAAATAATTACTGAAAAAATTATCAAATAATATTTAAATTAAAAAAAGAAAATAAAAATAACAAAAAATTCAACTGAAGTAACCATTGCATGAAGAAAAGACTAAATAAGGTCAAAAAAGTGTTACGAAAATAATATTAGATACTTTTAAATACAATATTAAAAAAAATGTATTTTTATTATTAAATAGGAACTGTAAATAAATTTTTGGCAACATTTTTTAACAAAAAAATCAAACTGAAGTAACCATTGGAGGATTGTGTTGTAGAAAAGGAAATAAGGTTACGAAAGTGTAACAAAAATAACATTAGATGTTTTTAAATACTAAAAAAATTATAATTATTATTAAATAGTCACCATAAATAAAAATTTGAAGACATTTTTTAACCAAAAGGAGGTTTTTGGAGGTTTGTGATGTAGAAAAGATTAAACAAGGTCAATAAAGTCTTACAAAATAATATTAAATGTTTTTAAATAATTACTGAACAAATTATCAAATAATATTTAAATTAAAAAAAGAATAACAAAAAATTCAACTGAAGTAACCATTGCATGAAGAAAATACTAAATAAGGTCAAGAAAGTGTTACGAAAATAATATTAGATACTTTTAAATATTTAAAAAAAATGTATTTTTATTATTAAATAGGAACTGTAAATAAATGTTTGGTAACATTTTTTAACAAAAAAATCAAACTGAAGTAACCATTGGAGGATTGTGTTGTAGAAAAGGAAATAAGGTTACGAAAGTGTAACAAAAATAACATTAGATGTTTTTAAATACTAAAAAAATTATAATTATTATTAAATAGTCACCATAAATAAAAATTTGAAGACATTTTTTAACCAAAAGGAGGTTTTTGGAGGTTTGTGATGTAGAAAAGATTAAACAAGGTCAATAAAGTCTTACAAAACAATATTAAATGTTTTTAAATAATTACTGAAAAAATTATCAAATAATATTTAAATTAAAAAAAGAAAATAAAAATAACAAAAAATTCAACTGAAGTAACCATTGCATGAAGAAAAGACTAAATAAGGTCAAAAAAGTGTTACGAAAATAATATTAGATACTTTTAAATACAATATTAAAAAAAATGTATTTTTATTATTAAATAGGAACTGTAAATAAATTTTTGGCAACATTTTTTAACAAAAAATCAAACTGAAGTAACCATTCGAGGTTTGTGATGTAGAAAATACTAAATAAGGTCAGGAAATTGTAACAAAAATAAAATTCATGTTTTTAAATACTACAAAAAATTATAATAATTATTAGTCACCATAAATAAAAATTTTCGAAAATTGTTTAACCAGAAAATTTACGTGAAGTATATATTGGAGGTTTGTGATGTTGAAAAGATTAAACAAGGTGAAGAAATTGTTACAAAAGTAATATTAGATGTTTATAAATACTAAAAAAATTATTTAAAAAAAAGTAAATAACAATTTTTGCAAACTTTGTTAACGAAAAATTCAACTGAAGTAACCATTGTAAGTTTGTGAGGTAGAAAGGACTAAATAAAGTGAAGAAAGTGTTACAAATATAATATTAGATGTTTCTAAGTACTAAAAAAAATTATAATTATTATTAGTCACCATAAATATAAATTTTGGAAAATTGTTTAACCAAAAAATTCTTATTTCAGGTGAATTTTGTGGAAATTTGCGATATAAAACAGACTAAATAAGGTCAAGCAAGTGTTATTAAAAATAATATTGAATGTGTTTAAGTATATAAAAAACACTATTATTATTAAACATGGACTGTGAGTAATGATTTTGGGAAACATTTTTAACAAAAAAACAAACTGAAAAAATTTACTGATGTTATATAATGAATGACTGATTTAACTCTTAAAAAATATATAAACCTATGCTTAAATAATTATAAAATTACACTTAAGTTATAGAAAATAAAAGCCTTTGATACTGATGAAGCGGTATTCACCAGCAGGTTGGATTCTTCTCAACTTTTACCATCTAAGGTTGGGAAATTGGCCGATACGGACCACATGACGGATATCTTCAAAAATGGGTCAAACTGGATTTTAATAATAATAAAATTACGCTTAAGTTATAGAATATAAAAGACTTTGTCACATACTTAAATGTATTTTTCATTAAATGTCTGGCAAAACCAGTATCAGTGGATATGGAAAAAACCATAGTTATTAAAGTATTTTTTTTACGCAGAATATAGAAATCTTCATAGATACTGGCGAAGCTGTATTGACCAGCAGATCAGATTCTTATCCACTTAACCATCTAAGCTGAGGAGTTTGTATGAAATTAATGTGAAAAGTGTATCTTTTTGTTCTCCAAAAGTTCTTATCTGGCCTTGCGAAGATCTGTTGTGATCAATAAAAATGCACTTTAGTTATAGAAAAATAAGAATTTTTTTATATTAACGTACTATTTACTATTTACTAGTTACTCTATTTATATTAAAGTACTATTTTACAATCTCACGGAGTTGTCTTCTGAGTTACTTCTCGTATTCGAGAACCAGTTAGTGGCTAAAAGGATTCGTTAGACAACATAGGAAGTATTTTCTATAAAGTGGAAGCGTATCGCTCCTAACGCTGAGGAAGTGCGAGACTTAACATGAGATACACTTGCCAAGAGCAGGTTACGGTTAGTTACCTAAATGTAGGTTTACAGTAATGGGCTTAGAAAACCGAGCTTTCGTTTAGTTTTGGTTAGTTCTAACTAAATGTTATGTTATTTCTGCATAATAATAAATTTGAATAAATACATAAATAAAATAAATTTTCAAATCTGCTATGCAAAAACTGACTTAAAATCTCTAAAGCAAATAGCTTTAGATATTTAAAATTTTTTTTTAGAAATTTTCTTATTCACCCATAAATTCAACTAATATACATTAAGGTTATGTAGAGTTTGAATGGAAATTCCCCAAAAGCTGCATCAAGCTATATTAAAATTCACGCCTTTCTGTTGAAGCCCGAAAAAACAACAATTTCCATAGAAAAAGGACAACTGTTGTCTATTATCTCAGCGCATATTCTATGCTCAGACGTTCATTCTTTTGTTGCTTTATGTTTTTACTTAAATTTTATATTTTTCCTTTGTGCAGCCAAGAAATGGAAAAAGTAGGCTTTTTATGCGCCGTGTGGGTGGACTGCAATATGTAAAATTCATAAAGTCGGGACAAATTCAATGCCGCATGCGACAATGTCTGCAGCCAGCACACAAAGCAAACGGCGCTTTGAGCGGCCCCAAAAGAGTCCAGCAGGCGCAGGGAACAGTGAGCAGCGAACAGCTGACAACGGACGAGCTGTCACCAGCCGGCAGCCTTTTGCATTTCATTTCAAACGCCAACTGGCTGCTGCTGTTTGGTGCCGTTTTGGGCACTTGGCGAATTTATTTACATCTGTTTAAAGTGATTTGCGTTAAAAGGCGATACAAGAAAATGAAACGAAGAAGGAACATGATGAAATGAAAAAATTGCTAAAAAACTATAAATTTTCGCCAGATAAGCGACGGATTACTGGCGGCCAAGGATCAAACGAGGAGGAGATGGCATCAAAATTATGCGCACATTTTTGTTGTTGTTGTTATTTTTAATGATTTTGATAAGGAATTTGTTGTTGTTGGATTTGTAGAGCAGCTACTGGTTAGTTTAGTGTTGTTGTTGCTATTGTTGTTGTTGCAACATTGATTTTTGGTGTGGTTGATTTTTGGTGCTTTTTGACTTGAAGGTCGTCGAAAGTGGGTGAACGGTTGCTTGCGTGGCTTATGCGGCACTTGAGGGACTTCCTTATGCACATCCTTCGCATATCCTTATTCCTACCTAAGCATACTTAGTCACATGGTGATGTTAGTGTGTTTTCTATATGTTAATTTGTTGTTGTTGTTGTGATGATTTTAAGCGCCCATAGACTCTCACACCCAACAACATTGGCTTAGCAAGTGAAACATTTGTTTTGCGGCGAAATGTCTTCAAGATTTACAAAAGCACAGCACAGCACAAAACTAAGTAATAATAAAAAAATAAATATAAAAAAGTTGTTGGAAAAAAACAGGAAATACGTCTGTGGCGTAAGCGAGGCGCGTATAGTAGAAAAGTTGTGCGACTGCCTCCTGCTAAGCAACGAATTTCTGCGCTATTCACTTTCTTGTGTGGAACTTTAGTTTCTACTTTGTTGTTGATTTCGTTTTTTTAGCATTCGTCTAACAATTCATCTTAATACAAAATGCCTGTCCAGCCGGCTGTACACTGCTCCTGTCGCCTGCCGCCCGCTGGATAAAGTTTTTTGCGCCAGGACGGCATGTGGCCAGCAAAAGTGGCGCATTGTCACTATCACTGGTCGTTCGTATGCCCTGGGCGCCGTTGCTGTTGTGCTGTCAAAACAACAGGACTTGCTGTCCTGGCTGCTTGTTGCTGTTCGCTCCCCACAATAATGTGGCCGAGCGGCGCTGCTACATGCAATACAACACATAACATAAGTATGTACATGCATACATGCAAACACACATAGATACTTACCTACATATATACGCACATATATACATACATCCGCATATATGAACGATCTGTGTGCGAATTGGTGCCTAGTTTTAGGCGCAAGCAGCGCTTGTTGTTGGCCTCGCATGAATTTACACATGTCATGCTTGTTGTTAGATGTTATTATTGTATTTGTGGTGTATGTTGTTTTTGTTGTTGTTGTTTCAGTGTCTTTTGCGCTCATGTTTCATGTGCATGTGTGTGTGTGTGTGTGTTTGTGCTAATGTTAAAAAATTCCTACAGCAAATATATTTACAAAATTTTGTTATTATTATTGTTGTTGTATTTTAGTTGTTGTTTATTTTTCTTTTTTTTTTTTGGTGAGCCAACTTTGTTGTGTACATTTGTTTTCCTAGTTTTATATTATTTATGCTGTTGTTTGTTTTTGTTGTTATTGTTGTTGTAGTTCGGTTTACAATTTTTGTCTCAGCATGTAGCTTGACACGAGCAGAAAAACGACGCCACACATCCTGTGACACGGCACAGGCTCCAGCGCGTAGACGCGTTCGAGGGCGCTGGACAACAACTGGTGAAGCAAAAACTGTTAGGGGGGGCTTAGCTGTGAGAAGTGCCAGCGGAATGGGTGAGTTAACGAAAATAAATGCGTCGTGGCTGTGTGTGAGCTACAGACGGCATAAAGGTTGAATTCTCAGTGATTGCAAGCAGAGACGACGCACAGTGCTGCGAGTAGTGACAAAAGTGCCAAAATGCAATGTTATAACCACAAAAATCTGAGTATGAGGTTTTGTTGGAAATATTTCAATTAAGAGAAATCCGAAGTTTTATGAAAAAATATTGGATAACATAGAAGTTATGAGCTCTTAAAGTACGCTCTTCCAGCGTTGAAAAAAATTGCTTTTGCTTTTTGCTTTGACTTTGAGGCTGAATATTTCAAAATAGCAGGTCCCTAAAAGTTTCTATAAGTTTCATATAATTTAGGTCTGGCAAGACCAACATTTTGCTGATTACTCCCACCTCTGAACAGTACCGTTATGATGAAAATGAAGTAAAGAAAACGAGTGAATAAAAAGTGAGTTTAAACCTTAAAAGTCATTAAAAAAACACTAAATATCACTCTTGACATTTTTTCATATTTTTTTTAATTTTGATATTTTTTCAGCTGCGCATATTTGCGCGAATGCAAGTTATTAGAATTTTTCGGTAAAGACTTGAGTTCAAATTCGCGACATTTTCACCGCTTGGTTGAATACCAATGTAATCTGTCAAATAATGCTTTGCTGCTGATGGAAAAATTTGTTGGAGATATTTTCGGAAAACCAATTACGATTACTATTATTTTCGAAATATAGGGGTTAATGGAGTTTCGACAGTACACTTTGATTATTTTTTGTACAAACCCAAAAGTTGACAACCTAACTACTTCACTTGTATGGGAGGCGCCCTCTGGTGGTGAATTTTTGAACTTTAATTAATTTTGTATTTTTTGTACTCTGGAATGTTGACGATTGTTGAATAAATCATTAAAATTGGTTCAATAGTTTCCCAGATACGATGTTTCCTCGCTTACTTTACTACATGTACAAGTGTGGAGCCAGTTCCATTGAAAATTACTCGTTTTGTATGGCAGCCACCTTAAGAGTTGGATATAGCGGTTAAGTGTGTATAGAAAAAACATTCGCAGGGGAAAATAAATGGGGGTCAGTCTTACATATGGTACGTCTGAGATCAAACTGAGAGCAGCGGGAGCCCACTTTCTAAAAACGATGATTTTGTATGGGAGCCTCATTAAAGGGTGGAGATAGGGGGTAGGTATGTTCAAAAGGAATATTCAGGAGAAAAAATTAGTCGGGGTCAGTCTAAGATTTGAACCCTCTAAGAGCAACTTCTGAGCAGCTGTGGAGCAATTTATCGAGATTTTATTTTCAATCACTTTTGAAAAAAGCGCATTTTATCTGCGCTATATACCCATTTATAAATAAATTTATATTAAAATACAAATATTTTGAATGTAGTTTTTATGGACTAAGATAATTTTCATTGTTAGGTTAGGTTAGGTTACGGAAGGGGTGTGTGCGGCAAGCACTTCCACTCGGAGACCCTGTTGGGTCCATTGTGAATCCCTTCATTTTCGGAGAAAACCGGTGCCTATCTCTATCTGTTGGGATCCCTGTAGATCCAGGCGGGATCTTTTGGGAACCATTTGGTCTTGGCGAGAAAATTGTGTAGATCAGTAATCTGTGCGTCTGCTACTTCCGCGAGCCCATCAAAGAACCTTGCCCCAAGAGCCTGGAGCCGTCGTCCTTGCAGTGATGGGCAGTGGCATAGCAGATGCTCGACCGATTCTACTGCATCCTCGTCTCCGCAACTCCTGCATAAATCGTCGGTCGCCAAACGCCATTTGCATAGCATGACACCAATGGCGCAGTGACCTGTGATTACCCCCGTGACCATGCGTATCGCATGCTTGTCGAGGAGCAAGAGACTCTTAGTTTTTCTCGCGTTGAGCGCCGGCCATAGGGTACGTGCAATCCTGCAGTCGCACCTAGTTGTCCAGGCTCTATTTGTAGCTCGTGTGAGCCACTCCCCTATCAAACCCATCGTGGCAGAGATCGGCGGTAGTACCGTGTTGACCGCCTCGCTGGCTGGCATCGCTGACCCTGCACGGGCTAATTCGTCCGCCTGCTCGTTCCCTTCGATATTGCTATGTCCGGGAACCCAGCACAGACGGACCCTGCACTGTCTTATGCCAACCAGTGCTTTCCGACAGTCTAGTACTACCTTTGATTTCACCACGGTGGATTCAATTGCTTTTAGAGCAGCCTGGCTATCAACACAAATGACGGCCACACTAAGTGCCGAGTTTTTTATGTGCTGCGCTGCTTTCATTATGGCGAACACCTCCGACTGGAAAACGCTGCAGTAGTCTGGTAGTCTGTACGACCAGTAGACATTTTGCGTTTCGCAGTAGACACCCGCACCGGTCCCATCCCCTGTCTTCGAGCCGTCGGTAAAGTAGACTCCCGCGGAGTCTTCCACCTCGGGCTGTAGCCAGTTGTCCCTGGAGGGATAATCGATGGGGATCTTCGATTTGAAGTCACTGCGCTTTACCAGGAAATCAGTGGCCTTATCTAGAAGACCTCGTCCGGTAGAGCTAGTCATTAGAGCATGCAGAATGCTGGAATGTCCGTAGTTGCCAGGCTTCAGCTGGTTAGACTCCCTCAACCTGAGGATTGTCTTTGCTGCGCTGGCCTTAACGAACAGGTCCACTGGGGGAAGGTGCAGAAACATTTCCAGGGCCATCCGTGGAGCGCTTTTTGCCGCCCCTGTGATTGCCAAGGTGGCAAGTCTCTGCACCTTCTCCAGATTGCTTCGGTAGCTCTTTTTGTCCATGGCTGGCCACCATACATGAGAACCATAGGCAATGATGGGTCTAATTACCGCAGTATACATCCAATGGATGATATACGGTTTTAATCCCCATTTCTTACCAAAGGCTCGCCTGCAGGCATACAGCGCATTGAGTCCTTTCTTCATTCTTTCTTCAATGTTTCGCTTCCACGAAAGTTTTGAGTCCAGAATAATGCCAAGATATTTGGCCTCTTTTGATAGCTTCAGGGGATGCCCGTCCACACAGGGAAGAGCGAATTCCTGAATCTTCGTTTTCTTGGTGAACAGGACTAGTTCGGTCTTTTTGGGATTTATCCCAAGGCCGTTATCCCTCGCCCACGCTGACAAATCAGCCAATGCGGATTCCATCAGCTCACTGATTGTTGGCAAAAATTTGCCTTGTATCATGATGACGATGTCGTCCGCATAAGCCACCATTCTAATGCGTCTTCTCTGAAAGACTCTAAGAATCTCATCTACTACCAGTAGCCACAAAAGAGGGGATAGCACCCCACCTTGGGGTGTACCTCTTATGGCTCTCCTTCTGATGGAAGCCGGTCCTATCGTTGAGTTGATTATCCTGTCTTGCAGCATAGTTTCAACCCAATCGATAACGAAGCTTTCCACACTATGTGCACGAAGTGCTTCTGTTATGGCCTCAGTGGTGACATTGTTGAAGGCTCCCTCTATATCAAGGAAAGCCGCCATTGTGTACTCCTTTAAGGCCAACGAATTCTCTATGGGGGCAACTACGCTGTGCAGTGCACTGTCTACCGACCTCCCCTGGAGGTAGGCATGTTGTGCATTGCAGAGCTCAGAAGCCAGTCCCCGGTTATCTCTAATATGTCTGTCATTCATTGTTTTCATTGTTAATATGAAGTTTTTTCAAATCCGTTTGTATGGGAGGTGATCGAAGTTTTTGTTCGATTTCATTGAAGTTTTGCACAGTAGGTTCTTTACTCATACAATAACTGTATGCCATATTTCATTTATGTACGACCACTCCTTCTATTTTAACACTCCGATGCCCAACAAGGTCCGTAGGGACCTATGGCGTTTTTAAAAGCAATTATTTTGTATTTTATACGTTTTTGCCATCTGTCTGTAGTAAAAAATACATAATATAAACACATCTACACACATTATGTAACACTACATTATACAATTACAAGCCTTATATGCAATATTACAATAGAGGTCCCTGGGAACCTTGTTGGGCTTTGGCCGTTTAAAAAGTTGCTGGGCATCCGAGTGTTAAGGATAATAAATAAAACTTCATAAAAGAAACATCACAATCTGAATCACTAAAATGACCGCCTCGACTCGCTGTAGCGCCCAAGTACAAAGTTCAATCGATCAATTAAATTAAATCAAGCTCACGCCTTCAATTCAATTCGATTTGTTGGCGCTGCTTCGACGACCGTCATTTGATAATGGACGCTGACACATAACGGCAATTGTTGTTGTTGTTGTTGTATGTGCTGTTGCTGTTCGAATGCTTCAAGTGCAGCAACAAACTGTTTTGGGCGGCCGAACGAGCGACGAACGAATTAACAGTACATTTACGTCATGGCGCCTCTCCCCTCCCCCTCCAACTCGAGCACCCTGCGCGCCCTCATCGATGACACATGTAATGTGTAAATAAATAAAAGATGTCCTTTTACAGTTTGGGTGTGTAATGAAAATAAATAACAACCAAACATACACCAACTAAAATGAAAGGAAATATTTGAAGAAATTGGGGGAGAAAAGAAAAAACAAGTCAACAACAAACTAAACCATAGAAAAGAAAAAACAATTTCCAGCTGCGTTGAAATCAAAATTCCTGCAATATTTGTCTTCATTATTTATCGATGTTGTTGTATTTCGATACAGTCAACACTTGTTTGATTGACTGTTTTTTGTTGCTTTTTGATTTGTCGTTGTTTTTGTTGTTTAGATGAATAAAATTTGCGCTTTAAAATAAGCAATGCTGAGAATTGGTTTGAGGATTCCTGTGGAATTGATACGAGTACTTTGTTGTTGTTATTTTTTCCTCTGTAACTGTTGTTGGTGTTGTATTCCAATTGTTCAAGGTGACTTTTACTGTTGTTGCGCTGGTTTTCTTTGGCTTTGTTGGTGAGGTTTTCATACGGAAATAGGGTTTTAATGATTTTTTGCTGGGAAGAGAACTAAAAGTCCAAAAGAAGGCGTGACCATTGTAAGAAAGTATAAAGTGTTTTGATGTTGAATATTGATAGAAAAATCGATTTAGTTGGATATCTGTGGTCATACGAATGAGTAGCTTCAGTTAAAAATTGAACAGTAACTCAATTCTCGTAGGTCGACTTAAGATACTCTTCCAGTGAGGACCATGAACACTATTCACACTTTTAGCGGCCTTTATCGAAGAAAAATTATAATAAGTATGTGGGGTATTTTCTCTTTGTTGCTGTCCATTTCTGACGCGCGCTCAAACAAAACTGAGTGAATCAGTCAGAAAACTTTGTGGGAAGCATTTTTGGTAAGAAATCGTATCTTTCTAATGCCATCTATAATAATCCGATTGCGCCTATACAACGCAAGATACAGATTGCTAAAGGCTTCTATTAACAAAATTATGAATTTCTTCTAATATGTAAATTTGACGAGCGCTCAAACAAAACTGTGTTCATTAATCAGAAAGTTGTCAAGAAAGCATTTTTAGTACGAAAATTTGTCTTTCTAACACCATTTAAAATAACCCGATTGCACCTATACAACCTAAGATATAGATAACTAAAGGCTTCTATTGGAAAAATTATGAGTTTCTTTAATATGTAACTTTGACGCGCGTTTAAACAAAACTGAGTAAAGCAATCAGAAAACTGTGTGAGAGTAGTTTTTAGTACGAAATCGTATGTTTCTAATGCCATCTATAATAATCCGATTGCACCTACACAACCTAAGATATAGATTACTAAAGGCTTCTATTGGAAAAATTATGAGTTTCTTTTAATATGTAGCTTTGACACGCGTTCAAACAAAACTGAGTAAAGCAATCATAAAACTATCTGAACAGTACTCTTAGTACAAAATCTTATCTTTCTAACGGCAACTAAGCTAATCCGATTGCACATATACAACCCAAGATACAGATTACTGAAGGCTTCTGTTGCAAAAATTATGAATTTCTTCTAATGTGTAAATTTTACGTGCGCTCATACAAAACTGAGTAAATCAATCAGAAAACAGTCAACGAATTTTTTTTAGTACATAATTTTTTCTTTTTAATGCCATAACCCGATTGCACTTATATAGGGTGTTTTTTTTAGAGGTATAGAACTTCGAATTGAAATAAAACACAAGAAAATCGTTTTAATGTCCATCAATTCTGCTTTATTGGAAGGATAATTTTATGCCATTAATGCTTAAATATGATTTCGGGCATGTGGCCGCTGCGGCTGGCTCGAATAAAGCCAATTCTATAGGTCCAATTTTCAACCACTTTTTCGAGCATTTGGGGCCGTATGTCGGCAATAACGCCACGAATGTTGGCTTCCAAGTCCCCTAACGTTTCTGGTTTGTTGGCGTAGACGAGCGACTTCACATATCCCCAAAGAAAATAATCCAATGGTGTCAAATCACACGATCTTGGTGGCCAATTGACAGGTCCATTCCGCTAAATTATGCGCTCATCGAATGTTTCCTTCAATAAATCGATTGTGACGTGCGCTGTGTGGCATGTAGCGCCGTCTTGTTGGAACCACAACTCATCCACATTCATGCCATCCAATTCGGGAACAAAATAGTCGGTTATCATGGCTCTATACCGGGCTCCATTAACGGTAACTGACTCCTCTTCTGACTGGGTCCTCTTCAACATTTTGCTCTACAGCGGCAATTGTTTCTTCGGTGCGCACTGTTCGACGTCTCTGCGGATGCGTATTATCACATAGAGTAAACGTAGTGCGAAAACGACCCATGGTTAACCGAATTAATTGCTCTGATGGACGATTATGTCGACCATAAAATGGACGGAGCTTGCGGTAAACTTCGCGAACTGAACCATTATTTTCGAAATAAATTTGCACGATTTGCAAGCGTTGTTCTTTTGTCAACCTGTTCATGATGAAATGGCAAACCAAACTGAACATAAATGACATTAGAGTTGCCAGATTTGACCACAAAATGCCAGTTTTATCTCTATTCGAAAAACAAACCTCTAAAAAAAACACCCTATACAACCCAAGATACAGATTACTCTTTTTACAATTTCAACGCGCGTTCAAATAAAACTGAGTGAAACAATCACAAAACAGTCTGAGAATTTATTTTAGTACAACATCTTTTCTTTCTAACGCCAACTAAACTAATTCGATTGCATCTATACAACTCGAAATACAGATTACTAAAGCTTCTATTGGAAACATTATGAATTTTTCTAATATGTAACTTTCACGTGTGCTTAAACAGAACTGAGCGAATCAGTCAGAAAACTATCTGAGAAGTATTTTTAGTACAAAATTTTATCTTTCGAACACCATCTAAAATAATCCGATTGCATCTATACAATTCGAGATACAGATTACTGAAGGCATCTATTTGAAAAATAATGGATTTCTCTTTACAACTTATTCCCTTTATTTGTATATCAACTGACTACATAACGTTCAAAGAAATTTAGCCATCAGATTGAAATTGAGCACAGATTTCGCTGAAGCTTCAAAGCAAATGTTGTTAGCAAATGTTTTGCAAAAATTATCTGAAATTTATTCTCATACATGGCTACATGTGGACACCAAACCATTGCGCGCTGTTGTCTAATTCCAGCATTGATCCCTGTAAGCTATGGGCTTTGCCCAAACAACAACAACAACAACAACAAAAATAAAGGACTAAACACTGCACTACAGACGAGCAGCCCAGTGCTTCACAGCTATCCAATTTCAAATTCAACTCAAGCAATTCGAGTGGCTGCCGTTTTTTGCCATACATTTCCGTGTTTGCTTTTCCCTGCTGGATTTTTTCCATCTTCTGTTTTCTAGGACTCTATGTACAACTGCTGTTTTGTAGCATAGGGCAGCGTATTTTTGGTGTTTTTCTGCTCGTATACGATTACTGTTTTTTTTTTTTTTTGGTCTAAAAATACCCAGTACATGCGCCTCATAATTTATTGTTAATAAATACACAGCGCAACGACGTAGAGTTTGTGTGTTTTTGTTTTGTTTGCCTTCACTTTCTTTTGCTCCTTCGACTCCACCTACAAGGCGGCTTTGCTGTTTATTTGGAGCAGCTATGGGCACTGTCATATACATATACAAGCACATACATAGCTGTGTACGTATATAATAAAAAATCCAAGAAATATGAATGTCTCAGTCCAAAGAATTTTCTCTGGCGGCCATTCATTCTACCAGCACGTGAATTAGTGCGCTATCTTTGCTTAACAAAAATTTATAATACAAGAAAATATGCGTAATACAATAATAAACAAAGACACAAAAAAAATATAAAAAATAAGAAAATAAAACTAAAAATTTTAAAACAGCGCACAAGAGCCGCTAGTCAGATATCCTTTGCCTTTAAATTACAAACATACCAAAGTAAACAAATCGCCATACAGACTCATCTGCCCCTGAAATATTTAATTTGTATTTTTTTGAATTTATATCAGGCGATTTTTCCCCACAGTAGGCGTCAGTTCAGTGAACAGATCTGCAAAAATTGCGCCCATAAAGTAAACAATTTTTTTAATTTTCTTTCACAAGTCGTTGCTGCTCATTCTGGGCGTGGGTTTTGTTTTTTGCTCCTTTTTTAAACGCCAAAAATTATGTTTACTTTATTGTTTATTGCATATTGTACAATGTAAACGTATAAAGTTATACATTGCTTAATTGGTTTACAAGTTATGGGCATCAGCGCAGAGTTATTCACTATGAGCTACTGTAGCCTAACGCAATCATCAATGGGAGATATTATAAAGAAGTACTGATGCAATTGAACATTGAAGCTCAAACGACCCAATATGCCAATTGGGATGAAAAGGATATATTTCGGCAGGATAACGCGCGACATGCTGCAAAAAATGTCAAGGAAAGTTTGAAGGCGCTTCAATGAACCCATTGTCCCATCCCACCTGCGGTATTCACCAGGCATTGCTTATTTTCTACGGTTTCTACGGTCAATGACTCAAGGCCTGACAGAACAGCCCTTTCACTTCTTAGAGAGAAGTTACTACGAAGAAGTAAACAATTGTGCGGGTTCTTGGATCACCTTAAAAGACGAGGAAGTTTTCTAACACAGAACCGTATGCTGCCTGAAAGATGGGAAGAGAGGTCAAGCTAACGATGCACAACACTCTAATTCGTGACTTTCCTCAAAGACATCACCAGACATTGCTCCTTCCGACAATCAGAAGAACAATACTTCACTTTTAGAAAGAAATTACTACAAAGAAGCCAAAAGTTGTCCAAATTCTTGTATGACCTTAAAAGACGAGGAATTTTTCTAACACAGAATCCGTATGCTGCCTGAAAGATGGGGAAATCATAGCTAACGATGCACAATTACTAATCAGTGAATCATCTCAAAGATATCACCAGACATTGCTCCTTCCGACAATCACTTGCTCCAGTCGATGACTCATAGTCTAAAAAGGAACAACACTTCCCTTTTTAGAAAGAAGTTACTACGAAGAAGCCAAAAATTTTGCAGATTCTTCTATCAGCTCAAAAGATGAGGACGTTTTTTAGCACAGATTCCTGATGCTGCCTGAGAGGTGGGCAAAAGTCGTAGCTAATGATGGACAATATTTTAAATAGAAAAATTGTATAAAAATTTTTCTGAATAATGCTTCAAACTTGCAAAAACACTTCAAAATGTATGTATACCCCCAACAAGAATTGGACATCACTGTACTTTTTGCGTAGAGATCATTCTTTAAACTTGTCCATAGTTCTCTTTGGCAGACTCGCTTTTGCGAGCTGAAAAGGCTAGCGAATTTTCCTTAGTAAATGTTGCCAGATCAGTGTTTCATATGGGGTTTCTACTGTTTTAGTCATTACACTATCATAGAGGCATCTTGAATTTTTCTGAAACAATAGATCAACATTAGCGGGCATTAGCGAAAAACCAGCGCACCAAACCGATCTTAGCAAAGCTCCCAACCATCCTGCTGTCACCTGCCTTACACAACAGATGGCGTTACAACATTGGAGGCATCGTTCCTAAGTGGCGATAGATGGCAGCTTCATCACTTAACACTACCTGCGGCGGGCGGGCCAATCACTTATCCTGGCAGAAAATCACAATCGATTAACGAAACCAACACAAGGCAATGTCTTGTGAAGGCCCTATGCTACCGAGAATTGTGAACAAGGGGGGGGGGGGGGAAACAAAAAAGATCAACCATGTGGCAACCCTATAGCTGTATAATCTAGCATTATGAAGAAGACAGAATATATATCGCCCAGTCATACTTCCATCAGGCTGTTTATAGTAGAACAGGACACTGTGTCACAGGATGCTTTCTGCACTACTACTGGAATTTTAAGGGGCAGAAAAGTATCTTATATTTGAAACCCTCGTGGAAGGGAAGCTCTTGGTTTAGCAACTTCTGGGCCAATCTTGCAGCACTCTCTTTTGGACGTTTTGCCACAATTCTTCCCACTTCGAACTTTACGAGATTAACTTGAAAATTTTTAACAATTTGCAGGAAATCTTTGGTCGATTCTATGAAAAGGTCGAACTGGTTTGCACCGGATTGGGACTGATTGGTTAGCTCTAGAACCATTTAAGAAGGGAGTCACTATGGGCCAATTTGGCCTCCGAGCGGAAGTGCGGTCTCTGTGCCTCATACACACTTCCCTACCTAAACCAACCTTTTGTCGCTTTCGGGGTCTATGCTATAAGGTCTACGTCTTGTCTGATTTGCTCTTGGAGTCAATGCCTATAAGGCATACGTTTAGTCTGAGCATCTTTTTGGGGCCTAAGTAACGCAGCGTAACGAATTAGAGACTCCAACAGAAAAGAGACAGTTGAATATTTCTCACCTGCGTAAAGCGACTGACAATGAGGTCAGGATTTGGGGCCTGTGAGTGAAAGTGCGGCCCGTATTAAACTCACTCTTTGCAACCTAACCTCACTTAGCAGAACAAAACATTTCTACTGTAGCTATTCGCCTGTCTTAGGTTAGGTTGAATAACACTCGGCTAGTGCCCTTCTGTGACCTCTAAGGCAAGAATGGGGCAAATGTCCTTCTATCATGTGTTCTAAAGTGGAATCTTTAACAATTCCGTATGAATTTTCTAGTGGCTCTTAAAAAGCAAAACAAATTATACGAACACAAACATTTAATGATCATAAAACATACGAAAACAATTACTTAACTACTCGACAAGCGTCAAGCAAACTATACGCTACGTATACGAATTTATGGCAATATTGGCGTCGCTGTAACTTGCGAGTAGCCGAAGGGTCATCACTGGTTTAGATGTTTCGATTAGCCGCAAGAGTCAGTAAGGAGAATTGTCAAACTATTCAATCATATCAATGAATTTGTATCTCAGCTTTTTTGCCATTGTTTGTCTATTCGTTTCTCTTACCGCTTTTTTCTTTTCTCTTTTTTGCATTATTATTATTGCATACATTCGCAATAAATCTGCACAAGATTCTACTTCTCGTAAGTTGCTCTTCAAGGCCAACTAACCTACATGAATTTCATTTTGTATTTGACAATAAAAGCATAAAAATTGGTTTAGTACTCTTTGCATTATTTATGGTCATTAAAGTTTTTACGATTGCCATATTCCAATAGATTATTCGTAAAACTTGGACAGTCTACAGCCTTTGCAATACTACGAGATACTTCAGCATAGTTAATTTTTGTTTTTTCGAATTTATGCCAATTCCATTGTTGAAAATTTCAATTCAATCAAAACTTCAAACAGCACAAATCAGCAAAAAGTTTAAGCACTTAAATCGATAAATAATGAAACGACATGTACTGTTTTTATGGTGTAATGCGATACTATTTTTTTATTTTCTACTTTATTACTGGTTGAGTACAATTGTGCGTATGAATGCGTAGAGGGTGTATGTGTGTGTGTGTGTGTGTGTGTGAAGTAGTATGTGTAGCATGAGTTTTGATTCAGTTATGCTTGATTGTTTTGTTTATGCTATGACAATGACCCGATAACCCATTACACGCAGTCAATGGGAGCAGTTGAGCTAAGGAAGGTTTCTACATTTCAAAACTATTGGTTGGGCGTACACTTGAAGGTATTGAACAATGGTGCACTTACTAAGTAAGAGCATGTGGCATCCCTTGAGGAGGAAGAGGCGGTGACTAGTGACTGGTAGGTAGATAGATATGGGACACACTTCGACCTCTTCTACGGCCCGTTGTGATACCACAAATAAGACCAGTGACTGGCAGTGCACTGAAATTTTTGCAGTACTTTCTGAGGTAACAAAATGCTTATGAAAAAGCATTGTTCACAATAAACATGAAAGAAATCCTGCCAACATATATATTCTTGAACTTCCTTTTCTGCAGTTCTGCTGAAATAAATTTGTTTAGAACGAAACGATATCCTGACAACATCCTTGCACTTCCTTTTTCCTTATATGATTTTCTTGTAAAATCGATAAAAAAAATATCGGTAAGAAGTTTAGCAAAGAAGAGATGAAAGGTTGGTAGGTAAGACTCTAAGACCTTCTAAGACTCTCCTCTCCTCTGCTATCCTTTTCGTTCTCCTCTCCATGCCTTTGGGCATGGATCAATAGTTCGAATGCAGTGTTGCCAGATGCCTGAAATTACCTTCGCCTAAATCTTAGAGGAAAGCTAAAATCTCCTCCCAAAAATTTAACATTTCTAAATTTTTTTATAATTTTTTTCATTATAAACCAAGGACTTAAACTTAATAATTATAATAATAATAATAATATATATAATTAATAATTATTTTTGTCATTCTAAACCAAGGAATTAAACTTCTTATAAAAAATAAAAATATATAAAAAATATATAATATACTTTCTCCTAAATCTTAAAAAAAGCTAAAACCTCCTCCCAAATATTTAACAAAATTTCTAAATTTTTTAAAATGTTTGTCGTTATAAACCAAGGAATTAAACTTCTTATAACAAATAAAAATGTATATATAAGAAAAATAGACTCTCTCCTAAATCTTAAAAAAGCTAAAGTCTTCTCCCAAAAATTTAACAAAATACCTTAATTTTTGTTTTAAATAATTGTAATAATATAATATAATTATAATAATAATATACTTTTTCCTAAATCTTAAAAAAGACTAAAATCTCCTCCCAAATACTTAACATTATTACAAATTTTTTTTTAATAGTTTTTGTCATTAGAAACCAAGCAATTAAACTTATTTTAAAAAATAAAAATATTTAAAGAAAACATACTTTCCCCTAAATCTTAAAAAAAAACTAACATCTCCTCCCAAAAATTTAACAAAAATCCTAAATTTTTTTATATTTCTTTATAATTCATTATAAACCAAGGAATTCAACTTCTTTTAAATAATAAGAATATATAAACAAAAAATTTACTTTTTCCTAAATCTTAAAAAAAACTAAAATCTCCTCCCAAATATTTAACAATATTCCAAAATAGTTGTTATAATTTTTGTCATTATAAACCAAGGATTTAAACTTCTTATAAAAAATAAAAATATATAAGAACAATATATTCTCTCCTAAATCTTAAAAAAAACTAAAATCTCCTCCCAAAAATGTAACAATATCCTTAAATTTTTTTAATAATTTTTGTCAATATAAACCAAGGAATTAAACTTCTTATAAAAAATAAAAATATATTTAGTTTTTTTGCAGCCTTTTTATTTATTTAGCTTCAGCTTAACAACAACTTAACACAAACAAAACATATAAGAAATGAGATCGGTAAATTATAAATAATCTAAATATAATATAAAATATAAATAAATTATACACTTTGAAGAATAAAATTTAATTTAATTAAATTGGACACTTTAGCTTTCAATATTTAAGGCTTCAGTGCCCCTAATGATGCCAAATGTCCATTACTATCAAAATCTCCTCAACTTTATTTTAAACAATTCTCCCTCCTGAAAATCATCCTAAAAGGCCAAGAATGTCCTAAATCTATAAGGAAATCTATTGACTTGGTAACATTGTTCGAATGGGCTGAGTGCTATGAATCCTCACATCATCGTCCACGAGCCTGATGGCCCAAAGTTATCACTTATACATCAAATTGGGTCCATGGAAGTTAATCGCTAGTCGAATCGTCTAACAAATGCCATAATTTTTCATATAGGCTCAAAATAACAATGCACTTATAGGGTTAAGAATTCCGCTAAGCCAAGTAAGAGAAATTTTGTTTGGAAAACCAAGAAATGAGAAAAAAGGAGATGTAATAAAAAAAGCCGTTTGAAGCACATAACTGTTGAATTTCAATCACCTAAAGCACACAAAGTAAATGGATAATGATGGCAACTCTTCAATGATGCCATACAGCATAAAGCAGCAGCAATCAAAATCCACTTAGATTTTCAAAGATTAAAACACGTTGTGCGCCTTGTGATAAATTTCAACATAAACCTTGGTGAGTATAAATTTGAATACACATCTTTCACTTATGGCGGCAATGAAGATTTATTTGCTGTGTGTGAGTGTGTGTGTGTGTGTGTATGTGTGTGTGAGTGTGAGCGTAATTTTGCAGATATGCGCACAAAGCTGTGAAAGTTCTTTACAATGATTAAGTCATCAAAAATAATAACGTAAAAAAATTAAAAAAAACCAAGTAAACACAAAATAAACAACAAC
The DNA here is from genome assembly GCA_963668005.1 of Melieria crassipennis. NCBI lineage: Eukaryota > Metazoa > Arthropoda > Insecta > Diptera > Ulidiidae > Melieria > Melieria crassipennis. The sequence goes on along the minus strand of OY764962.1, from coordinate 71,051,847 downwards.
AAAAAATTAATCAATCAAAAGTTCATTTTGGCGTTCAAATAAATTACAATCAAAAAGCTGCCAGCGCTACCAAACAATGTCGATGGCTTGTTGTTGCTGTTTGTTGTTGTACCATGCAAATTACTGCCGCTGCCGCCGCTGCCACACCGACAGCCGACCCCGCCGACGCGTGCAATCAGATTCGCCGCTGACGACAACTTGTTCCGGACGTGTGCACAGAGCGCAGGGCCGGGCCGGGCCGGGCTGTGCGCGTAGATGGCGTGGCCGATGGCTGATGGCGGCAACGGCGACCGCGGCGGCGACGTGTACGCGCTTCACACTCGAAGCGCGAAAGAGATGTCGTCGATAATGCATTATTTATGATGCCGAGCGCCGAAAACTTTAGCGATTTTCAGCCTGTAATATGAACAACGGCCGCGCCAACAACAAATCACCAAACAAGAACAACAACAATAGCAACATCGAACAACATTGATAGCAACAGCAAGAATTATTATTTCAAATGTTTTCTTGGCGTTTGAGTGTTGAAGGAAGCAAGGCACAGCGGCAGCAAACGATTTAAATTGCACTGTGGGCTGAATTGAGCGAATAATTTTGCCACCACCCGATAACGCAAACTGTATGTGAAGTATTAATTTTCAGCAATTGCTTTCGGCGCTTAATGCCCACAGGAGGCGGCGGGGATTATGCGGCGCATGAAAAATTGCATTGAACGGAAAATTTGAATATGCATGGCGCGGCGTTTTCCCGGCCAAAATATGCGCTGCGGGTTGTTTGGTTGTTTGGCATTTGGTAAATTAGACTCTGGCTGGCTTGTTGTTATGATTTTTGAGGTGGAAGGAGGAGGCGGCGGAGTGCTGGCAAGGCGCAACAGCTGTTGTAGTTTATGCGCCGAAATCAAATTCCGAATTGTTTTGGAATTAGAATACGGAAAATCGTTTCGTGATTAAGGGCTCAAATTCCTTCGGGGGACGCGCTAATGCTCTAACGGTTTTTCAGTACTAAAAATTATGATTGTTGTTGTTGAAAGTGTGGTGGATTAATGAAAATCATGCATTATGCATGATTGCAAATAACTGGGCATAATGTAGCATCGAGAGGAGATCGACAGGAATCTCTTCCATATTCATAGAAATCATGATTAAGCTTTTCAAGCTATTCAAAAATATAATAAAGCTTTGCTATGGAAATTCTGCAAGTTCTGTTGATTCCAATTACAATGAAAGATGAGTTCAACATTTGGGCGAAATGTTGGTACATTTCGAATTTAAAATGTAGCGGCAGAATTCATTTTGATCCTAGCTGTGTACGAAATGAGAGAAACGTCAAAATAAAGAAGCTAAGAAATTGAGAATGTTAGGTTAGGTTACACTGGCTGCCAGTAAGACCACGCATGGACCCTGCTGGGTCCTAGGAAATGCCAGTCGGAGTTCCGTTTAAAAGTGGTTGAAGTACAAACTTCCAAAAAGGTTTGATGCCTGGCTTCGAGGCCTGTTCGAGCCATAAAAAGTTCGGCTCCCAAGCAAATCAGACGAGTTCTATATTAGAGATCAGAAGAAAAAGAAAATGTTCTTTGGCAAACGACTAAGAGAAGTTCGGTAGGCAAGAAACTTAAAAAGTCTCAAAAAAAGGCAAAAAAAAGGCAAAAAAAGGCACAAAAAGACAGAAGATCAAGTCAGGTGAAAGGTTAACAAAGAAAGAAGTTGCAACGTATACACCAATTTGGGTCTGTTGCTACATCAGAAGAAGTTTGATTGAGGAATTGGATAAGTAAAGTAGGTACATAATTCCTAACCTGAGCAGCCATGAAGACCCAACTAACCCAACCTTTTCAGAGTGCAATCCAGTTGGACCAGAGAAGAATAAAGAAGCTCCGGCAAAAAAGGTGTTCGATGCGGTAGTTTGAGGTTGACGGCGAAAATCAAGGCCTTGTCTCTCAAGTTGAGGAGGCCCTATCTTCTCTTGGCGCGCACAAAGCAGAGGCGCCTGGAGAGAGCTTTTGCGGCAAACCGTAACCCGGTAACGGATTGTTGTGGCCGGATAAGTAAGTAAAAAGAAGAAAGATCTGCGACTATTGAGAGCATTATGGCAGACATTCAATGACCCAACACACGCACATTCTTCCTTGAAGACATGGACACAAGAGAGCATTTCATCTGCCACTATTTAGGTCCTCAGGTTGCTTAAAGAGCCTAAGAACTTCGGGTGAAGTGAGGGTCCCTAATGCCTTCCACAACTCTTCTCTCCTTTGCCATCACTTTTCTTTCTCCTACCCATCTATTATGGTCAACCATTACTGATGCTCCGCCGCCGTGGCTCAGTTGGTTAGTGCGTTGGACCGCGAGTCGAAGGCAGCAACCTCAGGTTCAAATACTGCCTGTAATAACACCTAAAAAAAATAACGGGAAAACTCGTTTTCTCTTTCGGTGGCTGTCCTCTCAGCTGGAAATGGCAAACCTCTGAGAGTAAAAATTGCTTATGAAAAAGCTCCCAACCTGCCGTTCGGAACCGGCATAAAACTGTAGGTCCCTTCCACCTGTGTACAAATTCACACGCACAACACGGGTGGTTGCGGGAAGCTAGGCCTTAGTCTCGTGAAAGCGGGCTGTCGTGCCAGTCAATTATTAATTATTATTATTATTACTGATGCTCTCTCCAGACGTCTTTTTTACTTGGTCACCATCTCCGGTTGGACACACCAAAGCATAATAGGGCTTCATATATGTGATACCTTTAGCCTACCTCTTTGTTATTGACTTCCAAATACCGCAATGAACCTTTTCACGAGAGCTTCATCTATGCATCCATACGTCCGGGTAACATGTTTCACTCACAACCACATTTTCACGAAAGCTTCGTTCATCTCTCGATCCGTGTAACTTGTGTCAATCAACGTAGATGCTTAAAACTGTCACTCAGGAGACATGCCCTGATCTACCCCCAGTCAATAGTTGGCGCCTATACATCTAGAGACAAAATTATTAGCGTCTCCCTCGTCATTATTGAGCTCGAGGTACCGCATGAAACAATTTTTAAGAAAAAGCTTCATCCATTTTTTTATCAGAGTAATTTGTGTCAACCAACATAGATGCTGGAAGTAGTGACTACATGTCTCGTTGCCCATCCGTGGTTGATAGTTGTGGCCTATACTGCCAGAGCCAAATTGTTTAACTTTCATTAAAATACCCCAAAATCTGCCATATAGTTTCACTTTCCAATAAACGTGTTGAAAAAAGGTCTCTAATACTTAACTGCCTACCGAGATCATAGTTCCATTCTGTCTGTCTGGTTGTAACTACATGTCTCATAGTTTATCCCTAGTCGAAAGTTCTTGCCCGTACTTCCATAGACGACATTTTTAACAATTACATTGCTTAAATGTCCCCCAAGAACAGCGATACCATTTAACTTTTGAATAAACATGGGGTCGAGTGAAAGCTTTGTATGTGAGAAGAGGTCTATAATACTCAACTGCCTACCGAGACCATAGTTTCCGTGGTTCGACTAGTACCGTATACCTAGTCGAAAGTTCTTGCCCGTACTTCCATAGACAATATTTTTAACAATTACATTGCATAAATATTTCTTAAGAACTGCGATACCGCTTACCTTTTAAGTAAACATGGGGAAAGCTTCGTATGTGAGAGGAGGTCTCTAATACCTAACTGCCTACCGAGATCATAGCTTCAAAGGTAATTCAGTTCTAGCTGGTCCATAACCACTCCAGGCTATACTACTGTAAGGTCTAGTTGAAAATACTCTTGGATCTAGTTGAAATGACTTTCGTAGTTTACTTAGTGAAATTTATTTAGTTAGAACATGCAACTGGTTCGGTGAACAAGGGCGACGAGTTCAACTATGAAAGGACTCTTGAATCTAGTTGAAAGGACCATTCGTAGTCTACTTAGCGAAGTCCACTTAGTCAGAAGTTCAAACTGGTTCGGTTAGCAGTGGATACGAGTCCAGCTAAGTGGTATCACAAATACATTTTTTGGCCTCCCTCTGGAACGGCCACGAATACCTACCTACATCTTTATCTCTTTGTCTGATTACACTATATCGTGAAAAATATATGATCTTCTTCTTTAGGCTTCTTTAATGTGATCCTGTTTGACAGTTCGTGATTCCATAACTCTTTCATCGAGTACTCTTTTCGTTATAGCTTCATTCATAGAATAAAATCTGCCCAAGTCTCACAAACGCTGAAGCTGGTTTAGCTTGGCTCCTGTTTCATTGCTGAGTTTCAACTTGTACAGGACTGTCATACTTATTCTTACTTTCTAGATTCTCAAACGAGACATAGGACATCAGTCATGCCTTGGTTCGATTCTTGGTCCTCAACTGATTGATTGATTGATTGAGAGCGTTCAAACACATTTTAGATGAAAACCCATGATCCCAGTTAGTCAATGTTGTTGTTTTTTTTATATTATTACCATATAACGCTGAAGTTGAATGATTTTTTGTGTAAAAAATAATGAACACTTTTTACTAAAAAAAAAATTTGGTTTTTTATTCCAAAAAAGAACTGATGATTTCAAAATAATGACAACTTCTCACATCAGTACACTAGTTCAACCGATTCATTTGATTAAGAATATTATATATATATTACAGATTAGTAGCGCACCCATGGGAGTTTTGGGTGTTCAAACCCTCCAAATACAAAAATTGTTGGTGCAAAATATAGTTTCAAATCGTATTGGGCTCAAAAGTTGAATGCAAACTCCCAAAAATAAAATTGTGTGTACGCCACTGTTAGAGATATAATTTTATATAGTCGTGCATATAGTCGTAGTCACTTGGAATAAGTGGTTCAATAATAGTTTTTTGTAATTATTAATTTTTTCAATATATATTTTTGTTGTATTTTTACACATTAAAATAACAAAAAAAAAAATTCATTTTTAAAACTTTGGCTTTTTTAATTTCTTTAAAATCATTTAATTTTTTTCAAGCTATTTTTAAATCGATTCAGCTTTTCTGCTCCTTGAGGTCCTCTTCTTTCGAGTGGTGGCAGTGGCGGATTGGGGGGTGTTTGGGGGTTGAAACCCCCCGAAATATTAGGGTCGACTTTAAAACTACATAAAAGGTATTTTTGTTTTTTGAACGGCTTAAAAAATATTAAAGAATTACCTACTTTTTGAAACCCCCCCAAAATATTTTTCTGAATCCGCCCCGGGCTGGTGGGCCTCAGTCCCACGTTCTACCATTAGTTTAGTTTAAATTCAAACAAAAATGCATCTTTTCATACCACTGTGCACACTCTAAGAATCAAACATCAAATGCGTCAAACACAAAAACAAAACAGAATTATTTCCTTCCTCTCGACTTTTACTTGTTTTCCTGCCATAGCACCAAACTTTACAAGTTTCCAATGGCAAAGTGTAAAAAAAGAAAACATCGATGACAAAGCAAAACGATGTAAAATATAGAAAAATTATAAAAGTTTTATAATATTTGCAAGGCACGCACATATGAAAAGATATTAGAAACACCAACAAAATTATAAAAAGGAAATACATAAATAAGTAAGGAAAATGGAAATACAAATGGCAAATGCCATAAAGTAACTAAATGACTTGACTGGCTGACAGCAATTACCAACGGCGAACGCCGATATGCATAGAACCAATGCTATATAGACGAGTCTTGTCTCAATTTATGAGCAACAATTCAGCACAACGATTCGATTTTGCAGTCGAAACCGAACCGGACGCAGCTATGAGGGAAGTAGATGGGTTTGAGTATGGCTATGTGTGTGTGTCTCTGTGTGTGTGTGTGTTTGTGTCTATGTGTGTGTGTAGATATGTTGGCGATATACAAGCGCTCTAATGATGATATTTTGCCATCGAACTGTCATTGTCAGTTTGTAAAAAAAAGAAATGAAAAAAATTGAAAGAAGACGGGCGCAGGCTAAAAAGAGAAGAAAGATGGCACGAAGTGGATGCCTCAGCAAACCGTCAAAAAACTGCAAAATAGCAATCGACTGGACGGTAGAGACGGGGGCCAAAGAGTGTGGGCGGCTAATGTGCTGCGTGAATGCGTGCGACAATGTTGCGGTTGATAAGCGCCTGGAGCGGCATGGAGCGAAGTGGTGGCATGCGGCAAGTGGCTAAAGCAAGTTTCAAGATATTATCATTTTTTTTTTGGTATATTTTTTTGGTTTCTTGTTGTTGTTGTTGTTTTGTTAGAGACATACTATAATTTCCCATACGCACACAGCGCGCGAATAATTCATTTGTTTATGACGCCGCCGACGCCGACTATTGACGCGGAAGCCGGCTGCCGGTGTTGCTGTTGCTGTCGTTGTCGTTGTGGCTGTGACTGATGATGTTAATGTCAATGTTGATAATGTTGTTGCCGGCATGGCGCGGCTGTGCCTGTTGCCGACGATTGTTGAGGTCGACGATGTCGATGATGATGACGATGGCGACATTTGCCGCTGTGCTGTTGCTGCCAATGACAGCGTTGATTTAGCGGCCGCTGCCAACACATACACACAAACACACACACACATACATACATACATACGCATATAAACACGCTGAAAATATTTATTTATGTGTGCATGGCTAAAGTTGCCACTTAATTCGAAACCTGCTCGCTTCATTGCTGCTTTGCCCACGCAACATTCTTTATGGCTCAAGTTGGATTTTTATTCTTTCCTGCCGTTCGTTCATTTTGTTATTGTTGTTGTTTTTTGTTGATGACTTTATTATTTTTAATATATCATTTTCATACACAGCCACACATACGCACAACCACACACACACACACACATATGCAGCCACATAAATTCAAGCGTGCGCATGCATTGTTTGTATTTGCGTGGGTAATGAGCGAAGCATTGGGGTGGTGGGGGACCGGGGCCGGTTGGAGGTGGGGCAAGCAAGCGTGGCGAATTGGTAGACAAATTGTTGCCAGTGCGTGGCGCACATTGCCGCGTATGTCTTTGGTTCTGCTTCATTTGCTATGTCAGAGGCGTTGAGGCAGCGCGCGTCGAAATGGGCGCTGTGCTGTTTGTCGCCTCGTAATGTTGTTGTTGTTGATCATTTTTTTTTAAAATATTTACATATTCATGTTTTTCAATAGCTGGCAGTGCGTAAAGTGATTTGTGATTGAAGCCAGAAGGTGTTGAGGGAGTGATTTGCGGGTAGGCCTGACAGCCAGTCAGTCATTCAGTCACTCAGGCCGCCCGCTTTACTGTCTGTCATTGACAGATAATGAAAATTAAGTCTTTATTTTGAATATCTTTTTCAACGCTACGTTACGCCATGGAATTTTCGCTTGCCATATATTTTATTTTTGTTGTTATTGTTGTTGGTCGCCACTAACGACAACGATTTTTTAATTTCATCAAGCACTGTAGCGTCAATTTGCTGTTGTTGTTGTTGTTTGTTTTCTTCATTATTCGTCGCCTTAAAACACCCTACACGGTCCATACAAGGTGTGATGTTGCTGACAGCTGTCAGTTTCCTTTCTGTTTGAGTAGAAATGGGCGTAACTGTGCATACATCAAAAGTTCTCAATTTGCTGGCCAAGTTTCTTATTTGTAGGTGTTTCTTCACTTCACGGCCCATAGTTTGTCTTGATGGAAAGTTAATGGCGTCGAAATGTGAGTGCATGACTTGTGCGTTCATGCTTGAGTGCCCATCAAATTGAGTTGAAAAACTTTAGGCGAAACTGTTGAGCTGTTAGAAATCAGCGATGTAAAAATTTGTCAATGAAAAGTCTAGTCTTAGTCTTTCAAAATCTGTCAACTAAGAATAAGACTAAGACTAAGACTAAGACTAAGACTAAGACTAAGACTAAGACTAAGACTAAGACTAAGACTAAGACTAAGACTAAGACTAAGACTAAGACTAAGACTAAGACTAAGACTAAGACTAAGACTAAGACTAAGACTAAGACTAAGACTAAGACTAAGACTAAGACTAAGACTAAGACTAAGACTAAGACTAAGACTAAGACTAAGACTAAGACTAAGACTAAGACTAAGACTAAGACTAAGACTAAGACTAAGACTAAGACTAAGACTAAGACTAAGACTAAGACTAAGACTAAGACTAAGACTAAGACTAAGACTAAGACTAAGACTAAGACTAAGACTAAGACTAAGACTAAGACTAAGACTAAGACTAAGACTAAGACTAAGACTAAGACTAAGACTAAGACTAAGACTAAGACTAAGACTAAGACTAAGACTAAGACTAAGACTAAGACTAAGACTAAGACTAAGACTAAGACTAAGACTAAGACTAAGACTAAGACTAAGACTAAGACTAAGACTAAGACTAAGACTAAGACTAAGACTAAGACTAAGACTAAGACTAAGACTAAGACTAAGACTAAGACTAAGACTAAGACTAAGACTAAGACTAAGACTAAGACTAAGACTAAGACTAAGACTAAGACTAAGACTAAGACTAAGACTAAGACTAAGACTAAGACTAAGACTAAGACTAAGACTAAGACTAAGACTAAGACTAAGACTAAAACGAAGACTATGACTAGGATTTCAAATTAACTTGACTTGATCACATTTTATTTTATTTTATTTTATTTTATTTTATTTTATTTTATTTTATTTTATTTTATTTTATTGTATTTTATTTTATTTTATTTGATTTGATTTGATTTGATTTGATTTGATTTGATTTGATTTGATTTGATTTGATTTGATTTGATTTGATTTGATTTGATTTGATTTGATTTGATTTGATTTGATTTGATTTGATTTGATTTGATTTGATTTGATTTGATTTGATTTGATTTGATTTGATTTGATTTGATTTGATTTGATTTGATTTGATTTGATTTGATTTGATTTGATTTGATTTGATTTGATTTGATTTGATTTGATTTGATTTGATTTGATTTGATTTGATTTGATTTGATTTTATTTTATTTTATTTTATCTGATTTTATTTTATTTTATTTTATTTTATTTTATTTTATTTTATTTTATTTTATTTTATTTTATTTTATTTTATTTTATTTTATTTTATTTTATTTTATTTTATTTAACTTGATTTGTCGACCCTGATGGTCACTCTTGTCGCTTGTAGCGCTCCGATGTCGATTTAATATTTGCCCGGCAATATCTGCCAATATCTGCCAGCCGCGGCTGCTGTCGCTGCAGCGCGCTTTCAGACATTATTTTTTCATTATCGTTTTTAATCTGTTTGGCAATGATTGATTGTGCGCGCTACGTGCGTCTGCCCCGCCCAGCGCTCAAGTGCATTGTGACATTGCTTCCAGATCTATTTCTTGCCATCTCGGGCCACCCTCCGGCCCCTCGTTCAGACTCCTGTTGCTGGGCTCAATTCACCTAATGGCATCAGCACCTTCACGTTTATCAGCACCGCTGTGCTCTACCAATGCACGCACGGCGCTGCTCCTCCAATTGTCTTGTTGTTGTTATTGTTGTTGTTGTGTTTGTCTCGCTTGAGCAGTCGCGCGCAGCAAAACGCGCGCGTTGACACCTTACAACGTCTCCAACCCTCCAACAAAAAAAACCTTCGCTCTACTCACTTCCTGGCGGTTGATTGCTGTTGTTGTTGCTGCTGCTTTTTTGTGACATATTAAGTGAACAAACTGCAATTTGTCAATCTTTCATTCGCTTGAAATCGTTTTTTCGGGCGCTGCCTTCATTTTTATTTATTTTTTTTATATTTTTGTTTGCGTTTTTCTGTTCTTTCGGTCGTTTTATTGCTTTTTACTTGGTTGGCTTGTTTGTTGGTTGCATGCAAAAGTGTCACATCACCGACACACACACACACACACGCACACACACACGCACACTCATAAACTTTGACTTTGACAATGTACCACATTGGGTGAGCGAAAGGTGGGTGGGTAAAGGGGGCGGGTCCGCATGAGCAAAGGTGGAACGGCGGCTGTTTCTGGCTCTGCCGCTGCTCGTTAACCGCATTACAGTCATTTGTTGGCTTTAGTTGCAGTGCATAGTTGTTAGTTGTTGCTGTTGTTGTTGTTGTTATATTGAATGTGCTTAGCTGCGGCATTTTGTGGGCTGCGTTCAATCAGTGTGAACGGTCTTTAGAGCGACTCGACACAAACTCAATCACTGACATTTTTCATATTGTTGTTGTTGTTGTTGTGTGCTAAGTACGCTTATTTTCTAACTCGACTATTTGTGGGCATTTTATCAGATCGCTGACAGCTGTGAAATGAAGCATTCGATAAGCATAATTTATACTTTACAATAGTTATTTTACATTACTGTGTGTGTGTGTGTGTGTGAAATAATAGTGTCTAAGTGTTGCTGTTGTTGTTGTGGTGTTGGGGTTAAAGATGACATTTTTTTTTCGTTTTTTGTTGCAGTTCGTTTTGTGTCATTTTCATGATTCCCGCTGCCGATATATGTTTGCCTCTATTATTACTGAAATTTTGATGTGCAGTTGTTGTTGTTGATGTAACTGTTATTAGTACTTATTAAACTGCATTTAATACGGTGGAACCGAATATCCAATTTCGTTATGCGTTTTTAATGTGTTTATAATGAAAACCGTTAGCTGGCTTCGGGGTCAGCGATAAGCGACTTATTTGCCAAAAAAGAGGCGTGCACAATGGTCCAATTGGATGTAAGAGTTGCTCATAATTTATGGGTTTTTGGCAAAATATTCGTTATGCTCTGTGACTGCTAATGTAATATAGTTGTTGTTGTTGTTGTGCAAATTTCATTTTAATAAGCAGTCTGAGCTGAGTTAAAGGTGTCAACAAGCTTTAGGGTGTCAACAATTTTGAGTGATTGTTTTGAGGTCAATTTGTCAATTGAAGTTCGTAATTGATTTTTTGTATTATTCAGAACCATTAATAGGATTTTAATTGCTGTTTTACATAGAAATTATAATATAATTTACATGCACTTGTGTTTTAAAAAAGTTATATAATTGTATGTTCACAACGTATTCTGAAACAATGAAACTTATGACCAGAATATGGAAAGTTTACAACAGGTTTGCTAATATGAAGTTCTTTACTAACTTACTACTTGCTTAACAGTAGAAATATCGCAAGTTTTCTACACCTAAAAACACCACATATCATATCCGCTGATATCTCGAAAAGTACATATTGGATTTGACTAATTTTTCACAAAATAAATTTTTAAAAATATAAAAATTTCCATTCCAGTCACTAAATCAAAAGTTAACAGAAATACTAAAAAAAATACAGATACTTAAAAATGAAATACCATCAAAATGACTGCAATGGTTTTTCTAGTGTTAATTGGTCATAACAACCCGTTATCGGGTTACGGTTTGCTGCAAAAGTTCCCTCCAGCCGAGTTTGTTTTGCGTGTGTCTTCTCCAGCTGAACACACAAAGAGATGATAGGATGTTCTCAACTTGGTCCTTTCACCGGAGACACGGCCTCCCTCTTTGTCGTCGACCTTCAACTACCGCTTCGAGGTACTTTTTCTCTTTTTTCCATACGGAAGACATGAATATGAAGTTCTGTAGATTAAAAAAATATCCTCTAGACAAGTATGCATACTTTTATAAGTTCAACTAATACAAGAATTGAAGTCAGCTGACTTTGGAATCCGTCAAAGATATGTCGTTCTCAACTAAAATCAAATATCTGCAGAATTATGTGTCAGTGGGGCACTTAGTCTTAGACAATTGGCTTCACCTGATTCCATTAGACATCCTGGGGAGACAATTGGCCGCCAGTGCCATCGTCATCGACGCGTGTCCTTGCAATGAAAAAAATTGGGCGCAATGGACATTTAAGAATTTTAAATTTATTCATCATCATATCTTAGAACGTCGATTACATGACACGAAAATTGTCCTTTCCTTTGAGGAAGGATTATCATGTGTCACTCAAATATTTCAAACTTATTCTATGCAATATCTCAGAAGATAGATAACATGACAACCAAGTTTTCCTTTGGCAAGAATTATCTTTTTGAAATTCCATCTAGAGCTGAATGGAACTGGGTGTCTACATTATCTAAAAGAAGGAAGAGAGATCTGGGAAACTTCTTCTACAACAATCTGGGATATCTAGCTGTTAAGATTATTCACAGTCGCTCAAACTGGTCACTCAAATTGGTGCAATGACTGACTGAACTTAAGCTCGATTGATTGTGGTATCATAATGAACCTTTATGAAGATTTAACTGGTCAACTTTTTCTTCAACAATCTTGAGGATCAACTCGATAGAACGGTATGGATCACAATGGGCCTAAGTGGGCTCCACTTTCTAGAAGCAAAAAGATTTACCTGGGAAACTTTTTTTCAACTAACTAGAAGATTCAGTCAATAGTAAGTACTATTCTCTGTCTACTAGACTTGAGTGAGCGAACTTAAGCTCATTTATGGATCACAATGGGCCTTTATGGCTCCACCTTGGGGCAGCCACTGCTAACTACATGCAAGAGGGGATGCCAATTATTCCTTAAAAAATCTTTTTTACAAAAATTGTGGGTAGCAAATATAATTTCAAATGGTATTGAGCTCAAAAGTTGTATACAAACCCGCCTTAAAATTAGTTCCTTTATGCGTCACTGCCTACCTATCTAAAATTTGCTCAGAGTATTTGGATATGTGTAATTTATTTATGCTTATAACAGTGTTGCCAGATCAGGAGATTACCTTCTAGATTTAGAAGATTCTTGGCCTTTTGGGAGAAAGAATTGTTGAGGAGAAAGTTTAGGAGATTTATATTTTATGTTAGGGGATTTTTCGGATCCTTAGTGGATGTTTGAGAGATTTTTGGATAACAAATTGGGAACACTGGCAACAAAACATATTTTGGCAACTATTTTAATAGTCAAAGCACGCTATTGTGTTAAAAATTTGTTAGCTTACAAAATGTAAGCTCGTTCTCACTTTTTGCTGTCACAGTGAAATCCAAAAATGACACTTTTTATTTAATTCATGTTTTATATGTTTTTTGTTAAGTTTTTGTTGTTAAGCTGAAGATGAATACGAAAGGCTGCATTAAAAAAAATATATGTATATATTTTTATTTTTTATGAGAAGTTTAATTCCTTTAAAATTACGCCAATTATAAAAAAAAATTTAGGACATTTTTTTAACGTTTGGAAGAAAATTTCGATATTTTTTTAAGATTTAGGAGAAAGTAATTTCCGGTATCTGGCAATACTGTTTAACATTGAAAACTGTTTTGTAATCAATATTAACCCGGTATGGTCACACTAAACATGAACTAAAAAATTAAACATTTTCAATTATTCTTCACATTAAATCGCTGTTTTTGCAATATTCGAAATATATTTTATATATATTTGATATATATTCGATGTGTCTATTTGATGTTCTGATCGAATGCTAAGCTATAGTGAAACTTGTTGGATCCTTTCACAATGAGAAGACACTTAAATCACATCATCAAAAGAAGGGTTTTGGCTTTAAACTCTGCAAAATGTTGTTTGTTAGAAAAACTTTGGGTATTGGGCCCAAAAGTTGTATACAGAAGGCCCTAAAAATAAATATGGCGTACGCTACAGTATTCCATATATATTTCTTGCAGAGACCTAAAATAATTATTATCTGTATTTTCGACAACAAAAATATAGGAAAAAAACATTTAAGAAATTTCTATAATTATTGTTTTATAATAGTCATTAAATAAATAAATAAATAATTATTATTATAAGAAATTTTTTACGTCGCCTGTAACTATTATCATGCAATAATTTTTTTGAGTTGCATAATAACTGTTATAAGAAACACATTTTTTTTCGTTCTCGAAAATTATTATTTTGGGATTTTTTTTGTTTACGTTGCTTCATAACTTTTATGTATGACTTTTTTTATTTACGTTACCGATAGCTATTATTTTGAGAAATTTTACTATTATTTTGAAAACAAAAAATATTTTACGTTGAATTATCACATTTTGGATATGAGTTGATTTTTAAATGTTTAAAATTGACAAACGCAAATTAACTGCAGAAAACTAATTTCCACAAACGACTAAACAATTAAAAATCAAAAAATCAAAAACTCAAAATGTGGTAAGGCAACGTAAAAAAAAATTTATTTCATAAAAGTTATGAAGCAACGTAAGAAGTATTTTCTTGCAAATAATAGTTATCGGCAACGTAAATAACAAAAAAATCATTAATAAAAGTTATGAAGCAACGTAAAAAAAATGTCTAAAAATAATAATTATCGAGAACGAAAACAAAATTAGTTTTGTCGCAAATAATAATTATAATCAACAAATAAAATTTATGTTGCATTGTAATACTTACATTGCAATAGTTAAGGCCCTGATTTCTTGTCTTTTTTTAAAAATGCTACTGTGCTTAAAATAGCCAAAAAATCATCTGAAACCCACATGTTCCATGGGCCATAAAAGGGTTAAAACATTTTACAGTGACAACCAGGAACTGCTTGCCACTTTATTGTGAAGACACTGATTGAAGTGTCAGTCAGTTAGTGGCATGAACTCGTCTCACCTTATCTCTCTCCACACCATAGCTTTGCTCTACACATACACACGCACACACATACACATATAGCTCTATCAATCTATTGAAAACGTACGCTTTTCCCTCACTATCCCCAATTATCTACATGTGGCTTTCACCTTTTTATAATCCCCCAATCAAACAAGTAACAACAACAACAACAACAACTATGCAACATATATGAGAAGAAAAAAAACGAAAGAAAGACCCATAGCGTAGGCACCCATCAGTTCATTTAGTAACAACGGTGTGGAGCATTGACGGTTGCGAGCATTTTTATTTATTTTTTGGTCGTTTATCTGCGAGTCTCAATCTGAGCCGTTCGCCATATGACAATTTGTGATAAATCGGTATATAAACGGCACGTGTGCAGCGGTGAAAATGCAGCAGTTAAGGCGCTTGATAAGCTGCTTTCGAATAAACCAACAACAACAACAACAACAATAATAAGACATGTCTTGTTGCATAGACAGCAGAGACAAGTTGGACAAGGGGGTCTTTTGTGGTGCAAAAGGTTCATCTTATGGGACACTTTATTGTTGACCAAGAAAAAAACACCAGATTAAGTCTCATACTTGGGCTGGGGATCGGGTCAATAGCTCAGGAAATCGGTTTTTTTTTCACTATGGGTTAGCAAATGAAGAAGGTGTGCTAAGACGATGCGGCTGTCAATGAAAAAGAAAAAAATTAAATCAGATTCGGCGAATAGCTAAACATGTCATGGAGGAAGTGGTGGGTGAGTGGGTTTATAGATTTTTTTTCAAAATTTTTTGGTCATTGGAAAATAAAGAAACATTTTTTTATAATGGGTGTTGTTGTTGTGGCTGTTGTTGTATTTTACTTAAAAAGCCTAAAGATTAAATGTTGGTTCAAGCTACCTTTTGTGCAATTTTTGGTTTGTGTGCTCAAGCTTATTTTTGTCTTGTTTGTTTTTGTATTACACTACTCGACACGAAAAATGCTCCTAAAAATAAAAGTATTTTTTAGACTAATCCTCGGCTGCTGAACACGAAACTGAAAATCAAAAAATTTTATTAAGAAGCGTTTTCGAAAAATCTTCGAAAAACCCTTTTTCCCTCTTATTTCAGTTATGAGCACATATCTCGTAAACTAACCATCTGACTTCGCCCGTCGTTCAGAAGGTAATTAACTAACCCTTCCAACGATATATAGATTGTCCAAATCAAATGAGATTTGGGGAAGCTACTGATGATGAAAGTTATTTAAAAGTGAATTTTTCGACCATTTTCAAAAATCATAATTTTTCGAATACTTTTTTATAGATAAAATAAATGATCTCCTCTGGTTTTAAAATTTTAGATGAAAGATATATTATTTGTGAAAAAATTTAGCCTAACATAACAATTGAATCGAAAGAAAAATGACAAAGTTATGATGCACTGAGTGAAAACACCAACTTTTCATTTATTACACCGTGCGAAACATTTGTTTTATTTTTCCGAGACCCATCCAAATGTTGATATAGACGTGAAACTAGAGGTCATTTATAATATCCAAGCATAGTCAGTTTTTCATTTTCTGACCCAAAAACCTTTTTAAAGGACTTTAAAATTTTAAGGACATACACATTTCAAATATTTTTTTAAATATCTGCGATTGTGCAATATTGAAGATATTGGTATCAAATGAAAAAGGAAAATGTCTCCGTTTAACTAAATTGTCTATTTTGAACTTTCAGAACTTTGAAATGGAAAAAAATTTAGATGTATGAATCTACAGACTGAGATCCAAAACATTTATGTTTTGCATACTTGACATATTTTGGTCCTGAAAGTTCAAAATAGAAAATTTAGTTAAAAAGGAAATTTAATTTGATTCCCAAATCTTCATCATTGCACAACCGCAAATATTTAAAAAAATATTTGAAATGTGTATGTCCTTAAAATTTTAAAGTCCTTTAAAAAGGTTTTTGGGTCAGAAAATGAAAAACTGACTATGTATGGTGGCATAAATGACCTCAAGTTTCACGTCTATATCAACATTTGGATGGGTCTCGGAAAAATTAAAAATTTTTTTTGCACGGTGTAATAAATGAAAAGTTGGTGTTTTCACTACGTGCATCATAACTTTGTCATTTTTCTTTCGATTCAATTGATGTTAGGCTAAATATTTGCACAAATAATATATATTTCATCTTAGATTTTAAAACCAGAGGATATCATTTATTTTATCTATAAAAAAATCATTCAAAAATTTACGATTTTGAAAATGGTCGAAAAATTCACTTTTTTACAACTTTCATCGTCAGTAACTTCCCCAAATCTCATCTGATTTTGACAATCTATATATTGAAAGGTTAGTTAATTACCTTCTGAATGACGGGCCACTTGTGTTAGTTGGATGGTCGGTTTACGAGTTATGTGCTCATAACTGAAATAAGAGGAAAAAACGTGTTTTTCGAAGATTTTTCGAAAACGCATCTTAAAAAAATTTTTGGATTTTCAGTTTCGTGTTCAGCAGCCGAAGATTAGTCTAAAAAATACTTTTGTTTTTAGGAGCACGCGATGAACCCATTTTTTGTCGAGTAGTGTTATTGGCACACTTCACTTAAGCTCTGAAAATGCTGGCTGCAGCCAACACTAATAATTGTACAATATATATAATTTGCATTTATTCCATAACCATTCACAACAGACAATTCACAGCTCTCAAGCACTTCCTTCCTGGATCATGCAGGCAACACACAGGACATCACAACATCAACATCCCTTCGTTGCCTGCAGTTGTGTGAGAAATTTCATGTGACCATTGAAGATGCCGCAATAAAACATATGGACCACAATTTGTTGTTGTTGTTATTGCACACAGGATACGCATTGAGCGCATAGTTGTTGTGCTAATTGCGTGCGCGCTATAAAATCCTGCCGGCACATTTGTTTCCCATGCTCAATGCAGCAAATAAATTAGTTACGCGCTGCTGTTGCACTGAACTCGACTAACAACAACTTTGCATTTTTTTTCTATACATTTTTCAATTTTTCAACACCACTCGACTTGCGGCACTTTAGGTAGTCTCGCCGTTCGAGGGAATAATTGCCGCTCTCGCGTTTGATGGTTTGATTGGATCATTTTTCTTCAGGCACTATTTGTGCGTTTTGCCAGTGACGCTGCCATTGTTTGTCTTTAATTGCCGCATTTCAATGGCAAATATTTACGGTTTTCGAGCAACTCGACACAGCCATATGGCACAATGAAATGCACTCAGGCGCGCAACCACCAGGAAACAACAACATTTCTGCGCCAAACTCAAATCAAACATTTTCTTCAACAATACTCTTCGAAAAGTGTATGACGCCTTTGTCGTCTGTTCTCGGTACTTTTTGTTTTGATTGTTTTCTGTCAAATATTGTTGCCATTGTTTGTCATTTGTTTATTCCATCAAAAAGCTGTAAAAGTTTCATCATTTCAAATGCCTCCTGTGCGCCTCTCTTGCCTCATGCAGTTGAAATTCAATATGAATCGTTTTCCTTCGTAGTCAAAACTCATTATTTGGCACGGCCTATGGCCATGTTCGCACATCGACTACCCACACCGTCAGACTCATCGACACATTTCACGTGTCGGCGCGCTTCAGCTGTCTCTGGCTTTTTGCTATCCAATCATCTTTAAGTAAATAATTGTAAACATTGTTGTCAAGTTACCAGAGTTTAAAATGTCGCTGTGCTCGAGTTGATCATTCACGCGTGCAGTGTTGCCACGTTGCCCCAAACTGCGTTGCGCTCTCATGCTGTCGATTTATTTACACAATCGCCCACTTCTTGACGCCCTAAACAAGTCGCTTTTCCCCATACACCGTTTACACAAATAATTCAGAAAGAATTTACATTTCGCGCGAGGAAATCTTAAGGCAACTTTTGAAACCACTGTAACTTTTAAGTAAGTTAAGTAAGTTAAGTGTTATTGTGTAAAAGCATTAAAGTCAATGGGCCCAATAAATTAAGTTTCTCTTAACCCTTTGTTGACCCCATCAGATTTTTATGAGAAAATACTTGTCTCATTCTTTTTCATTTAAAGTGCTTTCACCATATTTGAAGTCAATAGGCCAATTAAATGATCTTTCCCATATAAATATTTAACCCATTAACCCGTAAAACCGTGCAATTTCGTTTTTCCTAAAAAAAGAAAAACACATTTAGGTTTATTTATTATTTCGAGGCAAATTCAATAGGCAAATTAATTTATGTTTATTCACAGTTTCTCCATACAAACTTTTTTTCTATACCATCGTTGGACTCGTCAGACTTTGATTTTCAAAAAAATAAAACACATATGTCGATTTTTTTATTACTTGGAACACTTTCACCAACTTTGAAGTCAATAGGCTTATTAATTTATTTGTTTTCACATTTTCTCTATACAAACTTTTAACCCATCCTTGACCCGTCAGCTTTGATTTAAAAAAAAAAAAGCACATGTCGGTTTATTTTCTATTTCGAGCACTTTCACTTAGTTTGAAGTCAAAAGATAAATTAATTTATGTTTCTTCACAGTTTCTCCATACAAAATTTTAACCCTTTGTTGACTCGTTATGTGTCGGTTTATTAATCATTTGGAACACTTTCACAAACTTTGAAGATAATATGCAAATTACTTTATATTTTTTCACAGTTTCTCCATACAATTTTTTAACCCATCGTTGGACTCGTCAGACTTTGATTTTCGTATAAAAAAAACACATGATAAATGATATCATTTGATATCATTTGGATCACTTTCATCAAGTTTGAAGTCAGTAAGCTCATTAGTTAATTTGTTTTAAAATTTTTTTCCCTTTACAATGTGTTAACCCATCGTTGGACTCGTCAGATTTTAAGTTTCAAAAAGTCAAAAACACATGTCTAATTATTTTTTCAAGTGATTTCACCAAATTTGAAGTCAAGAAGCATATCAGTTCATTTAACCCATTGTTGACCACATAAAAATTGCATTTTTGAAAAATTGAAAAATACATGTCGAATAATTTTTGATTTGGAGTAAAAACTTTTGGTCTCAATACCGTTCGAAACCATATTTGTCGCTCAAAATTGTTGTAAGAGACAGAAATCCCAAAGCAAGACTTTGGAAAAGACATTGTACGCAAACAGTGGCGCACACAAGGGGTTTGGGGGTTCAAACCCCCCACAAACAATACAAAAATTAATGGGGCAAAATATGGTCACAAATGGAATTCAGCTGAAAAGTTGTACGACACCCCTCTAAAATAAAATCCTGTCTGCGCCACTGTACCTCGGCTATTGCCTTCTTCATTGACTATGAACTGCCCAGGCTCGCAACTACTTGAAGTAGAACGACCAATGAACGATTTTTGTAAACATTTCATTTTCACATTCGTCCTGGAAAGGGTGTAGCCTCATCTGTCTTTGTCAGTTGTCATTTCAAAGTGTATGAATATTTTCAATTTGATGGCTTTGTTGCATTTTGTTTTGTGTATCTTTCATGCGGCAATTTTTGTGTACAAATTTGTTTTGTTTTTCTGTTTTTCAGTGTCTTGTTTATTATTTTATACAAACGCAAAGGAAATATCAAATTTTCACCATTTTTTCTTTTGTTTATTATTTATACTTTTGGCCACAAGCGACAACAAAAAAATATAAACACACAATGGATTTTTCTCGTTTAATTTCTCTTTGTATTTATTTTTGAGTTTTACTTTATTTGGCGCTAAGTAAATAATAACTTTTTTTTTTATTTTCCACACACAATATTGACGAACATCACACGTTGCCTTGCGGTTTTTTTGTATCTTCTCTCTTTGCTTATTTTTGGTATTTTTCTTTTACGAATTGTTTGCCAAACGTTGCGTTGGTTCAATGCGGGTTTGTCAATAGTGGGTAAAACCGACAAAAGTGTTTGCCAAAAATAAAAAAAATCAACAAAAATAAAACAAGTAAATGGAAATTAGAAGAAAAAGTGCGCAGGATGGCGAATGAATATTGAATGACTGAATGAATGAATGAATGAACATTGTTCACAGCTGCGAGGCGGCTTAGGTGTCACAATTTTGTGTAACATGTGCCACGTTGTAGTTATTTATTTATTTATTTACACTTGAAATTGTTTGCGTTTGTATTTTAGAACATTTGACAATCAACATGGAGCGCGAAGTTGCGGAATGTTCTTGAACAGACCGAGAAGGATAACTTATGCGAGAGATAGTAGAGAGTGGAGAGTAGGAGTAGAGTAGGAGTAGGAGTAGAGTAGGATTAGAGTCGGAGTAGAGTAGGAGTAGAGTAGGAGTAGAGTAGAAGTAGAGTAGAAGTAGAGTAGAAGTAGTGTAGGAGTAGAGCAGAAGTAGAGAAGGAGTAGAGTAGGAGTAGAGTAGAAGTAGAGTAGAAGTTGAGTAGGAGTAGAGTAAGAGTAGAGTAGAAGTTGAGAAGGAGTAGAGTAGGAGTAGAGTAGGAGTAGAGTAGGAGTAGAGTAGGAGTAGAGTAGGATTAGAGTAGAAGTAGAGTAGGAGTACAGTAAGAGTAGAGTAGAAGTTGAGAAGGAGTAGAGTAGGAGTAGGAGTAGACTAGGAGCAGAGTAGAAGTAGAGTATAGTCGAGAGTAAGAAATTTGATCCCTTCTTGGCCAACTTCTTCATATACTGCAACAGATTCTAAATTTATGGGCGTATTGCGCCCATTTTCACAGAAAAATATAACAGAAGTATACGTAAAATGTTTGTCAAATTTTACTCCAATATCTCGAAAACTACTTTCAAAGTTAATGTGCATTCCAGTCATATTTCAGAAGGACGGACATTGCCTATGGTTCGTGACTTCTTTGTTTTTGATTACAAATATGAAATTTGCTATGTTTTCAAATATAATTTTCTATATCGAATAATTCTTGGGAGTTTCAAGTTCCAGATCAAAGTCTCTATATCTTCCCTGATGCTACAATGCAGTCTACAAAAAATCCGATTCGAGCGCAGTATCTGCTGCACTAATTGTCCATAAGTAGTTTTTGTGGTTTCGCCAGAACGGCGCGCGCGTGCATGTCATAATGTCTGACAGCAGACAGATGCTTCAACAACAACAATCAGATAGTCAGAGCGACAAACACTTGGTTGGCATTTGATTTGCTTCGCGCGGCCGCTAATTATGCCATCAACAGTTTACGTTCGACTGACATAAGTACTTATTTAGTTACGTGCCTTATTGTGCAACGACAACAACAACAATAACGAAATAATAACAACAACAATTATACAATAGTATGTAATTTAAAATACTGATGCCACACATTAATTTTCATGCCCTCAGCTATCAACAATTCCACCAATTATTTCATATTTGCTGTTTCTATAGTTATTATTATTGTTATTATTATTGTTGTTGTTGTTGTTGTTGCATGTATATTATAAATGTACAATTATTGTGATTAATTTGTCTATTTAGCATTTGACAGCATGTCGAAATTTATAATCATTTATTGGGCCTCTTTGTTATTGTAATTTTCAACACCAACCGCCCGCTACAACATTCAACACTATTTCACATATTTTTTTGGTTATGTTTTGTTGTTATTGCTTATTCAGCGCTAATTCTATAATTATGCACATACATCTTAATTTAATAACTTATGGCAACACATTAACTCAAAATGTTGATTTGTTTAGTTGTAATTGTTCGTGTTGTTGTTGTTGTTATTGTTGTAGGGAGTCGCCAACATATAAAACACATAATTAGTTTTATACAAATTTTTGCTTGTTCTAATTAAGCATTAACAATATTTGGTTGTTTGAATTTGTAGTTGTTGTAGTTCGCATACAAATTGCTGTGGCGACTAAAACTGATTAATTGGTGAAATCATCAGCCGACAAAGATAACAGCCGAGTGTTAAATATTACAACATTTACGTGGTGAAAGTTGAGTTCGAGTGAGGGAGGGTTGCCAAGTGTGTGGTTGAAATATTATTGCTATACTTTTTTGGGGCATTTAAGATAAATGAGTGTTTGAAATTGTTGGTTGTTTGCGGAGTTAATTTCAATATTATGAGCATTGTTGTTGTATTGAATTGAAAAAATTTATTGCGAGGCGAAAGCTCACAAGAAAAAGTGAACTCTCCAAGAAAAAGTTCTGAGTAGCTGTGTAGCAATTAGTGGATTTTCCTGCTTTTTGAAGCTTGAAGTGCACTGGGCCAGAGGCAGTGGCTTCGAATCCTTCCTCGTTTTTCATCCCTTCAGCATTAACCAGTCGAATGCTTTACTTTTGAAGAAGCTCGTATCCTTCTTAGTCCAATTAGTGGTGATGAACAGCTGGCAGCAGATTTTCATAACAACAACACCATTAGTGCCAGTTTCTAACAACAGAATGGCGTCACAACGCATACATCATCCAAGATATGGTCATCCAAGACACCAACCTATGCGCTATCCAAGATGTTCTCATACCTAGTAGCAACGAATGCAGGCGCATTGGGCGTTCCACACAACCCAGTAATAAATTTTGACATATGAAGACGTGTCTCCTAGGCGACAACAGGTGGCCGTTCCATCGCTTAGAACTGCTAGCGGTAGGTTGATCATCAATTCTGGAAAAACTTCAATCGATTAAGATGATTAACCCAAGGCATAAGCTTTGTTGAGGCCTTCAGTTCCGAAGGGAGTAAACAAGGTGAAAAATCTAGTTCAGAAAATCAAATCAGAATGATCGGTCCAAGATTTGAACCTCTTCAGAGTACCTTTTGAGCAAGAAATTCGACAAATACTCCACTATTTCTCGTATCTCGTGGTTTAAAACGACAACTTAGTTAGGTTTGTATCACATTTTAAGCTTCTAAGATCAACTTAGTAGCAGCACAATATTTTTAAGAATTTTTCAGAATTTTTTTTTTAGTATTAGTGATAATTTAAGCTCGTTGCGTATCCTATAACTAGCTATAGATAGGGGTTCTAAGTTCCAGTTCCGGCCTTTAATTGGATAAATCTCTTTCTGCTGAATGCAGGGTAATCACATAGAATATTTATGCAAGTTTCTGGTACTTGATTGCAATTCCTGCAGATATCCGAAGAGGGATTTTCCATTTTATTATTTCTTTTATTTGATTTGATTTGATTTGATTTGATTTGATTTGATTTGATTTGATTTGATTTGATTTGATTTTATTTTATTTTATTTTATTTTATTTTATTTTATTTTATTTTATTTTATTTTATTTTATTTTATTTTATTTTATTTTATTTTATTTTATTTTATTTTATTTTATTTTATTTTATTTTACTTTACTTTACTTTACTTTATTTTATTTTATTTTATTTTATTTTATTTTATTTTATTTTATTTTATTTTATTTTATTTTATTTTACTTTATTTTATTGTATTTTATTTTATTTTATTTTATTTTATTTTATTTTATTTTATTTTATATTATTTTATTTTATTTTATTTTATTTTATTTTATTTTATTTTATTTTATTTTATTTTATTTTATTTTATTTTATTTTATTTTATTTTATTTTATTTTATTTTATTTTATTTTATTTTATTGTATTTTATTTTATTTTATTTTATTTTATTTTATTTTATTTTATTTTATTTCATTTTATTTTATTTTATTTTATTTTATTTTATTTTATTTTATTTTATTTTATTTTGTTTTATTTTAATTTATTTTATTTGGTTTTATCCGATTTGATTTGATTTGATTTGATTTGATTTGATTTGATTTAATTTGATTGATGTGATTTGATTTGATTTGACTTTATTTTATTTTATTTTAATTTATTTTATTTTATTTTATTTTATTTTATTTTATTTTATTTTATTTTATTTTATTTTGATTTATTTGAGTTGATTTGATTTGATTTGATTTGATTTGATTTGATTTGATTTGATTTGATTTGATTTGATTTGATTTGATTTGATTTGATTTGATTTGATTTGATTTGATTTGATTTGATTTGATTTGATTTGATTTGATTTGATTTGATTTGATTTGATTTGATTTGATTTGATTTGATTTGATTTGATTTTATTTTATTTTATTTTATTTTATTTTATTTTATTTTATTTTATTTTATTTTATTTTATTTTATTTTATTTTATTTTATTTTACTTTGTTTTATTTTATTTTATTTTATTTTATTTTATTTTATTTTATTTTATTTTATTTTATTTTATTTTATTTTATTTTATTTTATTTTATTTTATTTTATTTTATTTTATAGTAATGCACAATGGACAGTGACTAGTCAAGTCATTAGTCAGTGAGAATGCAGAGATGCTTCTTCTTTAGCTAGTTTTTCTTTGAAAAGTTTTCTGGACTCTCAGGTATCCTCTGAGTAGGTCCTCCTTTATTAGCATGAGTAGTCTTCTGGACTCTCAGATATTGTAGAAATCCAAAAATTGACAACCTCACAACACCGATTGTGGGAGATGCCCTCTGGTGGTGAATTTCTGACCCTTGATTAATTTTGTATTTTTTGTACTCAAGAATGTTGTCGATTGCTGAATAAGTCATTCAAATCTGTTTAGTAGTTTCCGAGATACGCTGTTTCCTTTATTACTTAGCTACTACATTTACAAGTAGGAAGCCAATTCCATAGAAAATGGCCAGTTTTGTATGGCAGACCCCTTAAGACTTGGAGATAGCGGGTTAGTATATTTGGAAGAAACATTCGAAAGGGAAAATAAATGGGTGTCGGACATACATTTGATACGTCTGGGGGCAACCTGGGAGCAGTGGGAGCCTATTTTGTAAAAACGACCATTTTGTATGGAAGCCCAATTAATGGTTGGAGATAGGGCATAAATATGTTTGAAAGAAATGTTCACTGGGAAAAATTAGTGGGGGTCAGTCATAGATTTTCATCCTCTAAGAGCAACTTCTGAGCAGCTGTGGCTCAATTGGTCGAATTTCCCAGCTTTTTTGTGAACTTTGATTTCGATGCGACGCTCACTTTTTCACCAAACCGCAAAAAATGAGAGGATCTTCAGCATCGAAGTTGAAAAATCGTTCACTAAACCATGTCTAATGTACATATAAATCAATAGTCCAAGTCTAACTGAAATATTTGTATTTACATTAAACATTTCCTATAATTTTTATAACTCAACATTGACAACTATTCAATGACATTCAACTTTTGGTATCAGCTGTGATTTCTAAGTTATTAAAAATTTATATTCACATAAAAACAAAACCTCTGGCACGATTTATTACCTACAAGTTTATACAAATTCGAACTTATCTCTTATTTCTGCTAACCCAGTTTTGCTAAACTTTGGCCAATGAAAGCTCCACACATCAATCTATAAATTGACCAAGACAATATTTTGCCATTTCTCTCTTGACTTAATGTACGAAATGGACTGTTGCCCGCTGATAACTCATTAACCAATCAATTTTGTATTTTCACGCATGAAGCGTACAACTCAATGAGTCATTCGGTGAGTGATAGTAAAATTGCACGCCGACCATTCGATTTTCTTTCACAATTTGTGCGGCTTCTTTGGTTGTTATTTGGATACTTAATAGACTTGTATGTATCATATAATTTTATGTATGTGTATGAGTGTGTGTGTGTTTTTTATTTGATTTGTTATTGGCAGCAAAAGTATTGTTTAGCTCATAAATTGAATATGCTGAGTGTCATAGAAGTAGTTTTTGTTGTTGTTGTTATGTCTATGTGAACGTTGTAAATGTTTTCATTTTATGTACTTGGACCTGGATATTTGTATGTACATACATAGTTATGTGAATATTTGTATACTTATTTGCATTTGAATATGAAATTATCTTATCGTGTTTTGCTGCTGTCGAACACCGAATGGTCTTTGTGTGTGTGTGTGTGTACGTGTGATTGAGTGCAATCAGTTGGCGTAGAGTCAATTGCGCAAAGTTCAATTTGTGACTAAAGTGGAAAGACAAAGAGATGGATAGAAGATAGAAGATAAAAGATAAAAGATAAAAGAAGATACAAGATAGAAGGTAAAAGACGCTGAGGACGTAGTGCTGGAAAAAAAAGGTTTGGTTTGTTTGACTTTCGTGTTCGAAAGTAAGTAAATCAAAGGCCAAGAAGTTACGGAACAAAGTTGATTCAGGGGGCGTGGTTGAAGTGAAATACTTACTCTCTGAGTTTTTCTATACAACAAAAAAGATTTGTTTACAAAGCTTCCGACAGTTATCTGAGCGACAAATAAGATTTTTCAGTACCTAAAAACGTATTTAAGAAATTGCTAGAAAGTATAATAGTATAGTATAAGTATAGTATAAGTATTTAATTTTTATAATATCTTACTTTTCGGTTAGTCTGGATGAATTTGTTAACTAATTCTAGGCTATTTTTTGAAATAAATAAATAAATAAATAAATAAAAATAAATAAATAAATATCTGAGCGCCCGATGAAAGATGCACCAACCCGAAAAAAATTTTTGGACAATATTGAATATATTTAAAATTTTAAAAATTTAATTAATTTAAGAAATTTATTTATTTATTTATTATATTTAATTTAAGTTTATTAAATTATTATTAAATTATATTTAAATTACATTTATTTTTAAGAATTTAAAATTAATTAAGTATTTAAATTAAGTATTTAAAAAATTGCAATCTAAAATATTACTGGTCGTGTAAAAATTATGTTTTTATATTTTACTATTTCTTTTTTTTTGTATTTTTTATATTTCTTTAATAGCAAGTAGGCAAAAAAATATTCACATAAATAAATTATTAAATAAAATTATAAAATAAATTATTATGATATTTATTTTTCGTTGAAACTTTTACTCTTCAGCTGTTTGTCGTCTCACTACTAACAAGTTGTTGTTGTTGTTAGTTCCATTTACCTTCTTAGCAACTTGTTACAATTTTCGAGTTTTGTCCAAACACAGCGACAAACGTTAACATTGGACATAACCTAAAAGATAGTAACAAGAACAATTACAACAACAACAACAGTAATAATAGCCACGCAAATAGCAGTCGAACAGCAATGTGGCAAACATATAAAATGCCAACAAACTACAAGAAAACACAACAAACGAAAAACAAAAACAGATTACACACACACATACACACACATAAACACATTCACATGACTATTCTAATTTTCTAATAAATAGTAGGAAATAGGCGGTTGTTATATGTTGTTGTGTGTTGTACTATTGTTGTTGCCGGTTGTCTGAAGTGCTGGAAAGAACAGAGACCGCGCCTTGTAGGGGTGTGTGGTGGTGGCGGCTGGGGGCGGGATGGAGGCGTCACAATAGCTAAAATTACAGCGACTTCTTGTAGATAAAATGCAGTTATGACGAGGCAATTATGGTTTTATAAGAAATTTGCCCACATTTTGCCATACCGCAGCCTCCCCCCTGCTCACCAAAAGTTGGAGTGTCGTTGGAGAATTGGGGAAGTTGTGGTTGTAATAATGGCTGCGAGAAAACATATGAAACACCTAAATTAGTTGAGGTTAGGTGTGTTGTTATGGTAGTTCGACGCATGGCGGCAGCAGACTAGAAGTGAGTCGATAGAGAACTTGACGCCAGATGGTTGCGGAAAGTGGGCTGCGGGTCGGGCGGAATGATGGTGTACCGCAATGTGTGAGGGAAGTGGGCGTTTATGGTTTTTGTTGTTGTTAGTTGTGGGTTGTCTTTACAAGTTTTTTTGTAGTAAATATTTTTGTTTTTCCAAGGCCTATAGAAAGGGGAAAGGGGGAAAGACAGGAGGCCATTTAAATTAATGAAATTTTTTCTTTAAAATTGTTTGCAACAAAATTCAAAACACAAAGGTTTTGCTTTTTCACATCAATTGGTAAAATTAAGTGTGTTTGTTTTTATATATTTAAAAAAATAAAATTTTTTGTTTCAATTGGTTATAATTTTACCAAAAAAAGTGCATTTTTTATATGTATATATTAAAAAAAATAAAATTGTTCAAATTGTTCATGTTTTTTTCTAATTAAAAAATAAAACTATAAAGTCACAAATCATTAAATCCCAACAAAAACTTATTGTCTCACTTTTATCTTTTCGTTACAGCACTCAAAGTCGAAAATTGAAGCAAATCAGCCCGAAGCCATCGTCATGGAAAGTGCTCCAACAATTTTGAAACATCGTAACATGCTCGCACAAAACATTATCGAACATATAAAAAATGTTAAGCGCCGACAACCAACTCCTGACGAGAAGTGGAAAATGGGCGTTGCGCCGCCAAAGGGGAATAAATGGAGCATCAAAGTTCCGGCGGCGGGGGATGTGTCAAGTGTGTTCATGCGTGAAAACAGACGGCTGAAGGCATTATAAAGATATTGTTGTTGTTGTTGTGGGTTTTTTATTATATTTTATTTTTTCGGTTGAGCTTCACGTTTTTTTTATGCATTCCCTAATGTTGGCTCACACACGACTCTTACAGTTTTTGCTTATCTTTTTCGCTCTGAGAGATGAACACATACTATGTATAGTCAAATAAATTGTACATAAGTGTATATAAAAATATGCAAATATATGTTCATGCTCATAAATATATAAATCAGTATCAACAAGGCTAACAAAAAATCAGCAATTTTCACCAGCTTAAAGACAACTAAGAACTTTGAGTTGCTTAAGTATTGAGAAGCTTTAAGCTGCTCCTTGGAAAATCTTGGTTTTCCCAGCATAGTACGCTGTCAGCTCATAGCATATCAAGTAGAGTTTTCTTATGCTGCTGTCATTCCATACACGTTTCGCTAATAAAATAGCAACTATCAGGCGCACAGTGGTTCAAGTGAGACAAGAATTAAATCGATTTTTTATTTAGTTAATTTTTTTACGAATATCCAAAAGGAGCCCGAAACGATATAGAAAAGTATTTGTATTTAGGATCAAAATTGTTCAGAGTGTCTATTGAGCCATTTTCATGTATTTGTCCTTTTTTCAAGTGGCTGCTGAACCTAATAACTTTCAAAAGTATGCGAAATGTTGGTATGGAATTATTAGAAGATTTTTAATATTTGATGAGAAAAAACATTCGATTTGAATAGAGTTGGCATAGGAGAGATTGTTTTGATTTCTTTGTTAGACGCAGGCAAATGTCTCCTTTTTAACGATATAAGTAAATGGATTGAAAGCAATGAACATATGAAACTTTGCATGGTTGACTTTAAGAAGGAGAAGTACCTTGGTTCCATATTTGACGCAGACGGATGCATAATTTTCAGTGATATAGATGTCTTGAGATCAGTCAATACGAGAAACTTTGGATTAGAATTATATATTAGAATTTTGAACGATCTGAGTAGATAACCTGAAATTAGTCAACATAAGAATGGTTCTAAATGGTTGAAGTTAAGACGGATTTTAATTCCATATTAGACGCATTTGGAGTATCTTTTTCAGTGACATAGATGACCTGAAATCAGTCAATGTGAGAAACTTTGGCTTGCAATTCTATAAAAGAATTTGGAAAGATCTGAGGAGATGAGATGACTTGAAATCAATCAACATAAGAATGGTTCTGAATGGTTGACGGTGCATTGCAAATATCTTCGAAAAACCCATCGGTTTATTTTCGGAGCACATACATTTTTTTAATGAAGCATTTGTCATGTTCATCGAGAATCTGGACCTTCAAATTTAAACTGGGACCGCTACATATTCTTGTATAGTTTCTACCTCCTTATTCCTACAGTCTTGTGCACATCTTGGAGCAAAAAGTACCATTTGATGAACACAAACTGGAAATGAAATTCTAAACATTTTTGACCTAAAAGAAATTGTCATATGAAAATACAACTCAGAGGCCCAACAAATTGATATTTTCCTCATGGATCGAGAGTAACTAGACTGGAATGATGGGCAATTGAAAGTGTACGAGTAGCTGATTTGTTATGAGGTTTTCATATCGTTACAAATCATGCTGCCAAACTTAAATAAAAATGTTTTCATTTCTGATCTGAAAGAGGCTGTCGCATGAAAACTCGTCATAGAGGCAATGGTTAGGTTAGGTTAAGGTGGCTGCCTCTGTATGAGACACACTTAGGCCTCTTAATGGGCCCGTTGTGATACCACAGATTCCACCCGTTTGAAATGTGTGTGCAACACTGTTTTTTCAACATGTGATAAACTACACATTTCAAACGGATGGGGAAAGGGAGAGGAGCGGACCTACAGTTTAACGCCGAATCCGAACGGCGAAGGGCAGTTTTTCTTTCACACTTGGAGGTTTTGCCATTGCCTGCCAAGAGCGCACTTGTGCGATTCTTGTAATTCTCATTCCCTTCATGTGGATAGCGACAGAAGTAGATGAGTGTTTTTTCCAGCCCAAGCCAGGAATCGAACCCGGGGCGCTCGGTATGAGAAGCCAGCGCGCTACCCGCTGAGCTATCGAGGCCGACAATAGAACAATAGACAATAGAGGCAATACAAATAGAAATTTTCCTTACGGAGCAAGAGAAGACGATGTAGAATGATTGGTCATTGAAAGTGAACATATTTTTTTATGAGTTTTTATGAGAACATCTGTTTGAGTTCCTATATCTTCTGTGCCTTGAAAATAAACCCGTTCTGTATGAATTGTATGGGCTGTAGTCCAATATATTGGACATTGTGACTGAAAGGGTTAACTGAGCTTGAAAAGGTAAATCTTTAAAATAGCAAAAGAAAAGAGGTGAGGCCTTTAAGTAGAGTAATAAAAAGGCTGTCAAAGTAGACTACAGGATTTGTGTTTGTATGTTAAATACTCAGTAATTAAAGAATTGCACAGCGTGCCGTAGGGTTGTGGGTTTGAATCTCAGTTTATACAGCACCAAATTAAGAATTTTTTTTAGAATTTAGCTCTCAGAAATGCAGAAATGAGCAAAATTCTAAAGGCAAAATCTTTTCCTAAGAATAGCTTTCCACTTACCGCTCAAAAATGCCAAAAAATTTAGAAGCTGACATATTTTTGGCTATAGATAGAGTTTATTTATTTTATTTTATTTTATTTCATTTTATTTGAATTTATATTATTTTATTTTATTTTATTTTATTTTATTTTACTTATTTTATTTTATTTTATTTTATTTTATTTTATTTTATTTTATTTTATTTTATTTTACTTATTTTATTTTATTTTATTTTATTTTATTTTATTTTATTTTATATTATTTTATTCTATTTTATTTTATTTTATTTTATTTTATTTTATTTTATTTTATTTTATTTTATTTTATTTTATTTTATTTTATTTTATTTTATTTTATTTTATTTTATTTTATTTTATGTTATTTTATTTTATTTTATTTTATTTTATTTTATTTTATTTTATTTTATTTTATTTTAATTTATTTCATTTTTTTTATTTTATTTTATTTTATTTTATTTTATTTTATTTTATTTTATTTTACTTTATTTTATTTTATTTTATTTTATTTTATTTTATTTTATTTTATTTTATTTTATTTTATTTTATTTTATTTTATTTTATTTTATTTTATTTTATTTTACTTTATTTTATTTTATTTTATTTTATTTTATTTTATTTTATTTTATTTTGTTTTATTGTGTTTTATTGTGTTTTATTGTGTTTTATTTTGTTTTATTTTATTTTATTTTATTTTATTTTATTTCATTTTACTTTACTTTATTTTATTTTGTTCTATTTTATTTTATTTTATTTTATTTTATTTTATCTTATTTTATCTTATTTTACTTTATTTTATTTTATTTTATTTTATTTTATTTTATTTTATTTCATTTTACTTTATTTTATTTTATTTTGTTTTATTTTATTGTATTTTATTTTATTTTATTTTATTTTATTTTATTTTATTTTATTTTATTTTATTTTATTTTATTTTATTTTATTTTATTTTATTTTATTTTATTTTATTTTATTTTATTTTATTTTATGTTATTTTATTTTATTTTATTTTATTGTATTTATTTTAATAAGCCAATGAACATAAAGAACTTACTGACTATGGGAAAAAAGGCACAAATGAGGAAAACTATAAAACTATAACTATAGATTAATTTATCTATGGATAGATTTAATTTAATAATTGCACTTAGACCAAAGTTGATCTATTGTACGCCTAAAACTATAAACTATAGCATCAAGCAGATCAAACATTTTTCTTTGATTGATTTTAAATTTAATTTAATATTCTTTTAGCCTTTTTTTCCAACCGCACCACTGTTCCGCATAGCGAGCAGGTCCGTTTCATGGCATTTACATTCATTTACATTCATTACAGCAAACACGTTCAGTGCAGCGCTCTTTATGCTTCCACCGGCTATTCAATGCTTTCGAGTCACCAATTCTGGCCTTCACCAAAATCGCTGCACTCTAGGCAGCTCCGACAGCCAAACACTTTTGCGCCTTCATTTCATTTCAGTTTCGTCATTCAGTTATTCTATTCATTTCATTTCGGCTGCGACTCCTTTCTATTGATTTTCACTTGTTTCGGCATGCAGCAATTTCATTTGCAGCGCCGCCCAAATCTTCTAACCCTTTCACCGCTCGCCGTGTTCCTCAAACAGCCACACGCCCTCGCCGGCTTTCGCGCCCCGTTCGCGTTGCTTTGGTGTGGTTTATCGCCACGACCGAAAGTGTGTGCATGTGGCTTTCCACTTCTTGCCCCCTCACAACCACAGCCCTACGCACTGCTTCCACCATTCGTTCGCAGTTATGCTGCGGTTTTTGTCATTTCTTCTTTTTGCTTTTGCTGTGTTGGTGTCTTGAACAAGCATCACCCTGCAGGTTATCGCGCGCTCATAACTTTACTTTATGGATTTCTTATTTTTAGTTTATTGCACTCGCGTGGATACTGCACGTTCGCTGATAAAAACAAAAACAAAAAAAATACAACACAACAACAAAACCAAAGCAGCTGTACAGCCGTGCACAATCAGCCAAACTGTTGCCTGCTCGCTGGCGTTTTCAGTTGGCTATCTATGTCTGTGTGTGTGTGTTTTTGTTGTTTATAGCTTTGTCGAATATTTTCTTTCCAAGTAGGCAACAATTCTTTCTTTGTTGTTCTTGTTGTTATTGTTTTTGATTTTGTTTTTGGTTGCAAGAATTTATGATGATTTTTTATGCGATAGGGTTAGCCGTTTAGTTTATATGGAAAGCGTGACATGCCGACATGTTGCAGGAAAATATGTGTGAAATTTATTGGTTGGGCTTATGCTTGCCCATTTCTGGCAGGTTTGCTCAGCACAAGATTTAGGTTTGACGCAAAGAAAAATGAATGAATTGCTGCCAAAAGAGGCGGTAAATGGATTTTCTAAGTGTTGACACAGCTTTATGCATAGAAAAATATAGGTCTGAAAAAAATACGAAAAAGAACAAGAAGAAGAAAGAGAAAGAGAAGCAGAAAGAAGAAGCAGACATAAAGAAGCAGAAAGAAGAAACAGAAATAAGAAGCAGAAGGAAGAAGGAAGAAGCAGATGTTGAGGAAGAAAAAGAAAAATAGGCTCTGAAAGGCTAAAACCAACAGAAAGAAGAAGATGATTAGGAAAAAGAAGACACATTGTTTGAGGAAAAGGACGATAAATGGGAAGAAGACAAATTTTTCATTTCAAACATGAATCTTCGACATTTATAAGTGTCATAATTAATTAATTGGCAGCCGCCGTGGCTCAGTTGGTTAGTGCGTTGGACCGCGAGTCGAAGGCAGCAACCTCAGGTTCAAATACTGCCTGTGATAACACCAAAAAAAATAACGGGAAAACTCGTTTTCTCTTTCGGTGGCTGTCCTCTCAGCTGGAAATGGCAAACCTCTGAGAGTAAAAATTGCTTATGAAAAAGCTCCCAACCTGCCGTTCGGAACCGGCATAAAACTGTAGGTCCCTTCCACCCGCGTACAAATTCACACGCACAACACGGGTGGTTGCGGGAAGCTAGGCCTTAGTCTCGCGTAAGCGGGCTGTCGTGCCAGTCAATTATTATTATTATTAATTAATTAATTAATTAATTAATTTCGTTTTAATTCATTTGCTATTAACTTTCGTATTACTAACCTCACTTTTGTTTCGATAGATTGTCAACAAATCTTAAAACTGTTTGATAAAAGTGTATGATGTAAAAGACTATTTAAAGAAATTATTGTCAGCATTTTTGTTTAAAAGTAATAGATACTATTTTATTTAACGATTGAAAGAATAAAAATCCTATTGTGTCTTCTACAGATCAAACTAAGAGTTAGGTTAGGTTAGGTTGAAAATTTTCTCTTTCTGAGTCTTTTTAAATAGGTGAGAAAATATTCAACTATAATTTCAAAAATAAATTTTAGTCGAATTCAGTCAAGCGTATAGAATTCAGTAAAATTTTCAAATGCAGTCGAATTTCAGTCAATAAACTAAATAGTTTTACTTCTCGATGAAGTTTAGCCGATAGTTCAACTTCTGTCCCTTCTCCAACTCTTCTTTAGATATCACTGGACTAGAGGAGCCATTTTTTGAGCATAGACCCCATGGCCAAGTGTCCTGTAAGAACTCCAATGGATGTGGTCATTCTTGGTGAAAGTCAACAATGAGGAAAATATGGCCTGATTGTCTGGAAAAGACATCGACTTGTTGTCTGAAGAAGACATCGTCGTTATGTCTAAAAAAGGCATCAACTTTTTTTCTGCAATTTAGCAGATCCGATAGTTCAGATTTTACATCTTTTTTTATCATCACATCTTCTGTAGATATCACTAGAAGAGAGCATAGACTCCCATGGCCAAGTGTCCTGTAATGACTCCAATGGATGTGGTGACTCTTGATGGAAGTCAACGATGAATAAAAAAATATAGTCTGATTGTCTGGAAAAGACATCGTCGTTATGTCTAAAAAAGGCATCAACTTTATGTCTGCAATTTAGCAGATCCGATAGTTCAGCTTTTACATCTTTTTTTATCATCACATCTTCTGTAGATATCACTAGAAGAGAGCATAGACTCCCATGGCCAAGTGTCCTGTAATGACTCCAATGGATGTGGTGACTCTTGATGGAAGTCAACGATGAATAAAAAAATATAGTCTGATTGTCTGGAAAAGACATCGTGTTATTTTCTGAAAAAACATCGTCGGTATGTTTAAAAAATGCATCAACTTTTCCGATAATTCAGCTTTTACATCTTTTTTTCATCATCACATCTTCTGTTAGTGTCCTGTAATGACTCCAATGGATGTGGTGACTCTTGATGGAAGTCAAAGATGAAAAAAACAACGTCTTATGGTCTGAAGAAAAAAAACATTTATTTGTTGTCTGTACTTTAGCAAATTCGATAGTTTAGCTTCGAACCCTTTTTTCATCATCATAGCATCTGCAGATATCACTGGGCAAATTGTCCTGTAATGACTTTCATGAGCATCTTGATAGAAGTCAACAATGACATCCTCTGTCATGATGTCAAAAGAAAACATTTACTTACTGTCTGCACTTTAGCAGATTCCATAGTTCATCTTTGAACTCTTATTTCTTCATGAGAGCAAAGGATCCCTCGGCCAAGTATCCTACCAAGTATATCACTTTTTTATAGTCTAAAGAAGACATCGTCTTATTGCCTAAAGAAGACAACTTAACTTAATGTCTGCAATTTGGCAGACTCCTTAGTTGAGCTTTTCGTCCTTTGAAGAACACATCGTCTTTTTGTTTTCTTCATGGATAATTTTCACCACATGGCATGAAATGTGCCACCGTAACCCTTTTTGTTCCAGAAAGACTCACTGTAAGCTTTTGTCTGTTCATTTTAAAATACTTAGAGGGATTCTCTGATCTCTAGGGCCGAGATGGGAGAATGCTCATAGTTGTCTGTTCCAATGTTAGCCAGCAACACTCTTTCTTGCCAACTTATCTCGTTTCTAAGAGCAAAAGTTAGTACTTAAATCTGGTAAGTGATAATGACACTAAAACGATCTGCAATTACTGTATGCCATATTGTATAATAAATTCGAATCAAATTACAACAACTACAACTTTCTCATGGTTTGCCTTTGCCCTTTTTTCGCCCACGCAATTTAAACATCATTAGGCTTGAGGGACTGTGGCACTTTTTCAAATAACAACCTTCGTCTCCAAGGGTTCTTGTCTTTAACTTTATACCTTAAACATTTTTATACCTCGCATTGCTGAACGGTAGCCCAGAAGGCAATTTGCTCGCAGGAAAAGTGGCACATACGAAGGAGTTGAAACCGCCGCAAAATGTCTGCTAAATATATTTTATAATTAAAAAAAAATATAAAACTGAAGACGTTGAAAATGAAAGTATACAAATAATTTTAAAAATCATAATTTAAATTGCAAGCTCCTACTTTTTATACATTTTTCTAGCAAGTAAAATGAAAATATTAAATTCTTAAATTCAATTATTTTTAAGATAAAATTGACCCATAATATTCAGCTTAAAAACTGAAGATGTTGAATATTAACGTATAAAAAAGATCTTAAAAATCATAATTTAAATTGCAACTTCTTAATTTTCATACATTTTTTTAACATGTAAAATGAGAGTATAAAATTCCTAAATTCAATTATTTTTAAGATAAAATTGGCCCAAAATGTTCAGCCCCAAATAAAATTGAAAACAAAATTATAAATTGTAACCTCCAGTCATTCGAGCATCTCCGGGTTCGCTGCTGCTTGTACGGCGCTGCCTAATTGATGACCTCGGGCCACGTGAGGTAACCCCAGAATATTGAGTTGCCATTTACCGATAACTACATACAATAATACAACAAAAGGAATCAAATTATTTTAATGATACACAAATTGATACTTTGACACACACACACACACCCAGCCACACAGCCATGCGCACAGCATGCAACAGCGAACCGCAAACACACAAACGGCACAACCAGAGCAACAAAACAAACAGCACAACACAGCACAGAAATGTAACATTGGCTGCAAGCAATTTAAAGTAAACAATTTTTTGTTCCACTGCTGCAAAATTGAGCGAAGCAATGGCCAAGACACAGTGGGTCGACGAGGGTGCGGCGGCAACAACTCGAACAGCAGCGAGCGAGTCGAGATTGTTGCTGTTACCTGCGAGTGGGAAATGTAAATGGAAATGAAATGAAATTTTCGTTGTCGTTGTTCTGGTTATTTCGACTTATTGTTGTTGTTGTTGTTTGGCAATGCATTATGCAAATTTTTCCACAGTAACACATACGACAAACACACTTGAAACAGTCGCACGGCGCCAGACAAAAGCCACAAAACATTGTCAATTATATGTGGAAACGGGCATGAAAAGGAAGCGACAAGCGAGCGCAAAAAAAATTTAATTTCATATTATTCGAAAATGGGGTTCCACTTGAGGAATTACGCGCTCGCTGCCCCGAAGCGCTCAGCCGGCACTTGGACGCTCAAAGCGGCTGAAAGTGATGTCGCTGTCGCTGTCGCTGTCAGTTGGCTGAAATAAGTTGTTAGTAGTAATGTGTGTGGGCAATGAGGTATGAGGCAATTTTTACATTTTTGAATTTTTTCTTATTAAAACAATTATGCAAATTAAATAAGAAAATAATAAGAAAATTGTGAAAAGGGTTCAAAAGGTTCAAAGCATAAATGTTGCCTTTGGTAATTTTTTAAATATTGTAGCAAATGTTTAAAGATTAAAGACTTCAAAAATTAGTTTTTTTATGAAAATCGAAATTTTGGAAGGACTAGAAAATAGGAACAAAAAAAAAATTTTAAATCCCTTTCAGATCTTGTCCCATCCAATATTATTCCATTCCAATGCTATCTATCCTCAATAATTATGTATACATCCTATGCTATGCTATCCTATCCCTATCCAAAATTAGCTTCTCAAATTTTTCACACTCTTATTGGTCGTTGTTCGTATTTATAGTCTGCCTTTAGGCGCATCGCCAACATCATTTCCAGTGGCAATATTCTACACAAGCTGAGCCCATAACGACAGGATTTAACTGTTATTAAATATTATGAAATGGTTTCTCAATACCCAAACCAACAACAGTGGCTGACATTAGCGCATCAGGCCTGAAGGATTTTTGGTGGCTGTGTTGCGTTGGCGCGTGTTGCGTCGATTGAAATCAGAATGCAATGATTTGGAAGCAATTTGGGATATTGATTTCATGTGCCATTGCCTTCATGCCTTTTCCTCCCCACCTCTCTCTTTTCCCGCTCCATAAAGGTCCATCTTTGCGTCCCATTCCTCTCCCCCTTTTCTCCTTTTTCCAGCTCAACAGCCATTACAATGCAGCAATATGGCAACAGCAACAAAATACTTTTAGTAATTACAACAACAACCATAAATTGCGTAGCAACAA